>CM031240.1:1037362121-1037880420 GCA_018340775.1 Taxus wallichiana var. yunnanensis | reverse complement strand
GCATACATATCTAGGGGAAAACATGGACGAACATGTGCACATCTTTGAAGGGGAGGCATATACATCGAGATGGGGGGTGCATACATCTAGGAAGATGGGAAAGAGGGGGCGCATGTGTTGGAAGGTGTGTATGCATCAAAGCGAGAGGTGTATACATGTTGGGCGCATACATGTCGAGCAGTGCGCAAGCGTCAAAGTAGTGGCACACACACCATCGAAAAGGGACAATTCATCCCTATAACCAAATAGCTAAGTATAGGATAAAACTAGACTAGATGGTTTGTAAAAGAAGGTGAAAAAATAGCATGCTAGATGGAATGAAAGAAGATTGTTTTTAAAAAAACTAGATAGAAGTAGATAGAAATGTAACCCCGATGCGTGTGTTTTGTTGTAGAGTATATTACCCATCCTTCATACATGTGAGATGTATGGTGGCTGGTAGCAATAGAGGAACATTTTGATGAGGACAATAGGAGGATATTAGATATTCTCTTATATGTCACAAGATTAGCTTGTGTGCAGACATACCATAGATTACCTTGGACCACAACCTCCTTATAGACCTAGTAGAAGCGATGTCATAGCAATATTCGGTGGTTCAAGTTTCCCCTTTGGTGAGATCATGATCATAATGGAGTACGTATGGTGCATCATGCGGGTCCCCATCTAAGGTGAGCTGATCCAGTATACCATTCACCAACCCGACATTGATTAATTTATTATCAATTTATTCGGTGTCGGTAATACCGCATCATGCGGATGACGATTAGATTTTTGCGATGTATAGAGGATCCTGAGCTTGATCGGGTTGTAGTCTATTTGATGGATTTTATTAGTGGATTTTTACTCCTGAAAAATCAAAGCTTCATTTCACTTGGCTTTGATTAGATTTATATGTAGATTGATAGAAGGAAATACCTACTACTAGGGTTAGTGCATACTGGCGTACTTATATTGGGACCTTCATTTTATCACATACTATCATTATAAGATGGTAGGCTTGGCCAAACTACTACAGATTTGTGCATGGGACCATATTTCCATTGGTCACCCCATAGGTGTTTTGAGAGCTCGAGCTCCTAGAGGATCCTTATTCTATGGCCTAGGTTCTGATTGGGGATGACATGCGGCCACACATAAGCAATTCCTACCATTATCTTCATGATTTAGATGATTTACAACATGTTGTCATAGTATGGAGGCCTTACAGACATTTTTAGTGGCATTAGGATGGCCTAAAACTCAGTACTCGATAGTTGAGCACTTCATGTTGGGCAGATGCACCTATATGCGGGAGATATATAGGGTAGATCGGTGCCAAAGATAGTTTGGCATTACCCAGGATGTACTTGGGCTAGATATTTGGTATGCTCATAGGGCCGGAGAGTATTTTTATATAGGGCCACATATTACGAGGGGGATAAGGCCTTGACCAGCTTCTTATAGGTGGTACCACCTATGTGGGTACCTTAGAGACATGTCAGAGATCTAGAATGCACCCCCGAGTATGCGCCATGGTATCATGGTGTGATCCCACATTGTTTGACCATTCCCAATGCAGCTATGATGATGCGAGTGAGAGCACCCCCAGTGGTGCCTCCCAACGGTGATGAGGGTGGAGGTGGTGGTGATGACAATGATGATGAGGATGAGGATGATGACGATGGTCCTGACGACCAACATCATGTTGGGGACGGGGGATAGGGTCCTTCACTACATTAGCCATAGAGATAGGGGGCCCTACTCGGAAGAGATAATCACCTAGGGCTCTGGATATAGAGTTACCTCTAGTAAGCATTCCAACGGGGATATATGTCCTATTGTAGTGAGTATTTCCACAGAAGGTTCTACTTTCTCAAGTTAGGGGGTGGTGGTGATGATGGTCGGTGACTACACTTTGAAGTAGTTACGAGGTGGTAGAGAGGAGAGACAAGGCCAAGGCCAGAGTACAGTCTTGGCGTGTGAAAGTGTAATCAGGCTAGAGCCCAAGTATAGGTCTTGGTGAGTAGAGCGAGATCATGTCGAACTCGGGCTCTTAAGGGTGGGGATGGTGTAGCCTAGTAGCACCATATCAATTAGTTGGTAGCACAGGGGGCTCATTTATTGAGCCTATTACATCTGTCATGAGACCCATCTATAGGGTACTAGTGTTCGGTGATACTAGTTACGAGCCCAGTGTAGACTATCCTTTGTGGATAGAGATTGAGAAGCCCTTTGCTTGTGAGACAGGCCATCTTGATAGAGGTCGATTGGTAGGAGAGAGAGATGATTTCGTTCAGGAAACCACTACGTTTGGTGATGCCAAGATGATATAGGATGTTATGAGGGCTAGCATTGCTGCCTTGTATTACTGAGTAGCCTATCACATAGTAGTTCCAGCAGAGGCCGATAGGTTGCGCCTTTTGATCGGATTGGATGCGATAAGGATAGGTACCGGATCACGAAGGTCAAGTCCATCAAAGAGGTCAGTGTAACAGCCATCTGGACAGCATGGTGGGACTCTTGGGGTCAGCCCATCATAGCCACCACCATTTCATCTTGTAGGACATAGACCAAGCAACCCCGAAGAGGTCGAGAGCTATGGTTGACTTTTCTTTTTTGTACAGATGTATGTATGTATACATGCCTCTTATGAAGGCTGATTTTTTTGATCGATGTATAGATTGATGTACTATTATTTTGATGCCTCTTGATGAAGGTTGAGTTTTGATCCATGCCCTTTAGATGGCATATTGTATCGATGATGTATACCTGATTTTGAGACAGACATTTATACATGTATTATATGGACATTCGATGGTTTATTTTTGTGTCATGCTTTGATATGCTCTTATGGTGATGGTTCATGTTCTGCAGATGTATGAGTGTATCATGATGTATGATTTTCTCTTTTCTTACATATGTGCTAGATTTTAGATTAGAGATGCTAGTTTCTCATGTTTCATACTGATGATATATCTGCAGATAATATCATATGTTTTTTATTATGGGATGTTATAATTTCTATTCTATCACTTGGGATGATTACTAGATGATATTGGTGCGGGGGGGATAGATTTTTATCATGCACAACCCCTCTTGCCCCCATTGATGATACGATATGTGATGATTAGCTTAGTATACATGCATGATGTAAAACTTAGCATTTTTGTATATATGATGTATGTGATGATGTTATATGTGATGGATGATAGATGATAGATGTGATAACAAAATATTTGCGGTAAAAAAACACACAAGAATTTTTTTATCAAAACTAAACAAACCTATACATACAAAACAACACAACAATATGCAATTAATAATGAGTTCATGCAAATTTTAACAACATATTAAATTTACATTCAATCTAAGTAAAATGAATCCTAAAAGATGCACACGACGGATGATAAAAAATACAAGAATTTTTACAAGTGAACTCAATGCAATACACAATTAAATCAAACAAGATGCAATCTAAGGTAAGCAAATGGACCATTCCTTAAATCACACAACACAAAAAGACACCCACAATCAAAAATATACAAACTGACAACTAAAAGCAATTAACCACTACTTTGTTTTTGTGGGACAACATTGATATATTTTCTAATGTTTTTGGATTATCTTAAAAGATACATTTTCAAGGCTATTTCTCACATCATTTTGAGGTTTCCCTAAGAAAAAGTTCTGAAGTTGATGTAGCTTTATCCCTAGAAGGGAGATTTTATGAATGTATAGTTTTTTGTGTATCCTTTTTTTGAATGTTTTTGATTTTTTGAAGGTCATGTTAGAAAGCAATGTATATGGACAAATAAGTGTGGATGCCTCCAGCGTGATGTCGGAATATACAAAGGGAAGAATACCATGTGCATATGTGAGAAAGTGGAATGTGAAGGTGCCCCCAACATTAGATGGGAATATACAAAGACACACCCTTCATGTAGATATAAGATTAAATAAGGAAAATCATGGCTCGGCGAAGATGGATTTGAAAGGGTTCCTCGACCTAGAAAAGGAAGCTAACCCTAGAAAGTGGTTGAGAGTTACCCATCTTTCCACGAGAGTAACTTGTGAGAAATGAATCCTCCTTAGGTGCTGGAAATTGGTTTTCACCCAAACACCTGCAACTATGCCACAATTTCATGGTTTTCACTTATGACCAACCTATTTTTTCTTTCTTGTTTTCTCAAATTTTTCATGTTTTGCTTGTTTTTTCTTTTTTTTTTTTCTACTTTTTAGTTCTTATAAGATATTAGCATCATGCTTAAGCATAGAACCACTTGAGATGCATGGAATTCATCGAGTTATAGAATCTCTTCACCATCGAGTATGTAATTTTATAAACTTTTCATCCATACTTAACAACCACCACATAGGGCCCTAACAATTGGCTTCAAACTTACCTTTACTTTCTTTGTCCTTAACAGTGTTCCTTTTATTTTCTTTTAGAAATAGGTCACCTATATCAAATTCTGATGAATGATCGATTATTTATATCCTCTGAATCTTTGTTACGATAAACCTTTAAGTGATTAAGCTCTCTAATACGCTTTTCATCTAACGAGTTCCATCTCGGCTAGCCGAGAAACTCTATAGTCTTTGTCTTTATCAAGATATTCCTAGAGAGATATTCTCATGGAGGGAAGCTCCACTTAAGGGTATGATGGCTTGAGTGCCATAGATGAGTGAATATGGGGTCACACTAGTAGGGGTGCGGATGGAGGTTCTATAGGCCCGAGAGGGTAGGATGCATCTGTAAGTTCTAATTATAGCTAGTCTTACTTACCATTTTCTCCATGATACATACTGAGGGTTTTGTTAGTAGCTTCTATTTTTCCATTACCTTGGGGGTAATAGGGGGTAGACCACTTGAGCTGGATATGGAAGCATTGGCACAATTTTTAACTATTTTATTCTTAAAGGATTTACCATTATCAGTGACAATGGCGAGAAGGGATACCATAATGACAAATGAGATGATTCATGATGAATTTGGAGATTTGTGCACTAGTGACATAAGTAAGAGGCACAACCTCTACCCATTTAGTAAAATACTCGGTGGTGGTGATAATGTGAGTATGGCCATATGAATAAGAAGGATGGAGCTTCCCTATGAGATCAAGCCCCATTTAGAAAATGGCCAAGGTGTTGCGATGGGTTACAAATTTTGTGTTGGCGCATGTATCAAGTTTCCATAATTTTGGCATAGCTCACATTTCTTGATGAAATTACAACCATCTGCTTCCATGATGGGCCAATAATAACCTACTCTTAAGAGCTTCTTAGCCAAAACCATACCACTAGTATGTGCTCCACAAATACCACCGTATACTTTTTAATAGCATGGACTGAGTTAATAGCATCCAAATAGTGAAGTAGATTCTCGCTAGCCATGACGATAAAGGGTGCCTCTAGGAGGTATAAGGCTATACGGCGAATAAGGGATTTCTTCTCAAAGTAGGTAATGTCTTGGGTAATTTGGTGCCTCGTTTCTTCTCGAATTAGGTAACGGTATTTCTTCTCAAAGTAGGTAATGTGGTGCCTCATTTCCGATTCGATTCTCGCATACTCTTTTCATGGTATCGTTGCCTGCACTTGCCGTCACACCAAAAGTTCTAACTTTTGGTGTGATGGTAAGTCTTGCATCTATGATACCAAGTAGTTAAGTACACCACCCCCTGTGAGTAGTTTTGGGATGGGTGACCTTCAGGAAACTCCGGTGTCACTTCCTCTTAATATTCCATTAGGCCGATTGGGTGTATACCCGGCTCCATCGTGTGGGAGGGTATTAGTGTAGCTGGCTGATTAAAGTGATGAGATCCCTCTCCACCATCAGTTAAAGATTTTGGTGTGACGACAAGTCATGTAGCTCACGATACCATGAAAGATTTTGCGAGAATCGGGTGGAAATGAGGCACCACAAAGTAGTTGCACTCCAACGGAATCGTGATAGCTCCAGCGATTGCAAGAAAGAATTGATCAGTAATGGAAGAACTTGCTCAACAAAAAAAAAGCTTGCACATAGAGGAAAGACAGTGGAGTGTCTTGGCATGCTCATAAATGAATAGAAAGAGAGTACATATAGGGTGTTGAGTAACCCTAGTGCATGACACACATGAAACCCTAAACCTAACCCTAAACCTAACCCATGTGAGATGACCCTCCAATATGAGAGGAGGAAACATAGGATAACTCACACTAACAATATGAGGCTATACGGTGGATAAGGGATTTCTTCTTGAAGTAGGTAATGTCTTGGGGAAATGTGCCATCTTGTAGGTATATAAATATAGGGTCATACCAAGGGGAGGATGGACCAACAATCTCACATGCCAAACAATATTTTGGCATGTCATATGTGGATATTTGTAAATTCTCTACAAAGAAAGGCATTTTGCTTTCCCAGGTGGAATGCATAAGAGATACCCCAATTGTAGCCATAAAATCATTGATCTATTATGTGGCCTCATTTTTTGCTCAAAGATAATCTATGTAAAATAATCCTTCAAGGTTTTAACCAATTTCTTGTATGGAACAAGTTTTTCATCTTTGACTTTATGCTCATCATTAACTTGTTTAATTATAAGTTAGAAGTCCCCAATGACACGTAGTTGTTTGATATTCAAGTGATAGCTAGCTTGAGGCCAACGATGAGTGTTGCATACTCTGCTGATGTTATTAGTGCAAGGTAATCCCAAATGGAATGCCCTTGTTATAACCTCCCTTGTGGGAGTGATGAGAACCACTCTGCTCACGACCCATGGAAATTGAATGATCCATCAAAATGAACTTTCCATGTGGTAGAATCTTGATATATGTCATGCTTGCGTCGGGTAGATCAAGACAAAGAGGTTCCATTCCTAGAAGTAGAGGATTTTTCCAACTAATCGGCCAACTTTGTCCCTTCAAGGATTTCGATTCACAAACTCAATATTAAATTTTCTTAGGATAATGATCCAATTAGCTATTCATCCTATAAGGAGGGTTTGGATAAGAGGTATTTGAGAGGTTTAACTTAGGATATTAGCTTTGTTTTATTGTTAAGGAGATAGTGTTTAATTTTTGAAAGGTAAATACAAGCTGTCATGAAGGCCTTTTCAATTTATGGGTAATTTAACTCATAGGCAATTAGAGTGCGACTAAGGTAATAAACCACCCTTTCTTTATGGTCTAGATCATATTGGGCAAGTAGTGCACCAATAGAAAACTAGGTAGTAGAGATGTATAAGAGGAGAGGTTCACCTAGGGTAGGCGGCATGAGTACAGGTGGGTTGAAAAGGTACTATTTAAGTAGTGAAAATTCCTTCTGACAATCTGGTCCCCAATTGAATGCAACATCCTTCTTGAGGAGATGTGTAAATGGGTGGCATTTATCTATAAGCTATGAAATAAAGTGATGAATTTCTTGAATCTTTCCTTGTAAAATCCTTAGTTGTTTGAGAGTGGTAGGTGGGGCATTTACGCGACGGTTGTAACCTTTGCAGGGTCCACTTCTATCCCTCTCTGTGAGACGATGAAACCTAGGATTTTCCGATAAAACACCAAAGACACACTTCTTGGGGTTTAAGAGTACATTGTAATCCCAGAGACGCATTTGAAAGATACGTCTTGGCACTTTATAGTGCTCTCCTCTAATTTTGGATTTAGCTATGATATCATCAACATAATCCTCCATGGTGTCACTCATCATGTCATGGAAGATGATAGTCATTCCATGTTGATAGGTGGCCCTAGAATTATTGAGTTCGAAAGGCATGACTTTGTAGCAAAATTTTCCCCAAGGGGTGATGAAAGTTTTTTATGTTTATCCTCCTCTGCAATCTTGATTTGGTTATAACCTAAAAACCTTCCATTAAGGGCAACATTTCATAATTAGTGGTGGAATCAATGATCATGTCAATATTAGGCAAGGGGAAGTCATCTTTGGGACATGCCTTATTGATGTCATGGAATGCGGTGAAATGCAACATGTTTCTTTTAAACAAGGATCCTTAAGCCAACATGTTTCTTTTAAACAAGGACTATGTTAGATATCCCATGCCTCTTTTCTTAGCCTTTTTCTCTTGGTGACAAAACCACCGCCCCACGAGGCGGTGGGCGTGTCTGTGAATAGGCGGCCACCCTTCTCAGGTGGTGGTCCTTTATGCATTTTCAGAAAGCTCTTTTAACATGACTCAGATAAATTCAACATTTTACCAGCTTTCTTTCGCCACCATAAGCTTGCATTTATGATTGGTTCCACTGGAATAGTGTTTTGCCATTGTTTATAGTTTAAGAGTTCTATTTGGCTTTTACCTTGGGTAAATGCAAATGCTATAAATAGATGGCTTGTGCTCAAGCAAATGGCCCCTCATTCACTTCTCATCTTCTCATTTTCAGTAATTCAGTCTTTTATTTTGCTTAGGATTCATAGTTTAGTTCGTTACATGCTTAGTTAGCATTGTTTTACTGTTGGTAAGCCACATATCCATCTTGTGCAAGCAGTGTTGTTATTTCATCCAATCCATTGGAGTAGAATAGCTTAGGAAGCCATTAAAGTTGCAGGTTTTGCTCCTCAAATAGGATAGTTTCAGGTTCTGGATGCTTTATGTTGCATGACTCACAATAGATCCCACTAGGAATTGCATAAGCCAAGCTCTGTACTCTTGCGCTATCCCTCTCCTACTCGCATTGTATTCGGTGTGTATTCTGAGCTGCCTTTATCCCAATATCTACTTCTGTTGATGCTAGCATTACACACTTTTCTGGATCCACGTGAACATGAAGGAACGAGGAGATCATACTGAGGGGACAAGATCACACACACCATCGGATTCGCCCTTTGTTACTATAGAATCAGGTTCTAGCTTTCAAAGTTCTAGTTAGAATCATATCAAATAGAGTAGTTAATTGCTTTATTTCAGTAAATTCTATTCTCGATATTGCCAGGGAAGCTGTGGGGATTGATAGTTTCTAAGAAACTATGATTCACTCCTCACTTCTGAGGTAGGATCGAGAATCTTGCAAATAGATTAGATGAGCTATTTTATTGTTTAGAATAGATCTACAAATTACACAGACAAATAGCTACACTCGGTTATTTTGTTTGTTTTAAATTATTATTTTAGTTGTCTTTCTAGATATTTTAAATAGTTGTTTTCTTAAATTCGTAAAGTTCATCAGAAAAACAAAAAATAGAGAAAACATATATGCTATAGATACACTTCACATAGTTAAATTTCATTTTGTTACAGTTAATTTACTTTGTTACTTTTGTATGACAATCACGGGACCTAGAGAGCCCAGGGAATACATATTCGAGCCAATCGTGCCTCAGCCCAATCTCATCACGGCAATAACGATATAGATCAAAATCTTAGGATTCAAGTCTTCCGAACAATGGTAAGCTTGCAACAAATCAATTCTCAGTTGAGTGGACTAAACATAGAAGACGACCAAGCACACACGTTTTGGTCAAATCAAGCCAGAACTCTGATTACCTAGGCAAACATTCATATATTTGTAGAAGGGTTGAAGAGAACAAACCTTTGGTTGTGATCCTTTGGTCCCATGACCGAGATATAGGAGACACTCTTCTAGATATAGATACCGACCTAAGAATCAGGTTGCACGAACACTGTAGGGTATTATGAGAAAATCACACGATTATTGATCCTAAATATAGAAATTTGAAAGCATACGATTCTTGGATATTAGGGATTAGGACTTGATTTCACGCATGACCATATGAGTCCTGACGACTAAGAGTCTACGGTTGTGACCCACAAATCCCGCAGCCCAATGAATCCGCAGGAGAATTAGACATAGACACTGGCCTACGCACACTAGTATTCCAGTCTACTCCACTTCCACCTATCATCATCGAACAATTATCCTTGCTAGACACAACAACTAACAAAGCTAGAGAGTTCTGGACTAGGCCAGAGAACCGTCCATAGAATTGGCTACATTTACCATCCACCATATGACCCTGTCCGGAGAAATACACGAAACTATCCCGGGTCATTTTCCACGTATTCCACAACCCATAGATCGAATCACGCCAGAGCTCGATATTGATTGGAGCCTTTGAGCAGTCATCCTTGCTGACCGATCTATCACACCAGCTCAAGTTAGGAGGGCTTTCTTTGCTTTAGATTCACAAGTTCCAGTTAGTGCGCATTGAAGACATTAGATTGCCTAACTAGTTTGTCTGTATCTCACACATATTCCATCCCCACCAGCTGTCTCGGCACGACCTCGGGAGGTCGGGTGCGAGGAAGAGTCACTTGTAGATTCCCACGCTCGCTTGTCACTTTTTTCGTACAAAATTGGTGAACCTGACGTGAAACAAACAAAATTAGTGAAGCTGACGTGAACTTCCTACTTTCTAGTTCGGAGTCATAGTATTACGTGTTCTTCCAAGTTTAGTATACTTTTCATCTTCTCGCCTCATTGGCTTTCACCTTCGCTCCTTCCCATTATTCTACGGGTATTCATATACCCCCCGAATATGTCGGGATTCGATGCATATGGCAGACCCCTCTTGGGTCTTGAGGCATACTACGCCCAACAGAATAGACAATCATCACCCTCGCTCTCAGTGTGGGGTGACAACTATTCAACTAGTCAGTTGTCAACACAAACTCCAAGGATCAGATATAGCTCATCCTTCCAAACAGAGGAGTTGGAACAACTCACTCAAATGCAACAAACAGAGCCTTCGGGCTCGAACAATATGACGTTCACCGGAGAATCTGGTTCATCTCCTCAGGTACTACTTAGACCACAAATTAGTAGACAATCAGACTCATACCAAGGTTTAGACGATGAATATTGGTGCGTTATGCGGGAGCGACCAAGCGTTCTCGAGGTATGTATCCACTGTAGGAGGTTTACAACCACTGAGAGTCTCTTTTCAAGAAAATACCTCTATGCCACTACATATAGGAAATACTCTCGGAGAAACTTGGCAAGATAGTGATCGAGTTCATAGCGAGGATATCACATGCCTCTGACAAAACCATGGTATACAACAAATGCCCACGGAAGAATATCGTGACTTCACCAAATGAAGTCATTTCAACTCTAATAGAAAAGGTTAGAGGGTTAGAACTTGCCCAAGCAAGTCAAAATTCACAATTCATGCAAGCAGGGAGTTCCAATCCTCCACACCATCCTAGCCAAGTGGATCTCCTCACAGGAGTAGGCACGTTAGGCATGACTCCTCAGTATTCACAACAAATGCCAACTAGACCCACCATCTCTAGCACTGTTCCTCCCGGTCTAGTACAGAACAATCCATTCCTGGATAGTACCCCGTCATACTTAAACATATACTCCAAATCACCACAAGGGGATATGTTCTCCTCTCCGGCATTTTTCTCAAACACAGGGGCTTCCTTATGCCCCTGCCAACGCATACGCTGTGCCATATCAACAACCCATCCCACCACCGCTCCCTCAACAGGCGCCATCAATGGTCGAAACATATGCGATAGGGACTTACTCAGAATATTTGAAAGAACCCTTGGATTTCACCATACGAAGCGTCATGCTTCCAAGACCTCTTCCCGATTTTCCCAAATCAAAGGAGAGGAGATCAGAACATGCATATCAAAGCTTACGCTACAGCCATTCGAGAACTACTCCCATGGGATGGGGTTGTTGCTAAAATATTCCCAAAAACCTTGGAAGGCATCGCTCTCGATTGGTATTATAGAATACCTGAGGCTTCCATCCATTCATTCAAACAACTCGTTTGAGTTCATGAGGCCTTGACATGAACAAACTATTAAGAAGCAGGAATCGGGAGTTCTTACACATCAAACAAGAACACAACGAATCTGTCACCCATTTCATCCAAAGGTGGCGTACAGTCCTTTATTCCTCGGAAAGTGCTCCAAACATGGATCAAATGGAACTATGTGATTTATTCCTTCATTCACTTAGCAGAGAAGTGAAGGAAGAAGTCCAGAAGTTCCCATTACGAACTTACGATGAAGTACTAGAGAGTGCTCTTCGAATAGATCAAGCAGCAATTGATAGTGGTCGCAAAACATATGGAGCAAACGGGAGGTTAATCGCCCCCAATCAGAACACTACAACTTATCCCACTACCATGAACGTCAATCAAGGACCTAAAATCCTTAACAAAAATCGGGGTGTAACAACAGATGGAGTAACCGACCAACCTAAAAAGGTAAATATTGTCAATACTCCATCACAAATAAACAACCAACGAAACAACAACTTTACCCCGACAGTCAATGCAGTGGATTTTAATCATCCACAACAACAACAACAACAACAACAATGGTGAAATCCCATACAGGGTCCAAGCCAAAATTCAACTAGGTACCAAAACCAGAATTCAAACCAAAGACAACAAACGCAAAATTTTAATGCAAGCGGTTTGATCAAAATTTTGGGCCTGATACACATCAAATCAACAAACTAGGAATTCTGATCCTAATTCGTATTGTGGTTTCCACAAATTCGGGGCCATGACACTAGAACGTGTTGTGACTACAATAAATTCATGCGCGCTTGCGGATGAACAAAAACAACTTTTTATGGATATGTTCTTAGCAGATCCTCGTCACTGCGTCAAATACCTTTTAGGGTAGTTTCCCCTCAAAACACACCCACGAAGATCTTTAATGATCCACTCCCAAATCACGATAACAACAAAGGCTAAATCCAATTGGGATGAACAAGGTGTAATGATGACGAGGAAAGCAATGATCATGAAGCCTCGACCTCGCTAAATCCATTAGTTGCCCTGACTAGGAAGTCAACCACGACCTAAGGTAGTCGGTTTAGTAGAGTTAGGCATTTGAGCTACCCATCGAAGCTATAACGAGGACACGAGAGTATTTCTCTCGGCCAAGTCAAGCCACCACTGCCGGAGAGGCGAGATGACATCAACAAATCGTAGTAAAACTTTGTGGGAGCCTATGATTTGATTAACGACCTAACAAAAACCTTCTCGCACATTTCATTCTTAGACTTACTAAAGAACTCTCCTGCCCACAGGGCTGCTCTTTTAGAAGCATTAGGTTTAGGTCATCTAATTAACATCACTCCACCACCTGAAACACAGGTAAATCATGTGGACTTTGATGTTCATCCTCCAGGGCAGGCAGATAGGGATGTCGAATTCATATTCGAGATAAACAAAATGCCGACGAGATCTTTGAGATCGCACTTGCAGAGGTGATCGAGCCTTACATTTGCAAGTATGGGTTTATAATGACTATGTAAAGCGTGCGATGGTTGATGATGGGGTGGCGATTAACATAGTCCCCTTCTCTTTCCTCAAAAGCTAGGGTATGGAGAAACCAATTGCTCCTGACTCGAAATACACTAAGGGGCTATGATAGTCTTAAAGCCACCTCGGTTGGAACTATAATATTACCGGTCACCTTAGGACCCAAAACCATCTTGAGTGAGTTTTATATTATAGATCGGAAACTAACTATAATATGATCCTCGGCCGACCTTGGATACACCGCATGAAGGCAATCCCTTCTACACTATTTCAAGAAGTAAGGTTTTTACATTTAGGAAAGGTATTCGTGGCCAAAGGTGATCCAAAACCATTTGATGTACACCTAGCTGACTTAAAGAAAAGACCAGGCGTACACTCGGAGTTTGAACTCCCAACAAATCAACTTAATAAACCTACCGACGCAAAAACAAACGAAAAGTTGGTACCTATGATAGATCTTGAAGCTATGAGCCTAGCCAAAGTAACCCCAACCCCTAAAGATGAGGCTAACACTGTAGAAGTAGTATCATTAAGAACTACTGCAAAAATCGTTGAACTGCTAGAAAATGATCTACCAATATTCTTACCATTCGATTCAGTAGGCATAGGATATCCCCTAGGCATTGGCTCTCTTCCAGCAGAGGATCTCTGTATGGTGGAAGTAGAATATGCAAACACAATAGATATCCCAGCGTCCATATTCCCAGTCAAATATTGGACACTCCATTTTGATGGAGCTAGATGCCGATTACGGAGCGGGGGCAGGTGTAATCTTCACTTCCCCTGAAGGAAAAGTCTTACCTTTTGCCTTTAAACTAAATTTCGAGTGCACAAACAATGGCGCTGAGTATGAAGCCCTCCTCCTTGGCCTCATCTTAGCTAAAAGAATTGGTGTTGATAACATCAGAGTCTTAGGAGACTCACAATTGGTAGCAAACCAAGTCTCAGAGATATATGAAACCAAAGCCGAGCATTTACAGCTTTACAAAAAAGTTGTATTAGATTTAAGCAAGGAATTTGACTTCATATCAATTGAAGCAATCCATGAGAGGAAAATCTTCTCGCTGATTCAATAGCAACTTCCGCATCACGTTTTACTCCAAGCAATAAGTTAGAGGATACCCGTTTCATGGTATCCCTTCGTGATGAACCATTGATAAAGACAATGACAAATTCTCTTTTAAACAGAAATGAATCTACTATCCTAGACCATGTTGATAGTGATATGGCCACTTTGGATTACTTAAACACCTATGCGGCACTACATCTCTCCTATCATATGATAGATTTGTCCTTAATCCCACATTCGTCTTCCTACTTCGGAAATCCCATGGTGGATCTTCCCTCACAAATGGAACCTAGCATATGCACAGTAGAAAATGGGGATGATTTGGATTTACCTCCAGTGCCACCTGAGTTTGAAGAGGGTAACGCCTCTTTGATCGAAGAAACAATTGATATTAACATCGGAACGGAAGACAGAACCAAGGATATTGAAATTAGGGTCCTCGTTAACCCCAGAGGAAGTAGAAATACACACTCGGATCCTCAAAGAACATCAGAAGGCATTTGCATTTAATTATAAGGAAATGACAGGGGTTGCACCCCACATCGCGGTGCACAACCTCGTCACTAAATCTGATGCAAAGCCAGTTAAACAAAAATCGAGACCCATGAAACCCAAGGTAGCTCTCATGGTAAAAGAGGAGGTAATAAAACTCCTCCAAGTAGGATTTATCAAGCCAGTCGATTACTCCCAATGGGTGTCTAACATCGTTCCCGTTCTCAAGAAGAATGGAAAGATACGCATCTGCATAGATTTCTGAGACATCAACAAAGCGTGTCCTAAAGACGACTTCCCGTTGCCATCCATTGATGTCATTGTTGATCATGCAATTTGGGTTTGAACTTTTGTCTCTCATGGATGGATTCTCGGGATCTGATCAAATTAAAATATCGAAAAGATCAAGCTAAAACCACGTTTATAACTCCCTAGGGAACTTATTGCTATGTTGTCATGCCATTTGGTCTCAAGAATGTTGGTGCTACATACCAGTGAGCTATGACATATATATTTCATGATTTAATTCATAAAATCATGGAATCCTACGTAGATGACTTGTTGGCTAAGGCCAAGAAGCGTTGTGACCATCCGGAAATACTCCGCATCATTCTCTCATGGCTGATAGAGTACGGAGTCACGCTAAATCTAGAAAAGTGCGTCTTTGGAGTAACAGGAGGGAAGCTCCTAGGTTACATCATATCGTTACGAGGGATAGATGTTGACCCAACCAAAATTTGGGCTGTCCTCGAAATGGTTCCACCTTCGGATGAATCTGGAATCAGGTCATTCCTCGGAAAGCTGGGTGCAATCCGGAGATTCATCCGGACTTAAGTTTCGCCATACATCCAATCAACAATTTACTCAAGAAAGATTATAGCATTGATTGGATTGAAGACTGATGAAGCTTTTGATGCAGTTAAGCATTTCCTGTTATCACCACCTACACTAATGCCACCTAAGCTAGATCACCCGTTAATTTTATATTCATGAGCAACCAATGTCTCGCTTGCTTTGCATCTTTGGCTCAAGAAGCGATGACAGAGAGAAAGCGCGTGATTTATTTCATTAGCGAACGTTGCTCGACTATGAAACACGTTATACCCAAGTAGAACGAGAATGCCTCGCCATAGTCTTTGCAACCAAACGCTTAAGACACTATATGTTGAATCAAGAAACAAGGGTCATGGTAAAAACGGACCATTTACGAACTTTCCTCACACAAGGGTCCTTGTCTAAAAAGGTTGGACGTTTTATAACCTTAATGGGGGAATTCGAATTAACATTTGTAAATCAGAAGTCGGTTAAAGGACAAATCATCGCAGATTGGTTAGCTGATAACCCATTAGATGGAGGTGATCTAGTAGATTTAGATTTTCCAGATGAGTGCGTATACTACATCGAAACCCGACCCTCTATCTCTGAGTGTCCCTGGTACGCTGATATCATTAATTATATCATGGACCATACGTATCCAGAAGGAGCTACACCACAACAAAGAAGGCGGTTACGTATTATCGTAGCTAAATACATCATTATAGAGCAAGTGCTCTATCGGAAAGCGTTCGATGGAATGCTCCTAAGATGTGTCGACACGGAAGAATCCAAGAAGATTCTCCATGAATCCCATAGTGGAATGTGTGGAGGCCACTTCGGTGGTCATGCCACCGCTCGTAAAATACATCGAATGGGCTATTTCTGGCCTACTCTAGAACACGACGTAGTAGAGTTCGTGCTTGAGTGTCATAAGTGCGAGAATTCTCCCATGAGATCCATATCTTCGGCCTGAGCTCTGTGACCAATCACTACTCCATGGCCCTTTTCTACATGGGGCCTAGATTTAATAGGAAATTCTCTCCCTCGTCCACGAGATGGCCATAATTTTATAATCACGGCCACCGAATATTTTACCAAATGGGTAGAGGCTATGCCTCTTACTCTTTATGCACAGTTACTGTAATCGCCTTGAGTTCATTTTAAACCAAATCATTTGCAGTACGGTATCCACAAATCATTATCTCGATAATGGAACTTCTTTTAAGAATGAAGAGGTTCGCGAGCTATGCTGATAAATTTAAAATAAGCCATCATACGGCTTCCTTGTATTACCCTCGAAGCCAATGGGCCAGGTGAAGCGACGAATAAAACACTAAAAGCCATTCTCCTTAAGCGGTGAAAGAAAACAAAGCGAGATTGGACTTGAAGTTATATCCGGCCTTATGGGCCCACCAGAACCTCAATAAAAACACCACGCAGGAGCAACTCCTTTTCACTAGTATTGGGGCGAGCGGTTCTCCCACTCGAGGTTGAAATACCCGGTCTCGCATTTCATTACTGAGGATTACGGATGAAGACGCTTACGAGAGAAGCACGTCTTTCCCAACTAGAAAGCCTAGATGAAACTAGGTTAGATGTTGAACAATGACATAGAGTCTATGCTGACCGGATGTGCCGGCAATATAACAAGAAAGTCTATGAGCGCGACATATATGAAGGTGATCTAGTTCTAAGACTAGACAGCCGGATCGACAAGAAGACCGGCGAAGGAAGGAAATTCCGGCCTAAATGGTTAGGCCCATACCGAGTCATGAAAGACTATGGGAATGGTGCATACCTCTTATGTACGCTAGAAGGTGAGGAATTTGGTGAAACAGTCAATTCCCTACACCTCAAGCGTTTTTACGCGTAAGCAGCTAGCACTACTTATATATATATATCTACATTGCATCTTCATATAGATTAGGATCATGTTGTCCACTTGTTCATACACAAATTGGTGATTAAGGAATCTATTCTCAAAGCAATTCATTACAAACTCATGATGTTGTTGGCATAAACTCTTTAATCATACTTCTCCATTTTCATGATATCATCAAATTATCTCGGAATCATTTTATCAAATAAAGCTAGACATGGCAAAGTCTTAACGGTAACCATACCAAGATCTGCAAGTTTATTCTCACTTTTGATTTCTTCTTAGGGTAGGTGTCTTGCCTATGGTCTATTCTAGAAGCTTCATGGTGTCACATCTATCCCATATGTATATCTCTTTGGAAATAAACACATATTGACATTTTACTCAAATAAACAAGTCAAACATTGATCAAACAGAAAATTTTAATTTTACACATTTCCTTGCCCCACCAACCTTTGGTGATGAGCTTGCGTCTCTTACTAGTGACGTAGGGTTGGGAAAGGATGGGAATGCCCTTACTCGCCTATACTTTTCCCACGGTGATAAACCCACGCTTCTTACTAGTAGCATGGGGCAAAGTGTAGGGGGTCCTCTTGACAAATAAATGCAAAAAGTCATACACAAACAATTCAAACTTTGAAACTTTGAGTCAAAAACAAATGAATCAGATGTTCAAAGTCCCAAGAGAGTTAAAATCCTAAAAACCCAGATTTTGTCTACTATGTGGCCATCTACGGGTCTAAGTCTGGATAAACCACAAAGCAAGTTGCATCCAAAACTATGAAGTCACTCGAGTAGAGTAGACTTGTGGTGTCCTAATTTGGTTCCACCAAAGCTTTGTCTGTCTTTCATCACTATCATTTCACTACACCTCATAACTTGCGCCCTTCCCAACTCTTGGTGATAAGCCCTCGCATCTTACTAGTTGCGTGGAGTTGGGGGTAGGGGCAGGTTTATCTGTTCATCATACCGGTTTGTTTTCATCACTTTGCCAAAACAAACATGAAGTATCCAAAATTGCTTACAGAAACTAAGATTCAAAATCACATTATATCTACATCATCATATATCAGCATCATGAAACACAAAAGGAAAGTAAAACACTTGCATCATTTGTTCACCATTGCATATATTCTAAAAGAAACATATAAACGTACATCATAGCATACATGAGGAAACTGGAAATAGAAAGAAAGCCATGAATGCCAAGATTTTGATCCAGAACGAATGCATATATATAAATAATCAATGTTTATATACAATGCCATCATGCACTAAGCATGGTCAAAATGCTCAAAGAGCCGGGATATACAAAAGAATATATAGTACAAAATCTACGAGAGCCAAGTGGCTTCTCAATCCCTACGAGGACCCCTCGAAGGTGTGCCCACGCTAGGACTCGGCTACGCGGTGCTCTGAATGCATGGAGGGCTCAGGATCCCGAGGGGCAGCCACAGTCTCACCACGAGAATGGCTCCTCATCAAGCGCTCAGCCGTCCTGTACCCCGCTAGCTCGGTGCGAAGGGTCGATACCATCCTGGCCACATGCCAGACTGGAGCAAAGACGTCGGTATGTCTGCCGGCTCCTGAAGGCTCCCCAGCGTCCATGGATAGCTCTGCGCGGGTCCTCTCCATGGGGATCATCAGGGTATCAGTACATACCCTGCGGATCAAGTCCCGCCACTCATCGGCGGTCTCTGCAAACCAAGGAGAAAACAAATTAGAAACCAAACAAGAAATTAAAAGATACAAGATAGCAACTAAAATGATCTTAAGTTAAACAAACACTAGAGAGGGGAGAAGGTAACTTACTCGGATCACCAGGCCTCCATGATGGGTCTATGGGATCAGCGCCTGCCACGGATGCCGCTACCGACTGAGGGGCTGCTCCTGTGGCTGGAGCAACGTGCGCCCGCATGCAGACTCATCCTCCCCATGGCCCTGGGAGAGTGGCTCCTCTGAAACCAGAGTCACCCTCTCTGCACTCTGCTCGGCCCTCTCCGCCTGCATGATATCCTGGGTATCATGCCACTCAGGATCACTGTCCTCGGTCTCCTCCTCTGTCTCCCCCAGTAAACTCCTCAGACTTGGAGTCTACCTCAATGGGGTCATCATCTTTGTGGGCGGGACCCGCGCAATCCGAAGTAAAGGTGCACGGCGCACCGGCTCTCCCTACGCACGAACTATCCTCCAGGCTATAATAGGAATGCCGGGAGTAACCTTTGTCCGACCCGGCCTCTAGGCCCCCTCGCCTCTCGGGGTGATCTATATCTTGGCGCCGCTGGGGAAGCATACCCATGTATGGTAGGCCAAACTGCTGAGGAACTCGGCCAAAGGGGTGCATCTCCACTCGCCCCACTCTATCAATAAGCTGCCTGTCGTGGAGCAGGAGATCAAGGTAAGAGCCTCCTCGCCCCATATGCTGCCATGAGTGCGGTATGGTGTGGCCTCCATGTCGGCGGTAGTCGGGGGAGGCAAGGCGGGATGATGAGGTGCTCTAAGCACCGACATGTCTGTCCATCTGGCTGCCCTCACAGCTCCAGGATCTGCCACCTCCACACCCCTGCCATAAGGGATGAAATGCTCATAGACCCAACTCATGACTAGAGTCGGGTGGCTCAATGACTGCCCCTGTAAATGGACCACCCTGTATAAGTCGTGGTAGGTGGTCCCAAGAATGTCTGCTCCCCAGGCATATATCTGACCGTGCCCCTCTATCTGTGTAATAATGGGGGACCAGCAGTATAATAATGTATCTCCTCCCTTGTCCCCGATCAGTCTCGAGGCAAGGATCCCCATGATGGCCTGGCGAAGTAGGGGGATGGGCAAAGAAGGAATAGATCAAACTCTCACCCCCTTCTTCGACCCCGTGGAGATGATTGCATCTCCCATATATGTGGCCCACTGTGTAATCTGTGCCCGTGAGCCTGTTGTCTCTAGGGTGAGTCGTCTCCCGATGATCGGGACCCCAGAATGTGATAGACGTCCTCCAGTGTAATAGTCCACTCACCGCGGACCCCTGGCAATCGGAAGGTGTTCCGATCTGCATCCCAGTATGAGAACAAGTCACAAAGGATGTGACTAGATGGTGTAACGTGGGGCATGCGTGAAATGCGTAGTATCCCAGCCCAGCTGAAGAGTGTCCTCCTCATCCTGTGAGAGGGCATCTAGTACCCCTGGGAGCCAATCACACTCCCTCTCTCGACTCCATTGGATATACTCCTCTCTCACTGCATACACCCAAAAACACACAAAACAAAGCAAGTTAGCATCCAAGTAATACTAGAAAAATCATGAAAGCACGTAGAAATGCTAAAAATACAAACACAATCTCAAAAAGAGGTTCCTTTTGCATTCTGTGCAAAACCACCGCCCTGAGCGGGGGGCGGTTTTGTAACCGCCGCCTTAAGGGCGGCGGTCGTGTAACCACCACGCCCTGAGGCAGGGGTCGGTCTGTATGTAACCACCGCCGGGTGGCGGGCGTGGCGTGGTCGAAAGTCCCACGCGGGTTTTAAATTTAAAAAGCCTAAAAAACGTAAAAAATGACCATTTTACCTAAAAACAAAGCCTACCCAGTAGGCGCCCCCTAGGTGGACCTTTCAACACTAACATTTTCAAAAATTACCCCCCCATGACAAAGTATTTAGCATTTCAAATTTAAGGTGGTAAAAAGGATAAACTGAAGAAAACTAACTTGTGATCTCACGGGTCGATGTGCCGCATGTGGAGGCATGATCGCTATCTCGTCGTGGACGTTTTGACTCTACTCACGCAAGAAACCGTCACCGTGGGTCCCAGAGCTCAAAATCAATCAAATCGACTCGCGTAAATGAATAGGAAAATGGGCCCACTTTCATATATATAGCACTCTGATTCATTTTAAAATGACTTTTTCACAGGTTTGGAGTGTTGATGGAGGTAAGTTCCTATCCCCGCACAAATGGTACGTTCTCATTCCCTATTATTTTAGCGTTTATTTTTCAAACTATTGTGTCTATCTGCACTTGAGTTCTCTTTTCATTTTGCAGGTAGCGGGAATTTGGATGGCATCATTTCAACACACGGATGTATCAGGTATAACTTCTAACTTCCCATTTCGGGACCGCCATACTCGGACCCACCGTTTTACGCCTCTTCATGGCTAAAATGCGCTTCTCGAGGGGGCAATATGTACGTACCCAAAATTGTAAGTCTTTATCTTTGCCCGAGAACAACGTGACACGTGCCCCAATGATGATACAGGTCTCCTCACAAGGTGTTCGGGATCGGAAAATCTCTCCAAGTGTGCGTTAACATCCCGCATGCCCCACTTAGCCCCCGCGTGCTTTATTTTTCCTTTTCCCCTCTTTTCTTAGCCTTTTTCTCTTTGTGAAACCGCCGCCTGCTGGCTTCGTGTGACCTGACAGGCAGGGCGCGGTCCTGTGCCCCTGCCACCTGCTGAGGCGGCGGTCCTTTACGCACGTTTTCCAAAAAGCTCTTTTAACACGACTCACGTAAATTCAATGTTTTACCAGCTTTCTTTCACCGCCATAAGCTTGCATTTATGATTCTGGTTCCCTGGAATAGTGTTTTGCCATTGTTTATAGTTTAAGAGTTCTATTTGGCTTTTACCTTGGGTAAATGCAAATGCTATAAATAGATGGCTTGTGCTCAAGCAAATGGCCCCTCATTCACTTCTCATCTTCTCATTTTCAGTAATTCAGTCTTTTATTTTGCTTAGGATTCATAGTTTAGTTCGTTACATGCTTAGTTAGCATTGTTTTACTGTTGGTAAGCCACATATCCATCTTGTGCAAGCAGTGTTGTTATTTCATCCAATCCATTGGAGTAGAATAGCTTAGGAAGCCATTAAAGTTACAGGTTTTCTCCTCAAACAGGATAGTTTCAGGTTCTGGATGCTTTATGTTGCATGACTCGTAATAGATCCCAGCTAGGAATTGCATAAGCCAAGCTCTGTACTCTTGCGTTATCCCTCTCCTACTCGCATTGTATTCGGTGTGTATTCTGAGCTGCCTTTATCCCAATATCTACTTCTATTGATGCTAGCATTACACACGCTTTTTGGATCCACGTGAACATGAAGGAATGAGGAGATCACACTGAGGGGACAAGATCACACACACCATCGGATTCGCCACTATTCTGCAGAATCCAGGTTCTAGCTTTCAAAGTTCTAGTTAGAATCATATCAAATAGAGTAGTTAATTGCTTTATTTCAGTAAATTCTATTCTCGATATTGCCAGGGAAGCTGTGGGGATTGATAGTTTCTGAGAAACTATGATTCACTCCTCACTTCTGAGGTAGGATCGAGAATCTTGCAAATAGATTAGATGAGCTATTTTATTGTTTAGAATAGATCTACAAATTACACAGACAAATAGCTACACTCGGTTATTTTGTTTGTTTTAAATTATTATTTTAGTTGTCTTTCTAGATATTTTAAATAGTTGTTTTCTTAAATTCGTAAAGTTCATCAGAAAAACACAAAAAAATAGAGAAAACATATATGCTATAGATACACTTCACATAGTTAAATTTCATTTTGTTACAGTTAATTTACTTTGTTACTTTTGTATGACAATCACGGGACCTAGAGAGCCCAGGGAATACATATTCGAGCCAATCGTGCCCCACCCAATCTCATCATGGTAATAACCGATATAGATCAAAATCTTAGGATTCAAGTCTTCCGAACAATGGTAAGCTTGCAACAAATCAATTCTCAGTTGAGCGGACTAAACATAGAAGACGACCAAGCACACACGTTTTGGTCGAATCAACCGAACTACAGATTACCCTAGGCAAACATTCATATGACTGTAGAAGGGTTCGAAAGAGAACAAACCTTTGGTTGTGATCCTTTGGTCCCATAGCCAGATGTAGGAGACACTCTTCTAGATATAGATACCAGCCTAAGAATCCAGGTTGCACGAACACTGTAGGGTATTATGAGAAAATCACACAGTTATTGATCCTAAATATAGAAGCTGAGAAAGCATACGATTACTGGATATTAGGGATTAGGACTTGATTTCATGCATGACCATAACAGGTCCACAATGACTAAGAGTCTACGGTTGTGACCCACAAATCCCATAGCCCAACGAATCCACAGGAGAATTAGACATAGACACTGGCCTATGCACACTAGTATTCCAGTCTACTCCACTTCCACCTATCATCATCGAACAATTATCCTTGCTAGACACAACAGCTAACAAAGCTAGAGAGTTCTGGACTAGGCCAGAGAACCGTCCATAGAATTGACTACATTTACCATCCACCATATGACCCTGTCCGGAGAAATACACGAAACTATCCCGGGTCATTTTCCACGTATTCCACAACCCATAGATCGAATCACGCCAGAGCTCGATATTGATTGGAGCCTTCGAGCAGTCATCCTTGCTGACCGATCTATCACACCAGCCCAAGTTAGGAGGGCTTTCTTTGCTTTAGATTCGCAAGTTCCGTTAGTGCGCATTGAAGACATTAGATTGCCTAACTAGTTTGTCTATATCTCACACATATTCCATCCCCACCGGCTGTCTCGGCACGACCTCGGGAGGTCGGGTGTGAGGAAGAGTCACTTGTAGATTCCCACGCTCACTTGTCACTTTTCCATCATACAATATCCAATCTGAATATTAAATGGGCTTAATAAAATCAACAACTAATAAATTTTCAAGTTATTCTTTGACAAGGAGTGCAATTGTAGGGTACATATCACTCAACTTCTTCTTGATGGGTTTGGTTGTCAGTTGCATGAAAAGTCTCGGGTCTAACCCATGCATATCTCGTGTATGTCCACGCAAATATATCCATGTATTCTCTTATGAGCTCTACAAAAACTTTATGTTCTTGATGTGAGAGTGAAGCTCCCAATTTTATCATCCTAGGTTGGTCCTCTGAGCCAATGTTGACACTGATTGTTTCTTCAACAAGAATCTTAGAAGCATCTTCCATCCATGTAGGATCAAGGGGAAGAGTAAGGTTAACTTCCTTAGGTAGCTCTTCATCATATTTGAATGGATACATCATTTTTTCAATAGTTTCTTCGTTTTGTTTATCTATGACTACTTTGAAGATTTTATCACTATGAGACTTGTGTTTATTCCTTTCACAAGGCTTCTTTGGAGCATTCTTTCTCTTTTTATGACTTTCTTTTTCAAGCATCCACACATCTCTACCTCTTCTTTGAAGTATGCATAGTTGTCTAGTTGAATTGTGAAGCCTTTCTTGTGATCCCATTGAGAATAGAATCCTTAAGTCCCATGAATTCTACTAATGCCTTATCATTCTCAAAGAAGTTGAATCGCACATGAAATTTTGATCCCAATATATAATTTTGGGATATATAAGGGCTACTTGTTAATTGGTTTAAGGATCAGATCCAAACAAGGTAAGGACAACTGAATTAAGGAATGGGTTAGTGGAAGCAAGATCCTCGTAGAGGCTATGTTGGGAATCTGCATCAATATTAGAATGAAATGAATTGTCCTCACTATCAAAAGAGGTGGCATCAATCTCAAAGGGTGGATCGTGGTGAGGTATTATTCCTCACCATGTTTGTTTGATTTGAAGTGAGGGATAGGAATGGGTTCAATCGGCCTTGTGCATTGATACCACATCCAAGCCCATTGTAACCCATGACAAACATCATGTGGTGGCCTTTGACATATTGGGGTGCCTGATGGCATGAAGCCATGGTACCTTCGACACTCTGTTAGTAGGATCCCCTAACATATTTTCCTCATATAAGAAACCACTAGGAATAAACTTCTTCAATGGTTTAGGGAATTGTTCCTGAGTGTTTTTAAACTGAAAAATAAGGTTTACCACATGTCCTAGGTGACACAGATAGATCTAATATTAATAATGCATGTTCAAGAGTGAATGGATTACGGGATGTATTTTGTTGATGTTTCCTCCCATGATGCAAAAGGGTTGACCAACGAAGGAAAGTCTTGATTACAAGGAGTGAGTGAATCTAGATCCACTCATTCCTTAATAGCCTCTGTTTAAAGGAACAACAATGTCTGCAGAAGGGCATTCATAAGTTACATGAGAAAAACTGTGCAAGGCTCTACAATGTGTAAATGGTTTTGGATCACCCTAAATGGTGATTATCTATCCTTTATGGCACATCTTGATACACTGATGGAAAGTTGAAGGAATGGCCTACATGGCATGGATCCATGGGCTTTTAAGAGCATGTTGTATGGTAGATCCAAGTCAAGGACATGGAACATTGTATCATGACAAGTCGGCCCTACTTCCATTAGAACTACTATAGTGTCCGCACACTCTCACTCTCACTCCTCAATATCATAGGTCATGTGATTGTAATAGTTTTGGAACCTAGATCCATTTTTGAGTGGCCTAGTTTCTTAACCAACTTCAAAGTACAAATGTTTAGACTAGATCCACCATCCACAAGTACTCTCTTGATCTTGTGATGGGTAACAACTACTTCTAGATATAAGGGTAAGTTGTGTTTTGGGTCATTATGCGGGATTGCAGTGTGATCAAAAGTGATATGATCATTGGATTCAAGGTGTGTAATCATGGCTTGGAGGTGCGGGATCTACATCAGTGGAGACTCCCAAACTCTACAACGTTTTATACAATATGTTTTTATGGGCAGTAGATATTTTGAGGAGATCTAAAATGGATATCCTAGTAGGTGTTTTCTCTAACTGGTCTATCAAATTATATTGACCTTCCTGAGGGATAGGTAGGGGATCTGGTATGATTAAATGAGCACGTCTCATCCCTACATATAACTCTTTTCTAAGATCCTAATAGTATTGACATATTCATCAAATGAACGGATACATCCTATGAGAGAATTGAAGGGACTATCATTAGTAGGATAAATATAAGTGGCAGTCCTATAGTTATTGAAGCTTGTTCATGATATCACTTTCTTTTCTTTTTATCTACATGGTTAGGGAAGGGATATTTGAAGATACCCATTTCCTCATTTTTCTATTTTCTTGAGTCAAGGGAGAATCTACGGTGATCTTTCCCTCTTCAATGAGGTCTTGTATGTAATGACATAGTCTTAAACACCTATCTATCTTGTGTCCCTTAACACGGTGGAATTCACCGTACTCATGCTCTTTAAACCAAATGGGTTTTGGAGCATCTTCTAGGTAGGGGACTATTGTTGTTGGGTATTCTACCATGTTTACATTATCCAATTGTTTTAGTATGGTAGATAGGGATTCTATTAATGGTGTAAATGTACGTTTAGTGGGTTCCTTGGGATGAGTTCCTTGTGAGAGCTTTAAGAGCATACCTGTCTGCAAGAGTTTGGACTCTTTTGGATTCCATAATACCATTTCCAACAAAATGCTTATTTTTGTTGAAAAACTTTAATTTTTCTACAGATTTTGCATCATGTTTGTCTTTAAATATTGGTTTAAGTGTTAATTTTACGATGATATCCTTCTCGATTTGACAACCCTTCTCTATAACTTCTTCAAAGTTAGAGTTGCAGTGCATTTGTAAATGGAAGGCTATCTCTGAGTTTAAGTTAGGAACAAATATGCTCACTAGTTATTTTTCTGGTAATGCACAAGGGGATCTTCTTTTGACCCTTGCCATCGTGTAAAAATATTACAAAGGTATCATTAGAATTCTAATTTGTATTGCGAGAGGTCATTCATTGTGATATCATTTTCCATGTTGAAGGAATAATTTTGTACAATTTTTTTCTACTAATGCGGGCCACGTTATAATGGAGCCCTTGGGTATGCTAAAGAACCATTCTAATCCTAGTGCCCCTAGGTGTGAGGGAAGAGTCATATCAAGAAATTATCGTTGTACGTGACATCTTGGTAATCCATATAAAAGTCTTTAATCTAATCATGAGGATCACCTTTTCTTTTATATTTATCAAATTTTGTGATGGTAAAGTGCTTTGGGAAAGGGTTTTGCAACATGTCCTTATCGAGAACGCGTAAGGGAAGATTTATTCATACAAGTATTTCTTACTATGTCATAGTTTTCCTTCTTGTAATATAGTAAGTGTGTCTTTCATTGATTGTAATTCCCATTGAATGAGTTGTTCTTTAGTAGGCGATGTTGGTGCCCATTTTGACCCTCCATCATTTTGCAATGTTTTTCCCTTTGCTCTACATGCCCTGAAACATTTTTCCCTTTTGAGATGGATGATATAATGTTTTGTCTCCATTTTTATGCCTTGAATTGTTTCAAACTCATTTTCCTTGCCCCTTTCTAAGAGAAATCCTGAGTTTGCTTGTTTTTTCCCTAAATGTTTCAAGTTTGTGGGCTCTGCCATTTTTCCCAACCATGGAGGCTCGAAATTGATCAAATTTTACTTGTATGCATTCGACAATCCTTTTCCATGGTTGTAAAATGTTTGAAAACATGTTTCATCTATCCTTTGTTCCAAAAATTCTTCATCTGCAAGGAAAAAAATCAAATTCGGGCATCTCTGGCGAATTTTGCATTTTTTTACGATCGTATGGGCATGCATCTTTTTACCCGTCAAAATATTGTCCCTCCCTCCCTCTGCTAATAGATGGCAGTTTTTGGATCAAAGGAGAAACGGTGGGCCATCGGAGGCTTCTGAAACCTTTTTCCTTTTGGAGTAGAGGGAAACATTTTCAAATTGGGCGCAATCCGCCAACAAATCAAAAGCAAACACATGGTCAGGAGGAGGAGGAGTGCGGGCCGGTGGAGGCAAGTTGTGTTTTTAGCCTCTATTTTTCAAAGATGTAAAAATTTGAATGGACCCATGAGCCTGAAATTAAAGAGTGAAATTCATTTGAGAAGTCAAAGGTGGAGGTGTGGGAGCGCGGAGGAAATATTACAAAATTTCCTTTAGCGAAAAAGGAGTTAACATGACAAATGAACCCACATATCCTCAACGATAAACACGTGGCAAGGATAGAGGTGGAAGCACGGGTCCGTGGGAAAAAGAGAAATTTTACAAATTTCCAAAAATAGGTAAAATGCATAAAATCAAATTGTGATTCAATGGGGCCCACCTTGGGACACGTGTCAAGCTCAGAGAGGCGGAGAAAAATGTCAATTTTTACATTTTCCCAAAAGTGTTGAAAAGTCAAAAAATGATCCCAAACCCATTTCCAATAACATTTTGACACGTGGAGGGATTAGATTGAAGGGAGGAAAGCAAATCGATGATAGCAGCAACTATACATTTTGATTTTTACTACCATTTTTGATCTCAGGAAGTGTGGAAATGCATTTTTGCATCAATTTTCACCAATATTTTTGTATTCATGTCATTTTGGCCTGCATAATTCAAATCAATCATCTTGGAGGGTAAATTTGTATATCCAAGGCACATTTCAAAATGCTTTTGCTCTAGTTCATGCAAAACGTGAAATATCAAATCCAAATTGCAGAGCAAAGTTGCAGAATGGAAATTTGAAGGGGAAAATGATGAAATGATGGAAGAGGAAGATGTTGTAGGTTCCAAAAGAATAATACATGCTCCCATGACAAGAAATGATGAAAAATTGTAATAATTTTCTTTTTTGCATGCCTGGCATCTCCTTCTCGCAAAATTGGTTAAATGTCACTTTCAGAAAATCATGATGGAATTTTGTAACAAACTTGATGCCATAGGATATTCTTTTCTTAGGAAAGAAGGATCAATTGTAATGGAGTAATATATAATGCATGTTTTTTGACATGCAAAGGGTTGGGAAATTGAAAATCACGAGAAATTTTTGAGAGAAGCTCATCTTCTGATAAACCCACCAAAAAACCTAGTTAATGTCTTCTGTGTTGGATATTCATTCATGTTGAGTTGGTTACAAGTGTATAGCCATCACACAGCTCTGAGATTGTTCCTGAAACTCTCCCCTGCTAATGAATCTAACAAGCTTTTGAATTAATCTGTGTTATTTTGGGCAATATGATGTTTGTTATCATGTTTAAATGTCTGCAAACAATTTTCCTTGTTCTTTTTACAATCTTGTATTAAAATCTTTATGAATCACAGATCTAATACTTGTTGATAGTTTATTGGAATTTCTGATTTCATTTGTCAGAAGAGCTTTCATCTGGCATTGAAAATAAGTAGTTTAAAATCACTTCACCTTCATTTTGTTGACAGAGATTGCTTGTAATCCTTTGGGGGTACCTTAGGCATGATTTGATCAAAGATTTTGATGTTTAATTGGGTCCTTTAACTCAAGATTTTGTGTTGAGGTCTCAAAGATTGTGTGAAGAGTGTAACCTAGGCCACCATTCATGTATCTCTTTTGGTTGAAAGAACATCCTGACTATTTTGAAGCATTTTATCTGATAGTTGTTCAAATGTTGTAGAGGTTGTCAAAGATCTGGCATAGTCAAGTTTGTCTTGTCAATACCCCACCAAAAATCATTCTAAACAACTAATCCTACCCCATACTACCCTTGTTTTGACCTGTATACCCACAGAAGATCAAAATCCATTTGTTAAATTATGCAAAGATCGGGATTTCAAAATGTCTTGATAACCCTTGCCTTGCATTGAAAATATCTCCATAATATGGAAGTGACAACCTATGAAAGTCATATTTTGAGTGTTGACCATATTTTCCCAAGGCCCCTGCATACTATTTATAAAAATTGAGGGATACCTTCTTCTCCTTCACCATTTGAGGGTTACAAAATAGGTCCTCTTACCTTGGTTGAAAGGCACAACCTAAAAGCTTGGTTAGGATAAGGTCAAGTCTATTTTGTGTGCTATCCATCTCTCCACAAATCGAGTGCAAGTTAGATCACATCCCCAGCTACAAAATGACATACATCATGATCTATCTACCTTAAAATTCATGCCATATTTGTTATCTTGCTTTCAGACCGAAAAGGAGAAAAAAATTGGATACCAACACGGTGGTGTCATTGCAGGGGACATTCTTTGTTCAATCTGATCTATGTGAATACATATTTGAGGTATTTGAATGCATATCAAACCCTGGTAATGTCTCTTACAAGTTGTGTATGCAAGTACATTGTTGAAGCATCATTTTATAATTAGATTTGTAGGGATTAAGTGAAGACATAAGTTCTTCCTTTAATTTTATCGATTTTCACTAGTAGTTTTACTTCATTTGCATTTATGGTGGATAGATTCAAGAAAAGGATGATCGATCTATAAATTTTGGCAAGATTTTTAGTGTTGATAGGTATTTGATAGAGTATTTTAGTGCATTTGCACAACTAGGGTGAAAATCCTTAGTGGTGACTCCATGCTAATTTGATCTTGATAAATACCAGTGTCTTAGCTTTCTGTCATTTATTTTTGTGTTTCTAATCTCTACAAAACTGGAAGGAAGAAGATCTCTCTTCAAGAGGGACCCAAGTAGAAAGTTATTTCAAGAATTGGGAAAGACAATTTTAGAGGAAAGAAAAGTTTGGAAGGTTGTTGAAGGTCATACATCAGACAAAGGAATATTCATTGGAGAGAGAGATTAGTCTTTGGTAGAGTATTATCACTCTTCTTCCAGTGATTCTGATTCAAGCAATATTCTCACAAACTTGTTTACTTCAACTAGTGAAGGTCCTTCTATTGTACCTGGTGAGTTCCTTTTTCAATTTGCACCTGTGTGTTTCAATTCTAGTAAAACTTTCCAAGAAAATCAGCACCTAGAGAATACCAATCTTGTGAACCACATTCTTGAGCCCCAAAGGCCTCACACTCCTCATCATCTTGTTTCTCCTCCAAGATCACCTCCACCAAATAATATGGCTCAGCCTAGGCCTCCATTTGTTGTTAACACCTTTAGTCCTATAGACTTTAGAGGAATGGTGGTTACCCAAATGTTGTCCCACAAGATGTGAGGAATAGGTTGCCAAAGTTCCAAGGGAATAATGTTATAACAGGTGATCAGCATCTCAAACTTTTTTTTAACATGATGGAGGATTTTGAAATTGAGCATGAAGATGTGTATATTAAATTGTTCATTCATACATTAGAAGAGGATGCAAGGGATTTGTACAAGGCTCTTCTGATAATTCTATAGACTCTTGGACTGAGATGAACAATGCATTTAGGTTACAATATGGTGATAAGAATGGTCCTAGATTTCTCTTGTCTGAATTGGAAAATATCAAGAAGAATCCCAATGAATCAGTTCATGACTTTAACACAAGGTTTAACAAAACTTTGAGAAGGCTGCTGTTAATCCGAGGCCTTGTGATCAATCTTTCTTGATCAAATATGCGAGATGCATTTGACAAGAAGGTAGCTTATTACCTAAGAGACAAGAACCCTACTAATTTGAGGCATACCTTCACCATGGCACTATAGATTGAAAATAACATTAATGCTATTAGGAAACCTCTCAAGAGGGATGGTGTAAAGTTGATAAACCCTGAAAAACCTCAAGCTAGTAAGAGTGTTGACTTGGAGGAAGTGGTGAAGACTTTGGGGGGGTGTCAAAGAGATTTTTGTACAAGTTGGCAAGAGTTGAGAAGGGAATTGGGCGAGAATTCACAAGGTCAGCAAAAGCACAAAACCATGACAATTTTCCAGTCATCTAGGAGTGATCAAAGGGTAGATGATAGAGGGAAAGGACCCATGGGGTTTGCTAATAGACATCTTGAAGCATGTGAAGGAAGAGTGTTACTTGATCCCCTAACTACTAGGGTTGCTTCTGTTGAGGATGTTATTGATAATGATTGGTGTGATAGGTGTTTTCTGCCCCATCCTTCATGTGAAATGGACCAGCAAGATGGTGAAGCTAGTAATGATGATGGTACTGATGATGATATTTGCATGGTGGTTTGTTCTTCAAGCTCATAAGAAGGAGCAACATCAATTGAGGTCATAAGTACAAGGACAACTATAACCTTTTGGGATTACATCAAACGGGTACAAGTCTTTCTTCCCCCTCATACTCTTGAAGTTGATGTGTGCAAGCTTTTTAAATTCCTAATAATGAATTTGAATACTTAAGATCTTTGATGATCAAGAATTATAATGGTGGTATACCTTGAGAGGAAGATATACAATTGTTAATGAATATTGTTGTGGCTCAAGAGAAAGAGTATAACACTAGGAGAAAATTTGTTAAGGGAGTTGGGCCTCAAACCAAACCTAAAACACCCTTTCTTACAAGTGTTCCTAAAGAATATACTAGAAGAGAAGCACTTGCCAAAAGCTCTCTGTCCCAAGCAAAAATTACAACACTACTCATGCCCAAGTGCCAAGAATCCCATGCCATCTGATGAATCTACTTATCTCCCTTCCAATGCTGCTTTGCCAAAGAGTGTTCCCTATGACATAGCCCAAGTATTGAGCCAAATAAAAGTGAGTGTTCCAATCATTGAGTTTCTTAGGATTCTGAGCCTAAGAAGAGAGCATTTGAGTACTTGGTATTGAAAGAGGAGAAGAGTACCCCAAGCAGAAATGTAAATGTTGTTGAAACTCCTCCTCATATCATTGTAGACCTTGAGACACCACCAGCAGTAGAGGATCTTGGAGAAACACCTGAGGTATACTTGGGGACATCCTTGGTTGATTCCCAATTGAATGTTGATCCCTTCTTCACAAATTTGATCATAAAGGATAGACTACTTCACAATTGTATGTTTGATTCCGGTGCATCATGTAATGTCATGCCTCTAGAAGTCATGAATGAGTTGGATATCAAAGTGACATCAGCCTATGGAAAGTGTACTATCATGGACTCAAGAGAAGTGTTGATAGTTGGTTGTGTGAAGGGTTTAGTGGTGCAAGCTTCCATCTTATCCCGGGAGGAATTTAAAATTGGATGTTGTGATTGTTGATTGCCCCTGCCAAATGGGGTATGTTATTGTCGGGAAAGTGAGTTACAAGTGTTGGAGGAGTTTCCAAATGGACATGTCTTTTGCCACTATTCCCATTAAGGGCATCCTTGTTAGGCTCTATGGAGAAAAGAAGATGTTGCATCTAATTGAGGATCCAAACAATACTTCTTATGAAGTATTATTTATTGATGTTAATTTTGATAATTTTATTGGGTTTTCTGATTGTAAGGAGCACAATATGGATCATTCAAAGTTCCTTGAATAGGTAGGTTCCCCTTGGACCTTACTATTTGATGGAGCTTGCTCCAAATTTGGGAATGGTGTAGGTATAATTCTGATTTCTCCTAGCTTAGAGGAGTTTGTTTTTTCCTTCAAACTTGATTTTGAATGTACTAACAACATTGTTGAGTATGAAGCCTTGTTGTTGGGTCTGAGAATTGCATGGAATTATGGTGTTAGGGACATCATTACAAAAGGAGATTCAGAGCTAGTTGTCAAACAAATAAGAAAATTGTATGCTACAAAAAATCAGTGGATGAAATAGTACAAACATGTAGTTTGGGATCTAATTGAGATGTTTGATTCCTTCAATATTGTGCATCATGATAGAAGTTTCAATGCTGTTGCTAACAAGTTGGTAGTGTTGGGGTCAAGATTTGGAGATTGCACCATTTCACCTTATTGTGAGTACAATGTTGAAGTGTTAACTAGGCTAGCTGTCCCTAACAACATCAAGCATTGGCAAGTGTTTAATGATGATGCTCAAGTGCAAAGGTTCTTACAAAATCAAGGTGAGTTTGCAGATCATAATATTGATTGGGAACCAATGGTATGTGTGACTGAAGGAAGAGAGACTTTTTTTGGAAAAGATATCATCCAATTGAAAACTAACACCATTCCTAGAGGGCTGGTTGCTCTTGAGTCAAATTTTGACAAGGCTGATTGCATCATCAATAGAAACATGTCTACCTCAAGGGATGTGGAAGAGCATAACTTGGGCACTAATGATAAACCAAGAAAGGTTTGGTTGGGCAGAAATCTAAACAAAGAGGAAAAATAGTCCTATGTCCAACTATTAAAGAAATATTAGGATTGTCTTGCTTGGTCTTATTCAGAGATGAAAGCATATAGAGAGGACTTGTTTCAGCATGAGATTCCTCTTGAAACAAATGCCAAACCATTCAGAAAAATAAGAGTCTAATTAATCCACTCATCTCGATGAAAATGCAAGATGAATTGAAGGCGAAGGATGGAGGCATCATCTAGCCCACGAGGTATTCATCTTGGGTTGCAAACTTTGTGTTGGTCAAAAGAAAATTGGAGATATCATACTTTGTGTAGACTTCAGAAATATGAATAGATCTTCATTGAAATACAATTATCCTTTTCCAAACATGGAAAACATGTTGTAGTTAGTGACTGGATCTGGACTATTTTCTATCTTGGATGGTTTCTCCGGCTATAATCAAGTTGTTGTCAAGAAGTCGAAAGATTTAAAACTGCCTTTACCACTCCTTGGGGAACATATGTTTATGTAAGGATGCCTTTTGGTCTCATGAATGTTGGAGCTACCTTCCAAAGAGCAATGGATGTTGCTTTTGCTGGTTACATAAATGACTTCATTGTAGTTTATCAGGATGATGTGACTATATTTTCAAGGAGCAGAAAAGATCATTTGTAGCACTTGGAAAGAATGTTGATCAAATGTAGAGAATATGGCATTTCTCTCAATCCAAAGAAGTGTCATTTTGGGGTGTAAAAGGCCAAGTTGCTTGGTCATATTGTTTCAAAGGCTGGTGTCATGATTGACCTAGAGAGGGTAGAAGCAATCAACAAAGTTCCAATTCTAAGAACAAAGAAAGGCATCCAATCCTTCTTTTGGAAGATCAACTTCATTAGAAGGTTTGTGTCAAATTTTGTTGAATTGACTATTCCTATTACATGCATGTTAAAGAAAGACCAAGTTATCAAGTGGAAGGAGGCTGCTATTCATGATTTTGATGGAATCAAAAAATTACTTAAGCATGCACGTATCTTGGCTGCTCCAATTACAAGAAGCCTTTCCAAATCTTCTCTTTTGCTTCTGAAAATACTATTGCATATGTTTTCTCCAAAGGATGAAGATGGGGCTGAGAGGCTTATTGCCTTCTTTAGCAAGGATTTACAAGCTGTTGAGTTAAAGTACACAATCATGGAAAAAAAAACATTTGCCTTGGTGAAAGTAGCAAAGGTTTTCGGGACTTATATCTTAAGTCCAATAGTTTTTCTTATGTTCCCACACCATGGTAAAAGACATCTTATCGGAGATGGATATCTCAAGCAAAAAGATGTATATGGGTGAACAAACTATAGGATTATGACATGGACATCCAAACCACAAAGTTGGTAAGAGGTTTGGACTTGCTAAGCTAATGGTTGAGAGTAACTGTAGATAATTGAAGTGAATGAAGTAGAGGAAGAAAGGGCAGATGTTCTTGAGAAGTTGATAAGTTCTAAGTGGTACAAGGATGTAATCTTTTACCTTAGACACCTATGCTGCCCCGATCATTTAAATAAAAAAAAAAAGAGCCCTCAAGTGACTTCTCAAAAATACATCATCACCGACTTTGGGCTGGCTTGGAAGAACCCTAAAGGTGTCCTCTTGAAGTGTGTAATCAAGATGAAGCTCCAAAATAGTTGTTGATTTCCATGGGGGAGTTTGTGTAGGAAAATTTTTGGAAGGGTTCTGCACACAAGATTTTGAAAGTTGGTTATTGGTGGCCTACTCTCTTCAAATATGTAACCCTGCTAGTTAGAAGATGTGAAAGATGTCAGCATTTCTCTAGAAGAATGAAAGCTTTAGGCTCCCTTCCTTTGCATCATGTGTCAATTGAAGATCCTTTAAAATAGTGGGGAATGGACTTCATTGGTGATATTTCAGACCCTTCTAGTGTTGGACACAAGTGGATTCTTGTAGCCACATATTACTTCACCAAGTGGGTAGAAGCAATCCCCACCAAGAAAGCAACACATCAAGTTGTTATGGACTTCTTGTTGAATCATATCATATGCAGATTTGGTGTGCCAATAAAAATTGTTGTTAATAATGCCATGTGCTTCAGAGCTAAACCCTTGATGGAAATGTGCAAGGAGTATGCAACCAATCTGACTTATGCTTCAAACTATAACCCTTAAGGAAATGGACAAGTTGAGTCCAGCAATAAGAACTTATTGAAGATCATTAGGAGAACCTTGGAGTTAAACAAGAGAAAAATGGGTGAACAACTAAAATTTGTAGTTTAGGTGATAGAATCACTACCAAAAGAGCTATTGGTAAGAGCCCATTTGAGTTGGTGTATGGAACTCAAGCTCTGCTGCCCCTACATTTGAAATTATCTTCATTTCAGTTTGTTCAACAACTTGAGGATCGGGAGGTCAGTCCATATGAAGAAAGTATTAATCAAATTGTTGAGTGGATGAAGAAAGAAGAGCATCCCACCAAAGGCATGTAAGATTTAGAGAGAAGTTGAAGAGGTTGTTTGATAAGAAGGTCACTCCTAGGGCCTTCAATATTGGAGATCTGGTTTTGTTGTGGGACAACAGAAATGAAGATAAGGGAAAACATGGTAAATTTGATGCATTATGGATGGGCCCTTACTCCATTGATATCAGAATTGGTGAAGATACCTTTTTCTCAAGGAATTAAATGGGGAATTACTTGAACTACTTGTTAATGGTAGAGATCTAAAGAATTTCTTGGATTAATCCCCAAATTTTAGGTATGCAACACTTATATAGTGTATAGTGTTTGGATTTTGCTCTGTTTTTGGTGTTTTGTCGGTTCGTGGTTTGCTTTGGTGTGTGGTAGCCATTTTTCTCGTTTTTCACTAGTTTTTGGTGGCTTTGGCTCATGACTCCTTTTCCCAATGGATTCTTTGGCACTTGGTCTATGTTGTTCTTATGGCACTCACTAGGAGTACCCATCCCCAGTAGAGCGATGTTGGTGCCCATTTTAACCCTCCATCATTTTGTAAATTTTTCCCTTTACTCTGTGTGCCCTGAAACATTTTCCCCTTTTTAGATGGATGATATAATGTTTTTATCCATTTTTATGCCTTGAATTGTTCGCAAACTCATTTGCCTTGCCCCTTTCTAAGAGAAATCCCGAGTTTGCTTGTTTTTGCCCTAAATGTTTCAAGTTTACGGGCTCTGCCATTTTTCCCAACCATGGAGGCTCAAAATTGATCAAATTTTACTTGTATGCATTCAACAATCCTTTTCCATGGTCATAAAATGTTTGAAAACATGTTTCATCTATCCTTTGTTCCAAAAATTCTTCATCCGCAAAGAAAAAATCAAATTTGGGCATCTCTGGAAAATTTTGCATTTTTGATGGTTGTACGGGGTCTTTTACCCGTCAAAATCTTGTCCCTCCCTCTGCTAATACGTGGCAGTGTCTGGATCAAAGGAGAACCGGTGGGCCATCGGAGGCTTCTGAAACCTTTTGCCTTTTGGAGTAGAGGGAAACATTTTCAAATTGGGGCGCAATCCCGCCAACAAATCAAAAGCGAGACACACATGGTGGGAAGAGGGGAGTGTGGGCCGGTAGAGGCAAGTTGTGTTTTTAGCCTCTATTTGTCAAAGGGGTAAAAACGTTGAATGGACCCGTGAGCCCGAAAGTAAAGAGTCGAAATTCATTTGAGAAGTCAAAGGCGGAGGTGCGGGAGTGCGGAGGAAATATTACAAAATTTCCTTTGGTGAAAAAGGGGAGTTAAAATGAGAAATGAGCCCACATATCCTCAGCGATAGACACGTGGCAAGGATAGAGGTGGAGGCAGTCTGGGAAAAATTGAGAAATTTTGCAAATTTCCAAAAAGAGGCAAAATGCGTAAAATCAAACCGCGATTCCAATGGGGCCCACCTTGGGACATGTGTCAAGCGGAGAGGCGGAGAAAAATGTCAATTTTTACATTTTTCCAAAAGTGTTGAAAAGTCAAAAAATGATCCCAAACCCATTTCCAATCACATTTTGACACGTGGAGGGCTCAGATTGAAGGGAGAAAGGCAAATCGATGACAACTGTACATTTTGACATTTATATCGCCACTTTTTGTCTCCGGGAAGTGTGGAAATGTATTTTTTTGCATTGATTTTCACCAAAAATTTGTATTCATGTCATTTTTGCCTACATGATTCAAATCAATCATCTTGGAGGGTAAATTTGTGGATCTAAGGCACATTTCAAAATGCTTTTTCTCTAGTTCATGCAAAATGTGAAATATCAAATCCAAATTGTAGAGCAAAGTTGCAAAATGGAAATTTGAAGGGGAAAAGGATGAAATGATGGAAGAGGAAGATGTTGTGGGTGCCAAAAGAAGAATACATGCTCCCATGACAAGAAATGATGAAAATTTGTAATAATTTTCTTTTTTGCATGCCTGACATCTCCTCCTCGCAAAATTGGTTAAATGTCACTTTCAGAAAATCATGATGGAATTTTGTAACAAACTTGATGCCATAGGATATTATTTTCTTGGGAAAGAAGGATCAATTGTAATGGAGTAATATATAATGCATGTTTTTTGACATGTAAAGGGTCGAAATTGAAAATCATGAGCAAATTTTTAAGAGAAGCGCATCTTTTTTACGATAAACCCACCATGTTGAAAAACTTGGTTATCTTTTTCTTCGCTAATGAATTGGATTTTCATTCATGTTGAATTGGTTTGTTCTTTTTGTATAGCCACTTTAAAATTCATGTCAATATATGGATCAAAGTTTGGAACTCGTTAGATATTTTTGTACCTTTTTGTCTTTTTCTTTATATACATTTTTTCTTGAAGAGACATTTTTCTATTTTTGGCTTAGTTTAGGATCTATTTATGAAGGATCTCTTCTTCAATTATCCTACCCCATCTTGCCCCTTTTTTTGTAAAGGATCCTATTCCTCATATAACTTGGGAGGTGGTGAGGCTTAAGGGATACTCAATCTTCACTTTACGTGAAGGTTTGTAATAAGTTCACCATGGATCATCTCTCCCAATTGGCTTGGATGGGTCTCCTTCAATCTTCATGGTGTTGTGATGTTTCCAGAAAGTAGAAGTGTACCCTACATCAAAGGGTCATCCATGTCTAAGAGGGACATTTCTTCTTCTATTTTTTTGATAAATGGTCTTGGTTTCTACTTCTCATTCTTATGGAAGTTTAGCCCCTAATTCCAAGACCCTTGTGAGCACTTGATCAGTGTACCCTACATCAAAGGGGTCATTGTAATAAAGGAGTTCGTTAAAGTGACCTAGGTCTATTTGGTGTTGTTCTTGTAAAAAGATTCGTTAAAGTGAGACTCCTCTCCACTATGATCAATCAATGGCTCTGTGTCTTTGACCTGTGAAAAGAGAGGTGCTAAGTTGTTGCAACTGAATGGGAAGGTTTTGAAAAGGTTTTCTCCTAAGTCGTGATCGTTTGGTTTGGATGCCATCTTCTTGATTTTAGGAATCACTTCTCTAAAGTGATACTAGGTTTTATCTAAATTTCTTCAAAGTTTGCGTGAAACCTAGGCATATGTTTGTGCAATTCACTTGATGTCATGTTGAAATAACCTAGTGTGCTCTAGAAGTATTCTTTGCAATCATGTTTATCAAAGAACACTCATATGAACACTCAAATGCATTAATCACTCAAATTGTCATTTTTCCAAGTTTGTACCCTAACTAAGATTCCGGTGAAGAGTCTAAAGAAAATAGTGACAATATCGTATCAATACGCAGTCAAGTTAGAATTATAACAAGGCCTAAATATTAAAAAGTATCGTGCAATCTCTCGATGAGGTATACTAAAACTAGTTTGAATGCCGATGAAAGCTAATTTTTTTGAAAAATGGAAGTTGCAAGTATATATAGCGTAACAACACTATCTTGATACATTAACCAAGCAAGAAAGGTGTTAGTATCAAGATGACGTTATTTCGATATATATAAGGCAATATCGACACCCTCAAAAAGACTTAGATGATGTTAGAACTGAAACAAAGTATGAGTATAGAAATAAGTTTTTAGTTGTATGAGCAGCATAACCACACAATAAAGGGACTTATATCAAGTTCTCAAGAAACTAAAAACACGACATAAGTACCAAAATTTTGTGACTAGAATGCGAGTAAAAACTATCAACCTAAGGAGAGATAAATGATGAACTAAAATCGCAGTAGTGAAGATGATCTTGAAATCAAGATCAAAGAACTATCAAAGACATGAAAACGTACCTACGTACTTTAGACATTTAACAACCTAGCCACAAACATGGATGGGCGTAAATGGACAAAAAAATTGGTGAGTACTATCTTTGATAAAACACATGAGGTATGCTTCCTTCTCACTCCAAATGACAAGTGAGAACACAAGGTATAGATCAAAAGGATAAAAATAAACTAAGCGCCACTTGGGCAGAGTTTCACCTCGTCTAAAGGTGAGAAAGAAACCAAGCTAAGTGAGACGTCTTTTAATTCCGTGATGAAAGACACTTATCTCAAACTTATGTGGGATCTTTCCTTGTTCGAGAAACAAGGTTCAAACTCCAAGTGATTCGTCACTTTGTGATGGCTTGACGTGACAATGGAATAGAAAAGTGGGCTCCAAGATAGAATTTCTCCCTAATAAGATCTCTCAAATAGGTGTCACAAGTTGTCTAAGAGAGAGCTTGATTTACCAAAAGAGTCACTTTGAATGATTTGTGATTATCTCGGCTTTACTTTACCCCCTTCTGATATAATGACCAACTAGTGTGTTCACTTGTACCATCACTGGGGTCACAATACAAACAACTTTGAATCTAAATTACAGTGCAAAACTAGTCAAGTGGGTAAGTGGAGCTTCTTGTTTCATCCACGAGGTTACTCAGCAGTCGATTACTTTGGGGTTCTAGAACCACCCCCATTTTTATAGCTTAAGGCATTATGCAAAGGGTTATGTTCTAGTTGAGTGGATAGAGGTGTACCCTTTTCCAAAACCTACAATACGGTGTGAACTGAAGTGGTGTGTTTTTTATCTTGCTTAACTTTAATGGGGTTTTAAGTAGCACACCGTTTGGCAACTTGTATGAAAACATGTGTATTAGAAGGTTTTGTTTTGTCTTGGCATCTTTCTTTGACAAACGTTAGGACCTATACATATGGAGTTAGTAATTTTTCATTGAATATTAATATCAAGAAAGAGAATTTACATGTTTCTTTTGATTCCTAAGATCACCAAAAGGCGCGAAGGAAGAGCATATGCAATGTGAAAATTCCACTAAAATAAATTATATGGAAAGTATTTTACCTTTTAGAAGCATAAAACAAGTGTTTTTAGATGTGACAAAAGGTTGTATAAGTGCTTTTGATCTCTAAGATCACCTAGAAGGTGCGAGGAGAGAGCATACACACTTTACAAACCTCGTTCTAGCTAAGAAATGAAAACACTTAAGCTATGCTAGTTTAAACAACTAAACAACACCCTGCACTTACTTTGTTAGACCTTGAAAACCTCAGAAAAATTTGAAGAAAATGATCTTACAGCTCGAGAAAAAATTTCAAATTTTAACACAAACACCTACACATCAAATGACACATATGCACCCTAGTCAATGGATACACACCCCAACCAATGTGGACGCGTGGCATGGTTTTATAGTAGTGGGATCTAACACTTACACGAGGCCTACCAGACAAGTGTGCTAGGGTTTCAATGCAGACACTCTCAGCCCAACGGATACACCTACAAGCAAAATAAATTAGAAAATATATAGTGTGACAGAAGACACTAGCGCGTCAGAGAGACACGAGGACACCCAACAGTCGACAGAGATACTTACGGTTCGATGGATACACCTATGGGTCAAAATGATAGAGTTTACACAATATGCCAATATACGTCAATGCATCTAGAGTGATGGTACACTTGCAAGTTGACGGAGACGTCGATGGTTTGACGGAGATGTGACCCATTCTAAATGAGTTTTCAACAAGTAGTATGATTAGACGGGTGTGGGGCCAACTCGACACCTATGCTAGGGTTTTTCGACAAGACGCCCCCTTCTAGGACACCTGCGTGTACCCCCTAAAAACCTATAAAAGTCACATAAATGAAATTTTTTTACAAGAAAATAGGTTAAAGGTTAGTTAAAGAATCCTATTTCCAGCTCAAACCCACAAAAAATGTATGAATAAGGATGATTTAGCTCACCTAAAAATGAAATTAAGTAGATAACAAGTTGTTTCTCCTAGAAAACATGAAAGTGGACTTAAAAATCTTGAAAAAGGCCCCTAGAGGACAATGGTGAGTGTCCCACTGGGCGTGCCAAATGTGTTCAATGAAAAGTTACAAAATCCATGGACATGGGGTAAGAATATCTAAAGAAACCCCAAAGGCTTTTAACAAACTAGTCAATGGACCATCAGATAAGAAATAAACAAGGATTCATACCTTTGCATGCATTAAACTTGAAGGAAACAAGCAACCTAACATATTTAGTGATCCTCTATTCTTGAAATCTTTAACAAATGAACCTAGTAAGGATTTTAAGCAATCAATTTGTGATTATGAGAATGGGAGCTCACCATTAATGGCTTCAAGGCAAATGGTTCTTCCCATTTACTTAATGCTTGGTGTGTAGTGCAATGGAAAAATAAATATCTCAATAAAAGAAATTAAATAAGCTCTAAACCCTAAGAAAAATGTTATAGTTTATGTTAGGAAGAAGGAGAGTTCTTATAAATGGTCTAGGGGTAGTGGGATATTTATAGTTTTCCATTTGGGAAAGTGGGGAAATTTGGTGCATATGGGACTAAAAAGGAGTCAACAAGTTGATTAGGGATTCAAAGTAATATTTGACTAGGTTTAGAAGAGGTTAATCATGGTTAGGATTAGTTAAACTAGGTTAGGCTAGTTAATCATGTTTAGAGAGGAATTAGGGTTTTGAGAGAGTTTTGAGAGGTCTAATCAATCCAATGAAATGGATTGATAGACTAGAAGTAAGTAAAAGCTGGTACATAAGATGATGAGAAGATGCTTTAGCCAATAAGAGACTATATTAGCCTGCTTAATTGATTTATAAGAGGAATATGACCAAAAGAGTGTCGTAAGAGGGGAGTTAGATAGGTCTAACTGATGGTATGTCGTCAATTTGCAAGAAGGAGAATAGTTAGTGCAATATTAGGAATAATAGTGCTTTGATCAAACTACAGGTGTCTACATTTTCCCCTCTTTGGGGTGACATGTGTGATGTTACTCCAAAGAAAGTAGACAAGCATAAATGAGTAGAAAAATTTTGAAGGGGTAGAATAAAAATTAGTTAGCTAAAGGGATACCCCTCAAGTGTCGATGGGGTGATGGAAGAACTCGATCGACGATCGAAAAGAGAATAGAAGAAAGAAAAGTGTGAAGAGAAGATGAGAAAACAACAAGAAAGGAGGTTATTTATAAATTCTAACTAACTTTAATTTTTTCCTTTCAAATTCAAAGTGTCAACATCAATAGGGCTACGTGGCGACGGATCAATGGTTCATGTTATGGATAGGTGGCACCATTCCGGCTCCCATTAAGTAGATGTACCCCATCACGGAGCCCAAGTTCCAAAATCAGCCACGGTTTATATTTCATCAAGTTTGGGAAAGTTAAAAATGGCCAGCGGGGTTACGTGACACAATTCAAAAGATAAAAAGTTTCTAAGTCCCCCAGACTTAGAAATTGTGATCTAAACACCATACGGAACCACGGTATTTTCTCACTTTTTGAGCACTAAAAATGTGAAGGCCCATCAAATTAGGAGTACAAGTCTAACGAGGTCCTAAAATGGGGGCAACGTGGAGCCATTTCATTAGCTCACATTTCACACTTGTCGTGGAAATCAAAGAAAATCGACAACGTGAAGTTCTTGGAGCTTTCTTATTGTCTTGCATTTTGCAATTATCGAGAAGGACATTTCAAATCTCGACAAAGCATCAAAGTATGGTTATTTTTAATTTGTTCACATTTTTAGGGGTGACGAGGATCTGGAATGCAAAGAAGTGTGGAGCCCCTATTTGGTCCACCTATCACAAGATCGACAAGGCTGAAAAAATGTGGAACCTTCTCATTGGCTCATATTTTGAAAGAGGTAGAAAGGGATCCAAGGATAGTCGACACTACTGATGGCATGGAACATTTTCATTGGCTGGCCAAAGCTTCACAAGTGTCAGTTAGGGATTTCAAAGAGTTTGACATGTGAAGCAATGTGGAGTGTCCTCATTGGTCGGCATTTTTAGTGTGATAAGGTCCTCTATATAAAGGGAAAATTATGAGGGCACATAGCAATATTCTAATAACTCGTAATTCTAGAAAAGTGACAAAATTTAAAGGATAGTCGACATTTGTAGGACATGTGGTTGTTTTTTATTAACGTGTTTCTTCAAAGAATAAATGTCGGTGAAATTAAGCAAAATAAAGGAAGAAGATCTCGAATCTTTGTGAACTAATGGTTGGTTGACACTTAGCAGCGGTAAAATAATTTCACACGTGGGTAGAGGCCAATTTGTGAACCAATCAAGGGATGCCACGTGTCATATTTATGTTCTTCCGACAGGACCAAAACTTCAAATTACCATATCTCTTGCTTGAGCTCCAAATCTTACAAAATTGGTCTTGTTGGAAATATCTCCTTGAGACCTTCATTTAGCATCATCAAAATCCAATTTTGGCAAGATTTGATAAGAAAAAAGGAGAGAAAAAAGTTCAATCCATTAATGAGTAATTGTAGGTAGTTCAACTACTAAAATTGATTGAGTATGGGCACAACATTTTCATTTCAAACCTATAATAACGTGTTTTGGGAGCATGTCAGCTACCCATTCATTCTCTAAAAATTGGTCATTTGCTTGGGAGAGTACTTGAAGCCATTTAAAATTTATCTGTGACCTATTTCTCTCTCTCTACTCTCCAGATAGCTATAAATCTAAGTGTTAAGAACTTTGTAAAAGGAGGTTTTTAGAAGTAAAAGGAACTTTGTCAAAATTGTTCCAGAGATTTTGTGAGTTGTAGGCATCATATTTTTATGTTTTACATGGAATTTCTTTCCTTATTTCTTGCATTGTAATGAATTGTGCATCCCTCAAGTAATAAAATTCATGTTTTATGGCTCATAGCTTCCCTAGCCTATGTTATATTGCATTTTTGCCTTTTATTACAATTGTGGAATATTGTGCATATTTATTTCTTCTTACAAAGGTTAAGTCTATTGTGCTCCATGGAAATGGTCACTTGAATGTTATTTTGGATTGTGGTTATTATGTTTGTCCTTCCTTCCTATATTTTCCCTTCATTTTCACTCACAGGAAAATATCCAACCCTATTTTGGTGCTATCACCTCCCTTCGCTTAGGAATTTTTGAATTTCATGCATCATCCTTTCTCCCTAGTCTCTTGGCTTGTTATTTTAGGGTTATATAGCTCCATTTCTAGCTTTAGGAGTTTAATATGTTTAGGAATCCGGCCTTCTCCGGAGGTATGTCTCGGTTAGCGAGTCCCACAACTAAGAGACATTCCTATCTTTCCTCATAATTATTGATCCTTCATGATCATATATAGGGTACAATTTTGAGATTCAACACTTATCATTTTCATCTCTTTGACTCTCTAAAATCCCATCAAGAGCTTCAGTACTCTTGTATAACTTCTCATACATCCTTAACCTATAATATGTACTCTTAAAATCAGATTATAGGGATTTCAATATCTCTTCATACCGGAACAAGCTTGCTCTTTATCCCTTAGAGATTTAGTTACACTCTCCACTTGAGATTCCAAACCTTTGATAGTTTGATAATACTCTATTTCCATCCACTTGATCTAATCTTACAAGCTATGAATCACTAAATGAGCAACCTCATTCCTCATTCTTAATGTAGTCTCAACATCCAAAGATCTAACCATGTTCTTGCTTAAAAGGATCTCCTTCAAGTTGCTAAATTTTTTCTCAAATACCTTCTTCGATACCAATTGTTGGAAAAATAATGGACTTAGAGGGGGTGGATCGAGTCCCTACAATATTTTTACTTCATTTACCATTGTTACATCCATCAAACATTCATTCAACCATTTACATTCCACATTAGTTTATTAGGTGTGCATCATACATTCAAATGAACATGAAACATGAGAGAGAACAAATAGAAACAAGATGTAAGTGGGAAACCCTCAAGGGGAAGAAAACCCAAGTGAATATTACACATCACAAGATATTTCTTTAGTGAGGCACCAAACCCTAAAACTTTGTTGATATTACTCAAAACAAGATACTTGCATGAATATGACTTGTTATAGAATATTTTGATGAATTATAAACACTAAAAATATGTTGATACCACAGCTGATTGTGATCCCAAAATTCAGCTCCAAATTCCTTCAAACCCTCATTCAAGCACACCTTCTTCAACTCACTCTCTCTAAGTATTTCATGGACTTGTCTTGGTCTCAAACCCTTGCACACATTCCTTCTAACATTATTCAACCTGTAACACACTATTTCATATCTCAAAACATGTCTTCATACATGTTACACTTGCTCTCTCTTGGGGTGTACTTTTCCCCCATGCACAACTAGTTCAAAAATGAACTCACAACTTTAATTTAATAAGCTTCTCTTCCTTAAGCCTCAAGATAGGTCAGTCCTCTATCATAATTAAGATCAAAACCACTTAATAACATCTCAAAAAATTAATTACAACATTCACATATGACCGATATATGTTGGCCATGCCCAAAACCACTCAACTTGCACAAAACAAGCTCAAAACCTCGTCATCTGGATGAGCTAAAACCACAAATTCCAAACACATGATTATTAAAGCTCCCAAATTCATCATACATGTGTAATAAAACATAAAAAAACATCATCCATTGTCATTAATCATCTTTTACCAATCGAAAAATTCATAACACAAAGTAAAATCCACATATCCTTCTCAAAAGCTTGAGTTGTTTCCAACACTGTCTCTACCTTTGGGCCTCAATACCAACCAAGATCAACTCAACTATTACATATAGCCACTATATGTAATCCTCAAGACATTTAGGACACATCCATATGTTTAAACCACAACAACTTTCCTCTTCACCAAAACATGTTGCCTAGAATGTTGTTTCACAAACTCAAGTAGTTTGCACCCTTTATATCACTTTAAAGACCTCAAATATCCTTCAATAGGAAAAATATTTCATCCCAATTAACTTTCCAAATAATATCAATCATAAAAAAATTCATTTCATGTCTCATTCACTTCAATCTTTTAGCCTAAGAAAACATGTTCTTAAAACCAAACAACATTCTTCCTTACAAACTTACCCTGAAAGACACATCAAATCACATCACCAAGACATAAACTATATACCACTGGAAATCTCTATGAATCCCCTTTACATAAAATGAATTCTTACAACTTCAAGTGGAATTTATTTAACCAAGACCATCTCTACAAACTATTGTTGAAGCCTTCTAAGACTCAAGAGGCGACCTTGAGTTCAACTTGCTCCATCACCTCAAAACACACTTCCAAACATAACCAAAGTATGTAACACCCTTATACATGATTTCTATGTACTCAAAATCCTTCACCAATCATGAACAACTCAAAAAAATCATGTTGCCTTGTGAAACCACTTAACACCTTACTAGACCAAGCATCCTTGATTTAAACCTCAAAGATCAGGTCATAACTTCTTCATATCATATAAAAATCACAAGTTTTATATACCATTAGAAATATCTCTTAACCAAGATCACAACACAACTTTAATATGGTCCTAACTCCTCCTGTAGATCCTACAATTTCAATTTTCTTTGCAAGATGCTCTAAACTACCCCAAAAACCAGTCTCCACAAATAGGGCACACTTTGAAATTTTTCACCATAACCATGACCTAAAACTATCATTTACATGTAGAAAAATTCTAGGGCTAAAAAATAATAAAAATTATTTCTTACCTTCTTTTGTAAACTTCTCTTTAAATTGAAAATCTTCATAAAAAAAAAGTCATTTCAGGTGGGGCCCACATACTATCACATGCACTAATATACCTTACTAGAAATTTGGAAGAATCCTCTACAACATCTCATCATCAAATTTGAAAAACCAATCAAAGCGCTCTGGTGTAGTCATTTTTACACCCACCAAAGAGCAAGGGAATCCCATGCACGTCGGCCTATCACCCGGTATAAGCGCTCAATCAAGGCACGCACGGGTGTCGAGGGCTCACCCCGACGGGTGCTAAGTGCTCAATCAAGGCACGCACAGCATCGAGTCTCTCCTTTATGTGAGTTTAGTGGGAAACATCATCTATGATAGGAATGTAAGGATAGTGAGTGGAAATGAGACATGCAAACATCATAGAGCTCAGAATGGCTTCTAGACCAGTGTAATCATTCCAAATAGAAATATACTTTAATAGAATATAAGACTAAACCAAAATAGAAAGGAAATGCATAAGGATTCATACTTATTTCATAAACATACATGAAACAGAACTATGAAGATATGAGGATGGACCAGAATCATTAATGATCATATTCAAATAAGTTGGTAACCTCATTACATTCATTAGATCCATTATAGAACACCACAATATGGCAGACCAAAGTCATACATCATAACTGGATCTACATTCCTTAGCTCTTCAAAAAGAAAATTTACAATCCCAAGCCCCTTGATGCATCCTTCTCCTATATTTTATCTACCCTGACCCAATTTAACTCCTCATGGAGTTTACGCAGAAACTCCGCTCTCTATTGATCTATCTCTTTTATTCTTACGTAGGCGCTTGTATTTATAGGCCCCTTGAACTGCTAACTCTTCTTTCTAAGGCTTTAGATCCATCGCCAATTGTCCAGATGTGGTCCTCCAAGGGAGCATGTTCCTCTAGTCCTGAGCTCTCCACTCCTTGCCATGATGGTCTTTTAGAAGCTTCCATCGCAGGGCATATTCCTTCCTAGGCCAACTTGTCACTAGGATGGCACCTTATCCATTCATCATGCATAGGTGGGTCACGCTTTTCTCGTGTCTGCCCAATACGTTGAATACGGCTAAGTCCTGAGACCTTGTTTCTACATGCATAACACGGTACTTCTAAAACCCTCCTAGAACCCTGCATTACACGCATTCTTCTTATGTGCCCACCCTTAACCTAGGCCTTGTGTTCCCATGCACCTTTTTGTACTTAGTCAATATTTTAGGGGCCCAACATCACCTCACACTTAACTTGTTCTCCGCCCTTGGGAAAACTTCTTCAAAGAAATAATTACAATAGACTTAATGTCTTAGGAAAAGAATAAGGGAATGAAGAATTGGGAAAGATGAAAGAATGGGGAAGTGTTGTTATTATTGCAACAAGATAGGAAAATCTCTTTGTAAGTCGGCCTCCAACTTGTTCTAGGAATTGACTTCATTTTGCACTCTCTGGCGAGAGGTCCCCGTCTAGGACCCTTACCTCCTCAAAACCCAGTACATTTCCTCAAGTGTTCAATGTTTCAACCATTCCTTCCAATTCCTTGCCCACATCCTCAAGTGCATCCATCCTTCTTGTAATATGTGGGTACAACTCCTTTAGCCTAGTTTTTAATTGAATCTCATATGGTTTCAATAGCTTCCGACTTCTTCATATTCGTAATGTAAATAATGAAGTGTCAACCTTCTATTTATAGTTTTTCATACTTTTTAACATTAAATGCTACCTTACCTACCATTGTACTTTAACACTTAATGCAGATTTTTCAACAAAATATGACTTTAGCACCTTAACTCACTCACCCAACCTTGCGGACAATTCCCCCTACCTTGGCACAAATCAATCCATCTTGATAGGAGACTCTTGCACGCATGTCACCAGCACCGAAGGTACTTCCGTCATGATTTTTCTCTCACCTACCTTGTGTTGCTTTTTGCTTCTTCCTCTCTTGTACATGGATCCACAATGTAGCCTTACCCTGACACCAACCATCCTTTTTCACCTTTCCTTCCATGCACTTCCTTTCCCAGGGCCATCCAACCAGGATTTCCAACGTAATCCTTCCTGGCACTTCACACTTTGCAATTTCTTCCACCTTACTCCACCCCACACTAAAATGATGTGCGGTCCTCTGCATGATTCAACCTTCAAAAAGTAATGAGATTACGGCGCACCCAAGTGCACAACACAAAACAACAAGAAAGGGAAACACAAGAAAAGAAAATGCATTAAAGGAAATCCTAATCTAACTGGCAATATTGCCTTATTACAAACACCAAGAAGACTTATTTATAGTAGGGCTTTAGCCTACTCCCATTGAAGTGTCCTAGAAATCTCATCCCATCCAGTGCTTATAACTAGCATGTGCCTAAATCAAGGATGTACGAGATGATGTAGGGACCCAACCAATGGACTTTTAACTTCCCAGGATGGTGCAGAAACTTGGAATCATATAGTAGCACCATCTTCCCAACCTCAAACTTTTTGTTCTTAATGTGATGATCATGCCATGCCTTTTGTTTTGCTTTTTCAGTTTCTGGCTCCACCTGGTGAGTGATCATCTTTTGTCTAATTACATTAACTTGTCAATTCTTTCCTCCAAAGCACTTGTTCATTATCCAATCCTCATGTGTGCTATATGCAGAGAAGGTAACATGAATTCAACTAGTAGGACAGCCTCCACGCTAAACACCAATTGAAATGGTGTGGCCTTATTCAACCTCTTGTAGGTTGTCCTATATGCCCAAAGAATGGCTGATACTTTGTCATCCCAATCATGTCTACCAACATCACAGATCTTAGTCAATGTGTGACTAAGTATTTTGTTAAATGCCTCAGTAGTTCCATTTGCTTGAGGGTGATAGGGAGTAGTTTTGTGATGGGCCACCATGAATTCTGATAACATAATCTTGACTATTTCATTGAGGAAGTGTGTACCTCTATCACTTGTCAAAATCAATGGGCATCCATACCTATTGATTATGTTTTCCCATAAAAATCTAGCGGTAGCCCGTTGTACAATCCTTTGTAGGTGTTGCCTCTGCCCACCTTGTCAAATAATCAGTGTAAGTGAGGATATACCGTGAACCAGTCCTTCGCGCCATTGGCGAGATTGGTCTGACAAAGTTGATAGCCCACTTCTCAAATGGTTTTGTGCATTGGCTATTGGTCACAAGGGCATTTCATCCCTTTTTCTAGGTTTTCAAGGTGCTGGAAATGGTCATAGGCCTTGCAAAATTTCAATGAAATCTTGATAAATGGTCTCCCACCAAATCCTGTGAGTAGAATCTTTTGTGCGGTTGCATTTCCCATATAGTTTCCTCCTGTAAAAACACCATGCACCTCTTCCATAATTGTAATGCACTCATGTTCTAGCACGCATCGGCACAAAACCTCATCACAACCCATTTTGTAAAAATCTCCATTAATTAGCATATGGGGCACGGTGCATATGGCCAACTTATTCTTCTCTAAGGCCTTCATTCCATCTAGTGCCACACCTATTTTAAGGAATACCACAATTTCCTCTAAATCTAAGGGTGCACGCTGCAACCTAAATAGTTACGCATCTGGCATAGTCTCTTTAAATGCTCTCCGCGTCCTCCTGAATCAATCCTAGACAAATGATCAAGTCGGAATTACTTTAACTGGTTTGACAACTATCGTGAACTCGAATGCTTGGAACAATAGTACCAGTGACATATGTGCCCTTGTAGAACAAGCTTGTTGACCAAGTATTTCAATTCCATATGGTTAGTGTAAAACATAAAAGGAGTTTCGGAAAATACTTTCTAAACTTGTGAAGCACACGTAGATCATTGTGATGCCTCGCGCTCGGTTGTAGTGTAATTTTGCTCTCTTGATGTCAATTTATTGTTTGTGAAGCACAAAGGATTATCAATAATCCCTTCACCATGCTATGCAAGTACTACCCGAATGGTGGTTCTAAGGCATCCACATGAACATGGAAAGGCTTATACCAAAAGGGAAACATAGGATGGGCACGGTGACAATCCTATCCTTTAAAGTGTTGAATTCCTTTTGTTGCACCTCTCTCCCAATGAAAGGCACTTTTATGTATAAGAAACTCTACTAAAGGCAAGGCAATCTTAGCATATCCCTTGATGAACTTTTTGTATTACCCCATATGCCCAAGAAATATGTGCATTGTGCTTTGACTAGCAGGCTCCCTCAATCCCACAATTCTTTGTAGCTTTTGCGAGATCTACTACTAGGCCCTCCTTACATATGATGTGCCCCAATAATGTTCCAAATGGGGTAAAAAGATACATTTCTTAATGTTGAGGATATCCTCAACTGCTGACATCTTTGAAACATCAGCCTTAAGTTGTCACAATGGTCCTTCACTAACCCATATATTGTCCAATCATCTAGGTAGACTTGAAGGAATTTATGGATGAAGTCTTGGAAAGCTTGTACCACAATGCGCATGTGAGAACACAGTAGGTGCATTCTTTAACCCAAAAGGCATGATTGTATAGGCAAAACTTCCCCACTCAGTGGAGAAATTCATCTTCCTCTAGTCCTCCTTGTGATCCTTACCTAGTGATAGCCCGAGAATCCATCTGTGAAAGAATAGACCTTACGCCCTGCCACTCCCTCTAAGATTTCTTTAGTAAATGGGGTTGGGAAAGGATCAATGATACACACTACATTCAGGTCCCTGTAATCAACACAGATCCTTATCCTTCCGTCCTTCTTGATGCTAATTACCATTGGACTTATCCACTCTGACTCTTTAATAGCTTTAATAATGCCCGACGTTATCATCTTATCTATTTCTTCCTTGACCTTCATGCGTAGGTTAGGATTCATTTGGTATGGTCTCTTCAGACTGGGTGTGCACCCTCCTTCAACTTAATTCTCATTTCCCCCAAGGAATGGTGAACGCCTTTGAGTTCATGATACCCACGCGGGAATAAATCCTCAAACTCACATAAAATATCAATGATCTTGGAGACTTCCTTCTCCGACCAATAGTCTCCGATGATAGCCTCTTTAGGCTCTTCTTCTGAGATGATGTTAACCTTCTTTGTCTTTAAAGGTTCATGATAGGTGTGCACCCATTCATCAAAACCATTGTCTAACACCTCATGCATCCCTAGAATGGTCAACATCCAAGTTTTCCACTTCTTCCCCATTAATAACATACACCATCTTCCCTTTTTCTTTTTCCATACACGCACACTCAAACTATATCTCTTATTTCTTCTTCCTCAAAGCGCACCTCTAGGCTAGGTTCACCTAGCAAGTCTAGTAGCCTATCTTCTACCATGGCACTATCCCCAATGGTAAGGTGCTTGATATCTTACAATGCCTTATCCACCAAGGGTTTTATACTCTGATACTCGAATGTTTGAATGAGATCAGCCGCTAACTCTTGCCAATTCCCTGTCTAGTGGCGTGTCTCAGCATGAATGTACCATGCACGCGCACAACCTTACAATGTAGAATATAGTTTGTGTACCCATAGGGATGGTGGTAAAGCCTTCGCGCCTTCTCTCCAGACCCTCTCACAATCTTGGATATGGAAAGAGGTGGGTTCCTTACCATGATAATCTTTGATGGTAGTGGGCACGTTGCTTCTAGAGAACTAGACAGAGAGGGAAATTCTCACCTCATGCCATTCCAAGAGGTTCTCTTGATGTGTAGCCCACCACTGTGCCATTGTGCAAGTAGGACATAACTTAACATCCCTCTTCATTCATTCTCCTCCTTCTACTAAGCTTCCATCTCCTGCAAAAATATCTCAGGGAAGGCTCCTCTTGAATACTTAGGTAGCTTCTTTCCTCCTAGGTGCCAAACTATACACACCTTTGTCACCTTTGTCATTGATCCTCTCAAATGTCATCCGATCAACTCATAGGTACCATGTGCCTAATTATCGCATGTTATACTGGTGGTGTCACTTAGGGGTGAGCATCCTCAAACCAGATAACTCCTTACGTGGGATGAATTATCTTTGGATCCCTTATTGAGTGCATATATATTCTATCCGGGAACTCTTCTCCCAGGGTTTGAGTACGAGGGTGTTGATGTTTCCATCGCCCGAGGGTATGATGACTCGTTCCTCCTCATTTTCAAAGCTTATGTATCCCTTATTAAACCAAATATCCACATTGTTCTTATAGCACCATGGGCACCCAAGTAATGCTGGGAAATTGTCTACCTTGGTGAGTGCAAGACTTGAAGTCCCAGTAAACTTAGCTCCTGAATGGTGATAGTTGCATCCTTTAAGAAACCGATGGGTATTGCCTTCATTTTTTTCCATATTCAAACACATTTGAAGATGGTTGTAATGTAGGTCTTCCTATCGATGCCATGCATCTAAGGTGAGAACATTGACCTTTGTTCTATGTCAATGAGGATATTACTAAGGATCCATCCATCCACATTTGCATCTAATGTGATCTCCTTATCAAAGTTAAGGATGTGAGGGGAAGGTTTGTATGCAAGACCTACCTCTCATTCTCTTCTCGGTGTGTGTGATACCTTCTCTCTCTTAACCATGCTCCTATCAAGGAATAATATTCTCTTACCTTATCATTTTACATACTTCCTTGACCTCATCTAGGTCATCCTTTAGCACCTCGACCTTCTTCTTTGCTCCTCCCTCCTGGAATGCTCCTTTAGAACTTTGGATTTCTCCTTGTAAACTCAAAATGATGTCCATGGTTTCTTGATATAAGTCCTTTTGATGCGCAAGGTCTGGGTACTTCCCATGTACCACTTCTTCCCTTGAAACCAAGTTCTTCTACCTTGTCATTTCCTTTACGCACGTGGCCCCTGCTCTTGTTGTTACCATAATAGGTTCCAAGCCTACATCACATGTCACCCATGGCATCCATTATGTGTCAGCCTTCTTAATTCTTACCATTGTAGTGCCCTTGTCTTTCTAGTGCTGCTGATTCATATGCTCAAATGACTCATAGCATTCTTCATACTTGTACTTCTTCCTGCACCATGAGCACTGCAATAAGTCTAGACACTCGCACTTGTAGTGGTCTGTAGATCCACAATTAAAATAGGTTCCACATGGGAACTCACTTCTTCCTCTCGTGGTTACCATGACCACGGAATCCTCCGTGAAATCCCCTTCGTGTGTGCCTTCATCTACGCACTCCTCATAATGGTGATCATCACCCTTAGAACCACTTGTAAGGCTAGTTTGGCACACACCAAGATCAATGGCCTCATGGATATGGTCAATAAGCCTACAATCCTTAGTATCATGGGTTGTAGAGGTGCTAGATCTTATAGTAGCAAGACACATTCTTCCGCATCACACATTGTAACAAGGGACATATACTTGCATCATGGTCCCCATGAAAAATCTCACAATCTACTGCTATGGTGCGTACTATCCTCCGAGGGAAACTATCCTTGACATGCCCCTCTACTTCACAATCTGTACACCATATACCACTATAAGTCTCATGGGCTAAGTTTGTAGACAACTTCTCCAGTTGCTTAGCCATAGCAGTGATTTGAGCTTCTAGGAATGGGCTAACACCAGTATCAACACTTCCAATAGCTTCGGCACGCAGAGAGCAACTTCTAACGCCTCACGCGGGTCTATGAAAGTATTATGAGATAAAGCTCTTCTAAATGGTGTTATCAACCCTCCAAAAAACCATTGAGCATGTTGTGAAGGGTGAATGTCATATGACAATTTTGACAAGAGGTTTTGAACCATGCATCATACTCCCACACACTCTCTGCCATTCCCTATTAAATCTCCTTTAGGGCACTAATGCTCTTCTTTTCAAACTCAAGGATGTGGAATTCTGCCAAGAAGGTGTTTTTTAAAGCAGTATAATCCACCACCATCTGATGAGGGTCATATTTCCTATACCATCTATGCTCCCGCCCTAATGATGTTATTTGCAAATTGGCTTGCCTTCTACTCTGGGCTAGTGATCCCTTTCGTGTGTCATAGCAGCTAACACTTGTGAACATGCTCTGCAACATCTTCAATACCTCTGTAATTTGGAAAATGTAAATACATCTCAAAGAATACTTGAGGAGGTGTTTCCTCCTCCACCGAAACACCGGATCTGCGAGTCTTGTTCCTCCCGACCCCATCGGATCTACTAGGTCCTATTCCTCCGACCCACTAGATCCACCGATTCATGTTCCTCTTGATCAACCAAACCCACCAGATCCACCAAGTCTTGTAGTGGTCATGTCAAGTGTCCCAAAATTTCCCTTTGAACTGCACCGTGCGATAGTGCAGTGATAATGTCCCACTACCAATAGTGTACCCTGCACCACTCCTAGATGTGAGCCTGAAGGCTTGTATATTTGCACTCTACCTAAAAATTCCTCCTAACACTGGGATGGTATGTGTAGCAATAGAATTCCCAAATGAGAAATTATATCTCCTAGGTACAAATCGGTCACTTCCACTGATACCAGTTGGGTTAACAATATTCTTCCCTTGATCTAGAAAACCAATTGCAAGCGTTTGGTCACTAGGTGGGTTCAGATGTGCACCAATGACTCTTCTCTATCTGCATGGTGAACTCTCATTAGAATCCAAAGGGGTCTCTCTTACACACTTGCCAAGATGGGGTAGCACAAACTTCTCATGTTCCACGTCCTCTACGTGAACCTCAAATCCTTCCCATGATATACGCCTCCATATAGCCATCACACTTGACCTTACATTGTCTAGAAATATCCCATTCATGTGCTTCACTATACTTGAGTCCTCTCTCCTCCCTTTCTTTCTCACTCATGATATCTTCCATCTTCCTCCACCTAGCTTCCTCGCTTTAGCACTCGGGAAGGTTTGCTTGACCATCGAAATACCTCTAAACTCAAGGTAACAATAAAGATCTTCATTGCTAGAGGAATAGCATGTAGAAATGACCCTTTGGACTCCCTCGAAATTCAAATATAGTGACATCCAGGACAAGAATATGTAGAAATAGCATACTCCATAGTGTAGCTAGTGGGTACTCCTTTCCATCAATGATCCATAGCATGATTCCATGTCGGATCTACATCTTCCTAGCTCTGGTACTCTTCTTAGGTCCACGCACGTGATCTATAATACTAGCTTGATCTAGACATATATGTCAAGAGCCATTCATATAGCTCTACTGGGAAGCAACAGAAAAAAATTTCATACAAATCATGGTAGAGGTTCTCTTCTACCCATCTACGTGCATCAAACTCAGGTCCAATGCTGAATCTCTGAGAAAATTCATCCTTCATGCTTTTAAACCATGTTTCAACACTTTCCAAGGTTAAATGCTCTGTCATCACTCATTGCACAGATCATGATGTATTTCATTTCCCACTATAACTTTGAAAAGAGGTCCGGAAATGGAACCAAGATGTAGTCATTTTTACACCCACCAAAGAGCAAGGGAATCCCATGTACATCATCCTATCACCCAGCGGGTGCTAGGTGCTCACCCGAGGCATGCGTGGGCATTGAGTCTCTCCTTTATGTGAGTTTAGTGGGAAACATCATCTATGATAGGAACGTAAGGATAGTGAGTGGAAATGAGACATGCAAACATCATAGAACTCAGAACGGCTTCTAGACCAGTGCAGTCATTCCAGAAAGAAAGATACTTTAATAGAATATAAGATTGAACCAAAATAGAAAGGGAAATGCACAAGGATTCATAATTATTTCATAAACATACATGAAACAGAACTATGAAGATATGAGGATGGACCTAGAATCATTAATGATCATATTCAAATAAGTTGTTAGCCTCATTAGATTCATTAGATCCATTAAAGAATACCACAATATGGCAGACCGAAGTCATACATCATAACTGGATCTACATTCCTTACCTCTTCAAAAAGAAAATTTACAATCCCAAGCCCCTTGATGCATCCTTCTCCTATATTTTATCTACCCAACCCAATACAACTCCTTGCAGCATTTCTGTAGAGCTCTATTCTCTATTGATCTCTCTCTTTTATTCTTCTACGGGTGCTTGTATTTATAGGCCCCTTGAAGCCGCCAAATCTATCGCCAAGTGTCCAGATGTGGTCCATCATGGGAGCATGCTCCTCCATTCCTAAGCTCTCCACTCCTTTCCATAATGGTCTTCTAGAAGCATCCATCACAGGCATATTCCTTCCTAGGCCAACCTGTAGCTAGGATAACACCTTATCCATTCATCATGCTCAGGTGGGTCATGCTCTTCTTGTGTCCTTCCCGATACGTTGAATACGGCTAAGTCCCGAGACCTTGTTTTGTCGGGTGTAACACAGTCCTTCTAAAACCCTCCTAGAACCCTGCGATTATGTGTGTGTTCTTTTTTGCATGCCCAACCTTCAACCTAGGTCTTGCGTTCCCATACGTCTTTTTGTACTTAGTCAATATTTTAGGGACCGAACATCTAGTATAAGAAATCTTCTCCAAGTCGCTCTTAGCCGGGGTTTAGCTAGGGTTTTAAAATAACTTACCTTCTTAATGATCGTTCATAAAAACGTGATAATAAAACTACCCCATTTTAGACATTTTACAATCTAGATTAAATATTGAAATCATCTATATTGGTTTTCTTATACCAAATATTGAAATTTGATTTGGCTATTATTGGAATCCAAAAAATATTTTTGGAATTATATATCATGTATGAGGGATTTCCATTTTAGGGGTTTACAATTTTTTAGTACAAATAGGAAATACTTATTAGAATAATTAATACATTTATAGCTTTACAAAGCATAGAAAATACTTATATTGTCCATTCTCATACAAACAAACATTTTTTTATCTTCTATTGAATGGGCATATGTCAATTCTCATATAAGAATCATAGAAGAAAAATAGAGGTAATATTTAATTTTTTTAGAATGGACAGTTGCCCATTCTCACATCCTTTATAGTGATATTAAAATTATTAAGTTAATATTTCTTCAATGATTAGAATGGTTAGAAAAGGCATATGCCCATTCTCATACAAAAAAGAGTTTTATTATCTGTGATGAGAATTGGCATATGGTTCTATACTAATATTTATCATCAGTGTGATGAGAATGGACATATGTCCATTCTCATAAGCTTAATATATAAAGAAAGAAAAATTTGGATGTGATTTATTTTAACTATGGGGTCGTGATCATTTTCATGTTGTATATTTTATATATTTTTATCATATATATTTGTATCTAGTATTGCTTCTAATTTATGATATCAATAAAAATTTGACAAATTTAACTATAACGTGGATTTATTTACATAGAATAAAGGTAGGAAATGTGTTGTTATGAGATAAATACAACATAAAATGATGGTAATAAATGAATTATTAAGAGATAGTCTACAAAAATAAACCAATATTTATATATTTTTATGAGATAGACTAAAAAAAACCAATTATTTTATATTTATTAATCAACACAATAGTAACAAGTAAACTCAATTAGTATTCGTGGAAATGTGTTGTTATGATAAAAATACAAGTCACAATTATTTTTGTATAAAATGATGGTAATAAATCCATTGTTATGAAATAGACTAAAAAAACCAATATGAATGAATTTTTATGAGAAAGACTACAAAAATAAACTAAATTTATCTATATATATTAATCAACATAATAGTATCAAATACACTCAATCAAGCTCAGTAATTGATTTTTAAATGTTTCCAAAGACCGATGTAAATTTGGGTGTGGACCCACATGATTTAACCATGTACATAAGTGTGTGTGAAAAAATTTCTATTAAAATGCATTGTGCCATCAAATTTCTAGCTAGAAGGAAATCCAAATAAAAGTGCCTCAGTTATGTCATGAACAAAACATTTTGTTTCACCTATGAACAATATTTTTTGCTCCATATATTTGGGTGTACTTGTTGAGAACCTTTTGCATTTTTTTTTTGTAAATTGGCACAATATTCCCTTCTTGATCTTAGAAATTTTTACTACTTTCACACTCTAATATGCCAGAGAAAAAAATGAATTCAATATTTCTTAGCTAATCAAATTTTTGAATGAAGGCATGTCGTTCTCTTGAATGCAAGTATGTAAACCACAATCCAATATCAAAATGTTTTCGTGTTATCCTTAACAATTCAAGGCTAAAAGTATGACTGAAGTATCAATAGCATGCATATGTAAATTCTAGTTGTATGGTCAGTGATCTAAATTCAGAAAGCCCTAGAACTCCAAAGAGCAATTCTTCTACCCCCAAAACCAATAACTTATTTCCATGGAAAATGAGATATGAAAAACCAACCAATAATAAAACTCTTTTTCAATAAATTAAATCATAGATTATATTATCTAATTTTATTGATAATTACTTTCTTTTTGTATAATCCTATCAAATCTAGTTTTGAGCATTAAATGGTAAACTATCAATAACATCCTAATTTATCATTATCTACTAATCACATCATTTGGATGAAATGTGAACAAAAACTAAAAAAATTGTAATAAACACATTTTGAGCATTACATACTAATAACCATCAATAACATCTTATTAAAGAGTATATAATAATCACTTCAAATGGAAAATGGGAAAAGAACTACAAAAATGTAATAAACACAATTTTATATATTCATTTGTTCCATTGTTGTTTGAAATAGAGATAACATCCCTATAAGATGTCTCTTACATCATCTGCAAAACCGTACCACGTGGCTAGTTGAGTAAACAAGTCAGACATAAGCCACCTATTATTTTTAAAGTCTTTCTCAAAAACTTTGGAGACACCAAAAAAATTTCTTCAGGAACCCATTTGTTGTCTACATTAACTACAACCGTAGTTTCACATTTGTATGGAAATTTTGGTGTCTTCCAAATTGTTTCCAAATTTTTAATAAATATGTCTCCCTCTTTTTGCAATGCTTCGTACCTAACAAAACAAAGGTTGCACATCCACTTTAGCTAAGAGTAACAATTTTGTTGCTATTTTTTCTACATTGGCATATGTATCCAACGTAGACAACTAGAATGTTATTCGATGAAACTCTTTAAACACAAAAGTTAGAAATTGGTAATAGACATTCGTGGTATGAGGTGCTCATTTTCAATTGAAATGTATTTGCCTTTTTAGAAGTATGCTTTTGAACTAACAATTCTTCTAATTCAAGAACAAGAAAATGTTTCTTTAGAGGCATTGTAAAAAAAATAATATTAAACTTCATTATTAACTTGTATGTATTTCAAATACGATAATAATATTTCACAAAATATTTTTACTTAAAGTTTAATATTTTTACATCTATTTCTTTACATATATTTGTTTAGATTTCTCTAACTATATCTACACATAAAAATTGTAATTAGGATATATTTATCAAATTGATTCCAACTAATATTGAAAAATCAAAAAGATTAATATTTTTTACCTATTTCTTTACATATATTAAATATATTCTTGACACTTACACATAAAAAAATTAGTCATAATTTATGGTGACTCAAACTAATATCGACAAGTAAAAATATTATATAAATCACCATCATTTGATGTATGTTTGTGTATTTAGTTGGGTAAATTTTTTGATGTAGCGGCCATATTAATCATGTTATTGTTAAGTATAGTATTTTTTGGGTAAAGTTGGCTTGCTAGATGCATCGTGTTATTGTTAGGAATAGTATATTTTTCTTGGTTGGCCGACATCATGCTATTGTTAGGAATAGTATCTTCCTGTAATGGATTAACCTCATGGATTTCACTTTGTTCTCCACTCATAATCATGTTATTAATAGGAATAGTATCTTCCGTAATGGATTAACCTCATGGCTTGTGCTTTGTTCTCCACTCATGATCATTTGCAAGGGCTCAATAGTTGTTGCCAATGAACATAAATACTTAGAATATAAAGTAAAAATTGTAAACAATGAATTGTTGTCCATTCTCACTTAATTATTGTAATACATGTTCTATCTTGTATTCATCGGGAGGATACATTATTCACTTATAATACATGTTCTCAATTCTGAATCATGAAGAAGGAAGCCTATTTTTTTGTTAGAGTGTAAAAGTAGATGTTACCTAATGTGTTACACTCGGCAGAGCCTAAATTTAAGGCGGTCCCACTCACCAAGGTTAGAATGATCTAAGACTTCAAAAGAATGAAGCCCCCTTTTAATGGGATATTTTTCTCTAGGTCTCCACCTTCAAAACTTTTAATTTTTTCATGGTAATCTATTAACCCATGGGTAATGGGTAACGAGTTATGGGCTGTTTTTGGGCCCATGGTTTTTCAAGCCTTATATAGTTCACTTTTTTATCAAGGTACTTAACCCATGATTTCCAATATACTTGGTCTTATGCGTATAAAAATTATTAGTTCAATAAAATGTATTGCGAGATGTTTTTGAATTTATGTGAATTCATAGATTTTGTTGATCATATGAATGATAATGGAATGGACATATGGGTATTGTATTCAAATAGTTTAGGCTTGTCAATATAAATGAGCAAGTGATTCTTGGTTGGGCGTAGCCCAAATTGGGTAACCACGTTAAATCTTGTTTCTCTCTACCCAGATTGTTTATTTGGTTTACACTTTTATTTGAGATTTGTAATATTTTTTAAAAAAAAGTATATATTAGTTTCTCATTATTTGTCCTTTTTTAAAAGGTAAGGGATTATTTCCATGATATTATATCTCTTATTTCCTAACACAATGATTGTATTCAATGTGTGGATACTTGTTCTCAATTAGGAATCATTGAAGAAGAATATATGTTGATAATTTTTTTATGAAATGGACATGTTACATAATCATGCAATATTGAATCTTAAATCATTGTAAAACGTCTATCAAGGAAGTTAGAATGACCCAAAATTTAAGAATATTTTACTTGGCCAATAAATACTTTTCTCTAGGAATGCACTTTCAAAACTTGCAATTTTTTCCTTATGATAATTATTCATAATTGTCTTATATTGGTTGGACTATCCTCTGGCGAGACAAAGTGTTGCCCATATACCAAAAAAGAGGATCTTTTAAAGCCTTATTATTTCTCCTTTTTATAAGGTGGAGGGACATTCCCCATGATTTCTAATATACTTTATAGAGGTATTAAAATGATTAAGTTCAATCATTATATTGAATGTGTGGATGTTTTTCTTCTATATGAATCATTGAGGAAGAATATATGATTGATATATGAGAATGGACATATGCCCATTCAATACATGTAATATTGAACTTAATCATTTTAAAACCTCTATAAAGGAAGTGGTTAAAAATTCATAATATTTATAACTCTAATATAATGGAGTTCCATGAATAATTGTTTCTAACTCAACCCATGATTCATATTATCATATGGTTTCCTTTGGTTATGGACAATTTCCCATTGAAAAATATTTATACTTTTAACTCATCATTATTATCCATTTTATAAGGTATTTGGCCATTACCAGTAGAAAATTTCTAACCATTGTAAAGGTATTAAACTTTTAATACTCAAGTTAAATCATTCACATTAAATAATAGAATGTGCGGATTTTGTTCTTCTCTAGGAATCATTGAGGAAGAATATATGATTGATATATGAGAATGGACATATGCCCAATCAATACATGCAATATTGAACTTAATCATTATAAAACCTCTCTAAAGGAAGTGGTTAAAAAAATAATAATATTTTTAACTCTAATAGAATGGACATATGTCCATTCAATAAATGCAATATTGAACTTAATCATTATAAAACCTCTATAAATGAAGTGGTTAAAAATGCAGAATATTTATCTAATATAAAAAGTTCAAAGAAATATTTCTACCTCTAAGGAAGTGGTTATAAAACAGGAATGATTGTTTCTAACTCTACCCATGATTTAGATTATCATCGAGAGAGATCAGAAAGAATATATAATTCACATTATGGAATTTGTGCCTTGCCAATGTAAATATGTATTAAAATGAAAAATGTGATCTACATAATGTGAATAATATATCTTTCTCTACTTCCCATTAGTAAAAAAAAAGTTTAATTCTCTCTGAGTATGCCCATACTCGAGATTATTATTGCTACTTCCCATTCTAAAACAAAGTGAATTTCATTCCATTCTTCTACTGATACATAATCATTTTAATACTACTCAAAAATAACAAAGACAAAAATGTATGCCCATGTAAACATTGAGAATATATATCATTTTAAATGCCCATGTACTACCATTCAATAGTCATGTTTGTTTGAGATAATGAACTTAATCATTTAAAATCTCTGAAAAATAATGGAAAAATTTTAGTTTTCTTATAATTAAACTTATAACTTTTGTTTACATATATTCTATAATATGAAAATAACTTAGAGAAAACTATATGAAGGATGTACATCTTAATATTAGAACAAAGTAAACATTGTTAAGAATTAACATATACAAAGGAATGACTATAATGAAAAGAACACAAAAAATGTAGAGGCTATTTACCTAGAGGTGTAGTTAGACATTTATAATAGTGTTGGATCATGATCTCCTACTTGTGATTCTCCACCATAAAGATAAGTGAGGACCTATTTGTATTATGTGCTTCCTTTAATGCATTTTTCCCACCATATAATATTAATACAAGGGATACATTAGTGTTGCATCTCTCAATCATGTGCTCCCAAAAATGCACTGATCTCTCACATTTGAAAGGATGTTCAGGGATGAAAACTCTAATTTCATTCAGGTTGATAATATCAAGGGCTCTAAATGTTGCCAATCTAGGTCCACTGTAACATCTTCCACCTCCATAGTGGTTGAATTATGAACACCATATATGGTAAAAATCACTGACATCCCTTGAAATGCATGTTTTGCATTCAAAATTTTGTAACATCCTTATGAAATTATTTTTTTTTTTTTTTTTTCATGTATATTTTTATAGCACTATCAAATAAATCTACTTGAAGCAAGAAGTATAAAAGACGTAGACACAAGTTCTCATTATTTAGCAAACAATGACAAAAAATCTCAACAATATCATTTTGTGAGACAAGTACTCACAAGATTATAAAATCAGCAATTACGAACTTCTACGGTGAGTGGTGGTAAATGGAATTTCCAAACATCTCTCAATGTTCTACTTAGAAAAAAGGATAAGAACATTGAGCTCAAGTGAATTCATATGTATTTGAAATCCTTGGTTGAGAATTTTTATTAATGCAAGAATTAATCACATACAATTCAAGTAGTTAATATCATTTTTGAATAATTTGGTAAATTTATTTCCCCTAATGGAGTTTTTTTCCTTTTTCAATTTTTATTTTTTCTCTAAGATATTAACATAGTTGAGAAAAATGTGACTCATATATGGTAAATTTAAAATCACATTTAATCCATTCATCTTAAGAACAATGTATTTTGGAAAACAAGATATAAGACATAACTTTGTCTCTTATTACTACACCTAATTATTTATTTTTTGTAGTAATTTTTAGAAACATCCATACTTAAACCATACGCCTAATCTAAAAGGTGATTAACTCATGACTAATGCATTTACCTTTAAGGACATCTAATTATTCACCCATTTTCATACCTCACCCATGCATCCAATGAATAATAATGACTTGAAAGCCCAGCATCTAAATGGAAACAAATTAAAAAGGAGGGAAAGATGGGATGCTTTTACTTAGCCACTTTGACTAGATTAGGTATTTATTTGATTGGTATCAAAAAAAACTGTTAAACCCAACTTATCCCGATGATTCATTTGGGAAAAAAAGAGAAGTGAAATGAAATTTTATCATTCAAACTTTAAATAAGATCCCGCGTTCAAATTAAAATTTTCCGAATGATAGCTTCATATGCTGAACACTTTTTAATGGATAAATTTTATACAAGTTTATTATCAATTACCACATTCCTAAGTTAATTTTTATCTTCATGTAGAATACAATTTAAATATTATCTTCAAGTTCTTTGTTATCATTTTTGAGACAATACTACAAAATACAAAATCAGCCACATTCGAAAGGAAGTCTAATATTTCTAGGCCTAAGGTAATGAAATTCCAAACCTCTCAATTTCTACTATTAAAGGATAAGAACATTAACAAGTGAATTGTATGTACTTCGGTCATCCTTGGTTGAGAATTTTGTATTCTTATCGAAATATATGATTCAAGTGTTTCAATAGTTGTTTTGAATAACAAATTTATTTCTCCTAATGGGTTTTTTTCCCTTTTTTTTTCTTCTCTAAGATCTTAACATAGAATGAGAAAAATGTGACTCATGGATGGAAATTTTTTTCAATCACATTTAATACATTACGATCCTATAATAGAAATGTATTTTCTATGAACTCTTTCCAACATATAAGACATAACTTTGGCTCTTGTTGCTATCTACTACTTTACTCTTTTGAAGAAAAGTAATCTTTTAGAAAAATTGCATTAACAACATACTCATCTTGAACCAAACTTCACCACTAATGCATTTATATGTAAGGACATCTAATTCTTCATTTTCATACCTTTCATGCATCTGAATAGTCTATTATAAGAAGATCTAATGAATTTGGCTTGAAATGGGTCTGTAGATTTTTTTGGGCTACAAGGAAACCCACCATTGGTATAAAAATAAAACACTAAAACCCACTTATCCCAAATTTCATTTAGGAGTACAAGAAATGAAATTTTATCATTCAAACTTTCCAATTTTCCCTTCCAAAAAGAAACAAAATTTTCCTTTCGAATGACTGCATGTGAACATTAAAATAATTTTATTAGTTTAGCATTCTATGAGAAATAATGTAAGTTAATTTCTATGTGCAAAAAAACTTAATACAATTTATAAATACCTTCCATCCCTTTAAATTTTTATGACTAGAACCAGGATGTTGTGGTCTCTTCTCTAAGATCCACCTTGACTGATTTGGCTAATGAGTCAATAAATATTGTTTTCACCCATGTTTTTTTGCCATATTTTGTTGCTTGCAAATATTGATTATTTGTTCTTTTTTTTGCTTTGGAAGATAGAATACGGGAAAACCTTTGTTTGATTCTATCATGAACAGATGAAAAATCAAGATTTGCAAGGATTTGTTTTTGGGCTCAATTGTATGTTTTCCATCAATAATATAGAAATGAGTTTTATGTCATGAATTTCATGCTCAAACTCCATGTCAAAAATATCACCAGTAGATTTTTTGAAAGGAATAAAAATTACATCCTACTGAAGAGGTACATGGTTGCACAACATAGAGTGCATAAGGAGACTAACACTTGCTAAATCAAGTGATCTGTATTGGTATTTTGCAGGAGCTACATGGAAATGACCAATATCAATTTTGAATGAATTTTCTTCAAATAAAAAAAGATGAATCTCTTTAGATAATGTAGATTGACTTTTTTAAATTTAGTTTGAGCTTGTTTTAATAATATTTTCTCTTTTGTAGATCACTTCACCTCTTGAAAGTGTGATTCTAAAATGTGTTTTTCCATCTTAGATAATTTTTATCTTCTGAGCATGGTAAACATTTTTAATGTAATTTTGTTGGCCCACTTCCTTATCCATATTCGGATGTGGGAAACAAGATGAAGTGAATGCATATTGATATAGCATTTTGAATATGGTGATAATTCCTGCACAAATAGCTTCACTATTATGCACACCACTCTTGTCCCCTTAGTGTATGGCTCGATTTTCCAACCATAACTATAACATGAATCTTTTTTTTTTTTGTTGACCTTTCCATGCCATTTTTTGTAAAGAGAAACCTATAATTCCATTTTATGTAGTGAGCATGTTCTCGATGCGTTGTCCACTTTTTCCACTTGAAGAGATACAATTGTATCTATTATACACTTTATGCTCACAAGAATGCCAATTGGTGTGTGTTGGTCTCCCAAGGAATGAAACAACCACAAATCATTGTAATAATTATCATGGGTGTGAACTTCAACAAACCATGCTTCATCCCTTCTTCCATAGTCATCTACACCATCAATAAATGGAATTTCCTTATACGGGTCATGGTAATAAGAGTCATTTTTGTTGTTACAAATTTTTTTAGTGTAATATATATCAAAATCTTCGTAGACTTAACATTTTTATAAAAGTAACAAGTTGTGATAACATTCAACTTCCATTTTAAATCTATTATTTTTCTATGATTGCATCTACCCATGATAATTTTGTTTTTTTGTATTGAATGGGAAGATTCCTATTCTCATGTGATATAATTGTTTGTTTATATTAGTGTAATACATATCAAAATCTTAAAAACTTTACATTTTTTATAAAAGTAACAAAGTTGTGATAACATTCAACTTCCCATTTTAAACTCTATTATTTTTTCTATGATTACATCTACCCATGATAATTTTGTTTGTTTGTATTGAATGGGAAGATGCCCATTCTCATGTGATATAATTGTTTGTTTATATTGAATGGGTTGATGCCCATTCTCATGTAACATAACTATTAGAAGAAGAATAGAGATAAATTTAAGTTATCTTCAATTCATAATTTTTAGAGTTATTAGAATGGGCAAGTGGAGTGAAAAATTTAACTTTGTTTTAGAATGGGAAGATGCCCATTCCCATATAGGAATCATGGAAAAAGAAGAATAGAGATTAGAGATATTAAAATGATCTTCCCATTCCCATATAGGAATCATGGAAGAAGAAGAATATAGATTAGAGGTATTAAAATGAATGTAATTAATTTATTATAGAAGGAAAGATGGTCATTTATGTTACTTTTACTTTGTCTAATTTGCAATTTTGGAGTTTCAAAAATATTTGAAGAAAATTTTATGCTACTTTTACTCTCTCCACTTTATTTTTTCATCCTTTCCACTTTAAAAGGGAAGATGCCCATTCTCACATATAACTAATAGAAAAAGAATAGAGATAAATCTGCTCATTCTCATGTATAACTAATAGAAATATCTTATATATCTAATTTAATACAAGAAGAATAGAGATAATTTTAAGCTCAACATATTATATTTACATTCTTTTAACATGGGAAGGTTATTCTCATACAAACAAACATTGTTTGTTTTATAATAATTTGTGAATCGTCTCCATATATATATATATATATATATATATATTTGTATTTTATATGGTTAATATGATCATAGTAAATTTTATCTATATTCTTCTTATGTGATTCAAATTATTTGTATGTCTATTCTTCTTCTGTGATTGAATTACTTTATCTCTACTCTATTTAAGTGTTTATAATTATATCATATTGGCTTGGACTATCCCTAAATGAGCCAAGTGTTGCACTACATACCCTCTAGAGGGATCAAGCCTTATGTAGTTCTCATCATATTAAAGACCGTAGTAATAGAAGTGAAGCATTTCATTTTGAAGATGAAGTGAAGCATCAAGATATTAATAAAAGTGATGCATTTCATCTGAAGATGTGATTCAAGCACATAATGGTCTTGCATTACCAAACATCAACATGAATCACATATTCAGGATTAAATGATAAACTTTTGTTGTGACTGTTGGTTGAATATTCCTTGTTGAAGAAATGATTAGGTGCTCATGTTTTCCTGCACCCCATCCTGAAACTTGCACAAAATAGGAAATCATTCAATGCATAGCTCAAGTTCTTGTTTATAATTATATCATTTTGGCTAGGGTAATAGATTAAGATATATTAGATGTTTAGAATGGGAAAATTATGCTCTACATACCCTCAAGAGGGATCAAGCCTTATGTAGTTCTCATCTTACAATATATATATATATATATCCATTCACATTTGGGAAGCATAGAATAAGAATAGATATTTTGAATGGGTGTATGCCCATTCTCATATAAGAATTATAGAATAGAATTGGAAGATGTGCCTTGTGACAATTTCAAACAAGATTTGAAGAAAATGTTTATGCTACTTTTACTCTCTCTACTTTATTTGTTCATCTTTTCAGCTTTAAAAGGGAAGATGCCCATTCTCATACATAACTAATAGAAGAATAATAGAGACAAGTTTTTCTCATTCTCATGTATAACTAATAGAAATCTCTTATATATCTAATTGAAGAAGATTATAGATAACTTTAAGTTCAACATATTATATTTATATTTACTTTAACATTTAACATGGGAAGGAATGGGAATCAGTTCATTATGACAACCTTTATAGAAGATGTGCATGTTTATAATGGGCACAAGCCCATTTATGATACAAACAAACATTATTTGTTTTGAAGTAATTAGTATTATTGTATTACACTAGTTGGACTATCCCTAGTAGAGTGATGTGCTACACTACATACCCGTGAGAGGGATCAAGCCTTATGTAGTTATATTATTTTTTTATAATTGTATCATTTTAGTTGGACTAACCTTGGTGGAGCCAAGTACATGCACCACCAAGTGTTGCACTACATACCCGTGAGAGGGATCAAGCCTTATGTAGTTCTATTATTTTTTTATAATTGTATCATTTTGGCTAGACTAACCTTGGTGGAGCCAAGCATGCACCGCCAAGTGTTGCACTACATACCCATGAGAGGGATCAAGCCTTATGTAGTTCTATTATTTTTTTATAATTGTATCATTTTGGTTGGACTAACCTTGGTGGAGCCAAGTACAAGCACCACCAAGTGCTGCACTACATACCCATGAGAGGGATCAAGCCTTATGTAGTTCTATTATTTTTTTTATAATTGTATCATTTTGGCTGGACTAACCTTAGTGGAGCCAAGTACAAGCACCGCCAAGTCTTTACACTACATACCCATGAGAGGATCAAGCCTTATGTAGTTCTATTATTTTTTTATAATTGTATCATTTTGGATGGACTAACCTTGGTGGAGCCAAGTATAGACACCACCAAGTGTTGCACTACATACCGCAAGAGGGATCAAGCCTTATGTAGTTCTATTATTTTTTTAGAATGGGTGGAAATATTGAACTCAATCATTTTGGCTGGACTAAGCATTGCATCTATTTTTTTATATTTGTACATTTTTTTTGCATATTATTCTATTTTAGAATCGACAGATGCTCATTCTCATATTATGTAGTTCTATTATTTTTTTTAGAATGGGTCGATGCCTATTCTCTTCCCATTATCATATAGGAATCATTAAAATATATTGTTTACCACCATGACATCTTCCCATCCTCATATTATGTAGTTATTATTATTTTTTTAGAATGGGAAGATGCCCATTATTCATTTATCATTAAAATAAATTGTTTCTCATATTATATATATTTAACATCATTTATTTAATAATTAAAGGTAATTGTTTTAAAACATGTCTTCGACCACTCATTGGATAAATTATTTACCACTGTTTATTTATTAATAAAAGGTAATTGTTTTAAAACACATCTTTGACCACTCATGGAGGGAAATTGAGATAGTGTTTTTTGATTTGTAATTATTAATAATTGTATTATACTAGTTGGACTATCCCTAACAGAGCCAAGTGCTGCACTACATACCCTTGAGAGGGATCAAGCCTTATGTAGTTCTTAGTTCTCATCTTACATTATATATATATGTATGTGTGTATGTGTGTATGTATGTATATATGTATATATCATTCATATTATCCATTCACATTTTAGTGAATAATATAATGAATAATAGATATTTTGAATTGGAATATGACCATTATCATATAAGAATTATAGAAGATAGAATGGGAATTTGTGCATTGTGATAGTAACATATACAGGATGGGAAGTTGTAATTTATTAATAATTTTATTATTATTAATAATTGATTATACTAGCTAGACTATCCCCTTATAGATGCAAATTACATACCCTCGAGAGGGATCAAGCCTTATGTAGTTTTCATCTTACTCTGTGTGTGTGTGTGTGTGTAAATATATGTATATATATATATATGTTTTAGAATGGGTTAATATGTTGATGTTTAAATTTATATTTTTTATGACCATTGAGAATGGGTAATGAGACCACCACAACATATACGTATATAATTTTACAACTAGGTTTTGAGAATGGGTTAAATGTTTAAATTTATATTTTTCTTGACCATGACATAATGAGACCACCATGCAAATATATCATTTACCACCATTTACTTATAAATGAAAATAACCTAAAACATGGTTATGCTTAAATAGAGATGATGATTATTTATACATGTGATTGGAATACAACAAGAACAATAATTTAGCTAATTTAACAGAACATAGAAACTTAAGTTAAGTAATTGTAGGGCTAAAATAATTAGAAGTGACCAAAAAAGGAAACACATAGAGAGAAAAATACAAAATGCATATTTAATTTATCAAAAAGATAACAGAAGAACTAATAGTCCATATTAGTGGCCATCAAATCTCGATTGGCTCTTCTTTGACATTAGCGAATGAGAAGGAAGAACCCATAGAGTTACCCTCGAGTAGCCATATGATGGCAACCACCACCATAGCAGTAGTGGAAATATTTAATAGGAATGTGTAGGTGGGATGCAACATCTCCCACAATGTAGAAACACTATAGATACTCATGAGACGATAGGAACATGAATCTTTGTTAAATCAAATAGTTCTAGGAAGATGGAGAGGTGGTTGATCTAGGTCCTCGGATGTACAAAATTCTAAGACAACCTACATGAATTGGGTGAGGCCTTGGGCCCTCTTCTCCAAAAGGTTCCACCAAATAATGATGGATCCAACCAACTTCACATCAGAGACCGATGAACATGGACAGAGTGTTGAGATTACAATGCTCTTGAGTTCTTCATCCAAACCAACCCTATGTGAGGGTGAGATAAAAAATGGGAAATAGTAGCAACTTCCAATTTTTTTATGGCTAACTAAGAAGTAGATTCAAAACAAACACGAGGAAATTTTGAGTTGACCTGAGCTCTTTTGGAGTGAAAATGATAGGCATTACCAGAATATGTTCAATGGCTTCATAGATAGATGGAAAATCAATTATGAAAACCACTTGAGACGTGACCGAGAAATGGAATTGAAGAATGCCATTTATTTTTTGTCACTTTGCAGAAAAATGATAGGAAGAGAGGGAACCACCATGATGACAAAAAGAAACAATAGGTAGAGGAGTCTAAATGTTGAATGAGGGAGAGGAAGGATACTTAAAAATCAAACCACATGAGCCAAGGCCATTGAAAGTAATAACTCCTCACTGAAGTGGCTATCATTGTTATTAAATAATTACATGCATCCCTTCCCAATTCTCAAATATCATAGATGAAGGATCTTCTAAAGATGGAGCTGAGGGCTCCAACTATTTTCCATCTACGATCCTAAAGACAACACATTAGCCACATACATTATTGAATTTAATATATGTCAATTGAGAATTTAATATATGTCAACCCAAAGCCATTAAACATTTAATTAAAGCCAACATAGTCTTAGACATGATGGGGTATAATTGCTCCCAGTTTTCACAAGTTAATATTAAATTTCCATGTATTTATGTTTACTAAAACATGGCTATGATAATGTTTGAAATTTAAATTTTTTTTTACAATGACATAGCGAGATCATCATTCAATTATATTGTTTAAAATTTTACTTTGTTTTAGAATGGGAAGATGCCCATTTAACATATGGAAATCATTTATTTCTTGTATTGAATGGGCAGATGCCCATTGACATATAGGAATCATATATGAAGAATATAGATAAAATTTAATTTTTTTAGAATGGGAAATTTCCTTTTATCAAATAGGTATCATATAAGAAAAAGATCAAAAAATTTTTTTTGAATGGGAAATTCCCCTTAATCACAACCTTCATAGGTATTAAAATGATTATGTTCAATCTTGTATCGAATGAAAACTTCCCAATCCTATAAAATAAGATAAAATCTAATTCATTTTAAAAATGCAAGTTTCCCATTCTCACAACCTTTGCCCAATCCTATAAAATAAGATAAAATCTAATTCATTTTAAAAATGCAAGTTTCCCATTCTCACCCTTCATATAGTTTTTAAATTGATAAAGTTAAATATTTCTTGTATTATATTGACCATTCCTTTTCACTCTTATATTCTCATGCCTTCATATAGTTTTTAAATTGATTAAGTTAAATATTTCTTATATTAGATTGACCATTCCTTTTCACTCTTATATCCTATTACTTTTCCCATAGTAATGATCAAGTTCAGTATTGCTTGTATTGCAATGATAATAATGGGCATATGCCCATTCTCATACAAATGAACATTTTTATCTTGAATGGGAAGATGCCCAGTCTCTTATAGGAATCATTGAAGAAGAATTTAGGTTGAATTTATAAGATGAGAAATAAATATATAGAGGTTAAATAGAAGTTAATTAGAAACTTGATTGTTAACAACTTCATCCAAATATCTTCATCATATTAACATAGCATATATTACTTTTCCAAAATTCCTCATACTTCCCATATTTTCGACTATTAGAATGAGCATCTATCCATTTTAAACATTCTCATAAAAGGATGTAATTGCATATATTACTTTTACAATAATTTCTCATACTTCCCATATTCCCTAGACTATGAGAATGGGCATCTTTCCATTTTAAACATTCTCATAAAAGGATGTTATTGTCATTCATTCTTTATGTTTTAGGAGAATTTTTTTCTTTCTTTCTATATTGAGTTTATGAGAATAAATATAGAGGTTAAATAGAAGTTAATTAGAAACTCGATTGCTAACCACTTCATCCAAATATCTTCATCATAATAATATAGCATATATTACATTTTACAAGAATTTCTCATATTTCCCATATTCCCTGACTATGAGAATGGGCATCATTCATCCATTTTAAACATTCTCATAAAAGGATGTTGGAGAATTTTTCTTTCTTTCTATATTGATTTTATGAGAATAAATATAGAGGTTAAATATAAGTTAATTAGAAACTTGATTGCTAACCGCTTCATCCAAATATCTTCATCATAATAATATAGCATATATTACTTTTACAATAATTTCTCATATTTCCCATATTCCCTTACTACGAGAATATTATCAATTCTATCCATTTTAAACATTCTCATAAAAGGATGTGAGAATGGGAAACTATCCATTCTAAAACAAATTAAATATTACCTCTATTTCTTTCTATATTGAGTTTATGAGAATATATATAGAGGTTAAATTGAAGTCTTTCTATATTGAGTTTATGAGAATATATATAGAGGTTAAATAAAGTTAAATAAATTGTTAAATATCATATCATATCTTCATCATATTAACATAGCATATATTAATTTTACAAGAATTCCTCATACTTCCCATAGTGCCTGATTATTAGAATGGGCATCTGTCCATTTTAAACATTCTCATAAAAGGATGTAATTGCATATATTACTTTTGCAATAATTCCTCATACTTCCCATATTCATGACAATGAGAATGGAATGGGCATATCCATTCCATTTTAAACATTCTCATAAAAGGATGTAATTATCATTCATTCTTTATGTTTCGCATAGGAGAATTTTTTTTCTTTCTATATTGAGTTTATGAGAATGGGCATATGTCCATTCTCATCACAATGATAAAAATATTTGTTTATATGAGAAATGGCATATGCCCATTCTCATCACAATCATAAAACTCTTTGTTTGTATGAGAATGGGCATATGCCTATTCTAACCATTCTACCTCATTGAAGAAATATTGAACTTAATCATTTTTATATCACTATAAAGGATGTGGGAAAGGGAAATTATCCATTCTAAAAAAATTAAATATTACCTCTATTTATCTTCTATGATTCTTATATGAGAATGGGCATATATGCCCATAAAAATGCCCATTCAATATTAAAAGTTATGATCCTTATATGAGAATGGGCATATGCCATTATTTGAAACAATAAATAAAAATTTGTTTGTATGAGAATGAACATATGCCCATTTTTTCTATGTGTATTTTTCTTCTATGATTCTTATATGAGAATGGGCATATGCCCTTTCAATACAAGATAAAAAAATGTTTGTTTGTATGAGAATGGACATATGCCCATTATTTCTATGTGTATTGCCTCATTTTCATTGTTCTTATTACTCACTTTTTCATTTTTTCTTCTATGATTCTTATATGAGAATGGGCATATGCCCTTTCAATACAAGATAAAAAATGTTTTTTTGTATGAGAATGGACATATGCCCATTTTGTCTATGTGTATTGCCTCATTTTCATTGTTCTTGTTACTCACTTTTTCAGCCATTAATAATTTTTTTCTCAAAAAGGAATAAAAACTAATTGCTCTAAATGTTCTTCCAAGGTACCATCTCATTATTTAGAACATCTAATATAAACCTTTGATGTGAGTACTATAAGTTATATAATTTTTATCATTTTTTTTATTATATTTTCACATCCATATTATATGAGTAATAGAAGAAATTTCTTGTCATTTTAGTGTTCTATAGTAATCATAGCTAACTCGGTCTTTGTTTAAGAATGGGAAGTTGCCCATTCTCTCATACAAACATACATTTTTTCATCTTATCTTGAATACAATGTAATTTTTTTCTCTTGGAATGAAGTTTACTTCATTCTCATAGAAAACATAGTCATATGCCTATTATGATATAGGAATCATAGTCGAAGAATAGAGATAACACATTCTAACTTCCTTTATAGAGGTATTAAAATGGGTTCAAGCCCATTCACATACAACAATCATTTTATTTTTTGTAATGTAAAATATTATTTGAAATTTATAGTTATTATTAAATGATACAATATTATTTCTTGTATTTAATTATTAGTATTATTAATTATTGTTATTAATTAATTAATTTTGATTAGTCCTAATATGATATGTTAAATACATATTCTTTGATTTCTAATTTTTGATGATTAAAGTTTAAATATTTTTTGGCCCATTCTAAGCATTAAAATTAATAAGTGATGAAGCATTATAAATAATAATGGAGTTTATGTCGTTAATTAGTTTTATAAAGTTTTACTATATTTTTTATAATTTTATAAAATTATTTTTAAAATGCACTATAATTAATTAAGCATTATAAATAATGGTGATTAAGTTGTTAATTATGTTTATAAAGTTTAATTATATTTTATATATTATTTAATTATTTTGAAATTATTTTTTATTCGATTTGATAATATAATTAGATGTCATTTTTAATATAATAATTGAAGTTTATTAGTAATATTAATTCTTGTAGTTAATATTAATTGATAGGATATTTTTTGAAATTAATTATAATATTACTAATTAATTATTTAAATTAGCACTAATAGTAATTAATTATAATATTATTAATTAATGTTTTTAATTAATTAATTAATACTAATATTATATAATCACAGTGATTTCTACTACTAATCAATGTTATGATGAACTATTAATTACTAATATCACATCTTGATTAGAAACACTTTGATTTCTATTGTTTCAAATTTCAAATTTTTGGTGCTTTATTATAGGGAGGCAATTCATACCGGTCATTTATTATGGTAGGTTTGACTCAAATTTTGAATTTTTGGCACTTTTTTTTACATTTTCCACAAGATTGATTCAAATTTTAAATTATATAGTTTAATTTTTGGGAGGAAATTCATAATTGTCATTTATTATGTCAGGTTTGATTCAAAATTTAAATTTTCGGCTCTTTTTTATGAGGCAATTTATTTTGGCCAAGTACATTATAAAAATATTGATTTTGAATGAATCGGGTTTTGGTTTTCACTCTATTGGGACCGATATTTTTTCATTTAGAGATTTATTTGGGGAAAGATGAAGAAGAACGTAGATGTGGCTGGAAAAATATGAAGATACAAAGATTTTTTGCAAAAGAAAAGAAGAAGAAACAACTTCGAAACAATGATTTTGTAAGGGAGACTATTGAGAGATTTCTCAAACAGAATACAACAATGGCAGAGCAGGCTATTCAAGGTTTTTATATCTCATTTTTTCCAAGTTTACTTCTAAAAGCGTAAAAATGTATACTAACAAAGATATTTTAATTCACAATCAACTATTTGAACCATTTTTCCATATATCTCATTTATTTAAATGTCTGAAAAATGTATCAATTTGTTTCCTTGCATAAATGTAACAACAAACAAATACAAAAATCAATTTGTTTACATTTATAAACGTAACAACTACCAAATATATAAATCAAAATTGTTTCATTCCTTTTTTAATGTCGTAAGGTCTAAAATGTGTACTGTTTATGTGTGAAAAAAATGATTAGATGGACTCAGTAATGCTTGTCTCTCTCTGTGTCTTTTTTATGACCACCGCAACAAGTTTTATTACCTCTGCAACAAGTTTATTTTTCAATAATATTTGTATCCAATCAGCCCAAATCCTTTCGCATACCTTCGTCTTTCTCCTACAAATATCTCGAATGAAAAAACTTGGCCGTAAGAGAGAAAAAAAAAAACTCAGCCATTAGAGAACAAACAATCAAAACCCGAGCCATTCAAATTCAATATTTTTATAAAGTATTTGACCAAGGAAAATCACCTCTAAAAGAAAGCACCGAAATTTGAAATTTGAATTTTTCGTACCATAATAAATCACCACCCTTTAATGATTAAATGCCTTTAATATCCTAATATCCTAAGTCTCAAAATTTGAATCTATCCTACCGTAATAAATCACCAAACTATAATGCTTAAATGTCTTTAATATACTAAGTCTATCGTAAATACTTAACCACGAAAGGGTACATATTTAAATGCTTTAATATGTTATTATCCCAATGTTTAGAAACATTTAAATGTTTTATAGAGGTATTAGAATAATGAAAAATACATTGTACCATTTTTGTACATACATTCAAAATATGAATGTATAATACAATAACAAATCACCACCATGTAATGCTTAAATGCTTTAATACGCTTTAATATGCTTACATATTTGAATTGATTTTAAATAGAAATTTAAATAATGAAAAATATAAAGTAGAATTTATTGTCATACCAATTTAGACACATGTAATGTTTTAAAAATGTCCACATTTACCAAAAATATGTTTTAATAATGAAATCATGAAATTTTAAAGGTTTTTTTAAAATACTGATAAAATACTTTGTCCTATTTACGTATTTATTGTGTTTTAGAATGGTCACCCATTCTCATGGCATGTATAAAGTTATAAAAAAATTGAATCTATCCTACAATAATAAATCAACACCTTTTAATGCTAAAATTCTTAAATGCTTTAATATCCTAATATCCTAAGTCTATCATAAATATTTTTAAAATATATTTGAATTGATTGGACCCATTTTATGTTTTAATTAGATATTTGAATAATGAAAAATATATAGTAGAATTTATTGTCAAACCTAATTAGAAACTTGTAATAATTACTATTTTGTATTTATTGTCGTTAGAATGGGCACCCATTCTCACAACTTGTATAAAGTTAAGAAATTGATTGAGTTTTTTACATTGTCTTGTATTGAATGGAAAGATGCCCATTCTCATATAGGAATCATAAAATAATTTCTTGGGTAGATAACAATCATAAAAGAAGAGTATGGATTAGATATGCTCACAACTTTTAAATAGCTATTCAAATGACTAAGTATTGAGTAAGTATTGAAAGTGCACATGCCCACTCTCATAGAATCAAAATTGCTTGTATGAGAATGTTTAGAATGGGCACATGCCCATTCTCATATAACAAATATGTTTCATTCACAATTGTGCACATGCCCATTCTCAAAAAAAAAAATTACTTGTATTATAAAGTTTAGAATGGGCATATGCCCTTTACGATAGGAATAATCAAATTTACTTTGTTTTAGAATGGGAACCCATTCTCACATCTTGTTAAAGAGTTATGAAATTGATGGAGCTTTATGGAATTGTCTTGTTTTGAATGGGCAAATGCCCCTTCTCATTTAGGAATCATAGAAGAAGAATAAGAAGAGTATGGATAAAACAGTCTCATAGTTTTTAAATAGATATAAATAGGAATAATAGAGGCATACTCATAAAATCAATATTGCTTGTATTACAATGTTTAGAATGGGAATATACCCATTCTCATAAAAAAAAAATTGTTTCATCTTATTTTGAATGGGCATTGCATTTTTAATCTACCTATTCTCATATAGGATTCATAAAAGACTTTCTTGGGTAGATAGGAATCATAAAAGAAGAGTATGCTTTATAAATGGTCACGGCTTTTAAATAGGTAAAAAATTGATTGACCATGTTTACATTGTCTTTTATCAAATGGGAAACTGCTTGTTCTCATATAGGAATCTACCTATTCTCATATAGGAATCAAAAAGAGTTCATAGGAAGATAACAATGATAAAAGAAGAGTATGGATTAGATATGCTCACAAATTTTAAATAGCTATTCAAATGACTAAGTATTGAAAAGTGCACATGCCCACTCTCATAGAATCAAAATTGCTTGTATGAGAATGTTTAGAATGGGCACATGCCCATTCTCATATAACAAATATGTTTCAATCACGACTATGCACATGCCCATTCTCAAAAAAAAAAAAATATTACTTGTATTATAAAGTTTAGAATGGGCATATGCCCTTTATGATAGGAATAATCAAATTTACTTTATTTTAGAATGGAAACTCATTCTCACATCTTGTTAAAGAGTTATGAAATTGATGGAGCTTTATGGAATTGTCTTGTATTGAATGGGAAGATGCCCCTTCTCATTTAGGAATAGAAGAAGAATATGCATTAAAATCACATTTTTAAATAGAAGAAGGAATAATAGAGGCAATCTCATAAAATCGGTATTGTTTGTATTACAATATTTAGAATGGGCATATTCCCATTCTCATGCAAAAAAATTGTTTTGTCTTATTTTGAATGGGTGTTCCATTTTTAATTTACCTATTCTCATATAGGATTCATAAAATAATTTCTTGGGTAGATATAATCTTGGGGGTCAAAGGGGGTCTTAAGTGGACGTATTTTTCGAAGAAAAAAAAACTTCAACTTGTACGAGTTTTTTGAAATAGTTACACTCAAAATTGGAAGATGTTGTAGAAATATGAATCGTAGAATTTTGAGTCTAGTTTCTAAGATACTAAATTTTATTGAAAACGAATAAGTTTAAGTGGGTCAAACAACTAAAATACCAACAGATGCTCTGTTTTTGTTAAAAACATAATAGAGTGACTTTCGTGCCCCCACCATTTTTGAGCACCATTTAGTATTTTTGAAAACCCTTTGGTAGAAAGATAGCTAGGAGCATCTAGTTTGGGCTCCATTTTTTTAGATTTTTATAGCGAATATTTTTTATTTATGATTTTTCTAGTATAAAAATTTTATGTTTTGAAAAATAATGGAGCTCGACCGTGTCCCCCCTAACTACCTCAAAAATATCGAAAATTAGATTTTTTTTTTTAATATGTATAGAATTATGCCTAGTTTGGGCTAGTATAATTTTTTAAAATTTTGATCACCCAAAAAAAAGATACACCATGAAAGATAGACATATTTACACTTCAAAAATAGCTATAAAAAGGCATAGTTAGAAAATAAATAATATGGAAACCTTATATTAGTCAGAAAATTTGAAAAATTATATTTTTAGAAAGAAGAAACTTTGCTCTACGTCGTGGTATAATTTTTTAAAATGGATCGATTTTTTTATTTTGATTTATCATAGAGGAAGTGGCATTTTTACATTTTCTTGCAAAAACACGTTGTTTGTTGTGTTTGTGCAGGTCCATGCCTCAGGCTTGGGGATCCAAACCGGATCCCAAGCCTTGAGGCATGGCTTGGAAAAAGAGAAAATACAAAACACGTACGTGTTATAATGCGTACGCATTTTTCTTTGTTTTATATATGTGGCCCCCAACATCCCTTTCATCTCTTTCACGGGAATTCTACAAACATTTTGTTTTGTCTGCATTTTCTCTACATTCTTGCACGATTTTTTAGTAGTTCATTTTGTCCCCTACCCCACTAGTTGATTTTTTCTAATCATGGGTGATAAACGTCGAGCTAAGGACAAGAGGAAAGTCAAGAACAAGACACTCGGAGCAATTGGAAGAGAAGAGAATAAAGAAATTGAAGAGAATGCAAAAACTTTGAGTAGGGCAAGGTACATCCGCTATATCAAATGTAGCTAATGTATTAGAAAATGGGGATGAAATACATAATGAAAATAGAGAATAATAGAGAATAATGATTTTTGCAATGAATAATGATATTGAATTGAATGATAATGTTGGTATGGATGAAGAAATTGATATGAATCCAATTGTTGAACCCTTACCTGAGAATCCAAATGTTAACCCCGAAATTTGTATGAAAACACTGAATGAAGAAAGTAACCTTGTAAATGAATCTTCACCTCTAAGAACACCTCCTTCCATTTTGTGAAGAAAACCAATTCACTTAATTGAAATTGATGAAAACATTATAAAACCAATGCCTAACAAAATGTCTGAAAGAAATGCGAGAAGAAAAGCTAGTGGAATTTGGGATAATTACTTTGAGAATTTAAATGACACACAAAGATGTCAATTATTTGTTACATTGATGAAATTAATTAAGATGAGACCTATAATGAAGACCTTGGGGTTAAGAACATCTAATGTTGTTGATCAAAATGCGTCAATTGTTGAAAACATACATAAAGCATACCAAACTGTAGGTGGAAAAAGATGCACCAAAGATAGTAATGCTACATGGCGTGCACTTACTAATTGTATAGTAAGTGATAAAACAGTTAATAAATGCTTGATTAGAAAAACAAGCAAAGTGCTTTGAAGCTAAACAAAAACACTAATGAAAGCAATAGAGAGACGTAAACGTCTTGAGTAGTCAATAACACTGACTATTGGGATTTCTCTAGCAGACTTCCATGAAAAGACAAGAATACATCTGATATTCTAAAAGAATTAATTGTAAAATTTTGGAATGAGAACACAAGGGTGTCACCGAATAGAAGAGATACTGATAAAAAGAAGAATAGGTTCTCGTAATCGTGAATCATGTGCAAAACATTTCTTAGATATGACTCAAACAGAATTGTTCTCTAAGTTTAAGAATGAAAATCCACAAATTAACATTAGCCAAAGATTCTTTGAAATGAGAAAACCCTTTTATGTGAAAATCAATCACTCACGTACCACTTGTTGTTTGCAGGCATCATGTTGAATTTTCAATGCATTATGATGTTTTTTGTCAAATACGTCATGTTTTGCATACTGACATCATGTTGTAGGAGTGTGGATTAAATGTCCCACAAAAATCTTCAAGGGAATTTATTTCGACAATATTTTGTGAAAAATCAACAAGACAATTTTTTTATAACAAAGCATGTTTGGATGGAATGTGCAATGTATGGTGGCTTGCCAAATCTGAAAAGTTGTATCCATGAGGAGAGTACATATTCAATAGGAAAAGAATTGGTTGATTTCACCAAATATAAATCGGTGGCATATCAATTAAAAGATGGAAAAGAATCTAAGAGGTGTGAGCTTGTTAGAAAACAATTACTGTATAGAATATATGGTCAAATTTAGAGAGGAAATTTTTTTATGAGTATGCAAGGCACACACATAGAGCTCGATGGTTGGATGAACAATTCAAGTTAAGAAAGGACACATTCCCACTTGGTACTATTGTTTCAAAGTAGTTGACTTCATGAGAGAATTACACACATTGCAGCCACAAATGGAGGTTAGTCTCAATATTATAACTCGGTGCAAGTTTCTATTTTTTCGTGCATATAACATTCATGCACTCTCTGAAAACTGAGAAAGATCAAAAATATTAAGAGAGTATCATTTCTACATCAGTGATGATCAAACACATTCTACAGAATATGTACAAGGGTGTTTCTAGGTGTTTTATGTGAACTTGAATGAGAGGAACATTAGTTTGATCAACATTACATTTGGTTAGACAACTGCACATCACAATTCAAGAATGCACGGATGTTTTATTGGCTAAAAGGATGCACAAAGAAACAAATGTACAACATATCTAGAGTTTTACTGAGGTAGGGCATGGAAAAGGAGAGCATGATGGTGCAGAGCATGTGTGAAAAGAGCACTTGCAAGAGAAGAGTTAAAGTTCAAGGATGGTGCTAAATTTATAGATGCAAAAAATATTGTTGATTGGTGTGTCAAGAATATGGGCCATGAATCTCAAGAGAGATCAATGGTTCATAGATATTTTTGGTTGATAGAGGAACAACATCTGGAAAACTTTGAAGATTGTATGATAGTTGCAGGATCAAGTGATATGCACTCATTCCGTAGTTCAGATGCAAATGCTTGGACTATTTATACTAGGTGCATGACATGTTTTTGTATATCATGCATTGATTTTGTGTGGAATGAATGTGAGTCACAAAATGGGTGGATGAATGGACTTGTAGACCTCTAATTCCACTCGACACACATCAAGTTCCATGAGCATTACAACTTGCAGGGTCTTCAGATCAAATGACAACATCACCTGACTTTGACCAAGTCTCTGATTTAGTGCAACAAGGTACATACATATATGTACATGCCATGTTTTAGATTTATAAATTATTAAATGGTCAACTCTTAATGTATTTTTAAATTGACTAAATAGTTTTACTTTGTGATACATAGGGCACGTTTTTGTAGTTATTGTGATGGAATTTAATGAAGAGGGAACAAACTACTTCTTGTCTCGTTGTGTAGAGGGGAAAAAATTGACTTCCACAATCATTGATGGTGAAGACCTTGAGTATCCCACTGGGTCAGTGGTAGTCACTGGAACTTGGCTTCGATGATATCCTATCAAAAAATCAAACATTTGGTTGTTTGAAGACTATGAAGTACATCGGAAGATACTTCACTATTCACATTTGGTCCTTGCAACAAATATTAAATTGATCAAATATCGAGGTCGGCCATCAAACAAGAATATGTGGAAGGTTCGTGAATTAGATCATGAAGCAATTCTTGCTACTATCAAGAATAGAGTTGATCCTTGTGGTTCATTGGATTGAATTTGCAAAGGTATGTTCTTCATGAATTTAATTTGAATATTTACTTAAATGATTTTGTTTAAATTTTGTATGATTTAAAATTCTATTTAATTGCTTACTAACATGTTTATGTAGGTTAGTGGTGCAAAAAAGCTTCCACCTTCACATGGTTGGCACTATCTAGTAGAGAATTTATTATTCTCAAAGCCAAGTGAAGCTAAGAGAAATTAAATATTAGAAAGAAAGGAACAAAAACAAAAATTCTCATTTCACCACCTATATTGTAAAAATATCTTATTAAAATTCTCATTTCACCACCTATATTGTATGAACCACCTATATTATTCAAGTGATTGGCAATGGACAACCTTACACTGACTCAGACTGTAGTATTTCATACATTTGCAAATAATAGGACAACGAGAGAACCAAATGGAGATGGAGAAAACCATGAGAGGCTTTCGTAGAGGGCTCGACATGGAGGTATCGGATCTGACGATACATCTCTAGGTGCCATGGAGTCCGAGAAATCACCCGTCGAAGATATAGCATGTTTTGGCCTCAGAGGCTCTTAAGGGACTACACCGGACGAGGTAGCCCAAAAGCACAAGGGGTATAGGGAACCAAAACAAATCCTCCACTAGCATTCACCTAGCCACCCCACATGTGTTGGCGTAGTTGGTTTGGTCCCACGAGCTTTTGTTTGCAAACTACCATCTGGCAAAATACAACCTACACACACTCGACTTTAGACTCAATATTTTTGCATGTTTGTAAACAATAGGACATGAGAGAACCGAATGGAGATGGAGAAAAATGAGAGGATTTTGTAGAGGGCCCCAACATGGAGGTCTCGGATCTGATGAGACGTCTCTAGGTGCCACGGAGTCGAGAAATCACCCATCAAAGATATAGCATGTTTTGGCCTCAAGGCTCTTAAGGGACTATGCCGGACGAGGTAGCCCAAAAGCACGGGTGGAGGAAACCACCAATGTTCAATGATTTTTCCATAGGATGCAACTATGTAGACTATGAACTTAGTTTTGTTGGGGAGACCACCAATGTTCCAACTGTTCATTTTGAAAGAATGAATATCTTCAATCAAACAGAGAATGAAGAGCCTAAATTTTTTTGGACATTACAAAAGGTTGTTTGTGCCCAAAAAGAAGCCAAAGGCCATATAAATTTTTAGTCTTCAACTTTAGATGACAATGAACATCATGAAGAAAAACAATTAGGTGAAGATGTCACTATGATTCAAGAAGAAATGCCTCCTGAAAGTCATAAAGAGTCAATTTGATTACCCAAAAACATCTGGAAGAACTTAAAGAGAAGATACGAAGCGAGAAGAAAAGGAAAAATGGGAAGCATGGAAGGATCACAACTTAACTGGAATGGAAGATCTATGTGATGTTGTTGATAGAATCATGGATAATCTTAAGGACAACATGCCAAGTTGATTATTTTTATTAATCCCAGTTACTTCAACTTCACAAATCAAACCAGGTAGTTCCAAAAGCAGCATACTGGCAAGAAAAATTGTAATGAAGTATTGATAATTGAGCTGAAACTCGTTTAGAATTGTAATTTATTTTTTGATTGAGCATTCACCCATAGTTTCTTTTTTGAAGGAAGAAATTCATTTTATATGTGAGAAATAGAATGTTGATTTAGTCTATTACTCTGACTATTTAGGTTAGATTTTCTGTAGTCATTCAATGAAAGTTTGAAGCTCTTTAGTACTAACATGGAAAAAATTTCAGGGCCCTATGAAATCCTCTCATGGTTTTATCCATATCCATCTGGTTCTCTCGTTGTCCTATTTGTTTTGCAAAACGCGTGCAAAATAGTGTAGAGTCGAGTTAGTGTAAGGTTTCAAGGATGCTATATTTTACAAATGGTAGCTCATGGGACCAAACCATCTAGGCCAACACATCTAGATTGCTTGGTGAATGCTAGTGGAGTCTTCATTTTGGTTCCCTATGCTCCCCGTGCTTTTTCGGCTACCTCGTCAGGCGTAGTCCCTTAAGAGCCCTGAGGCCCAAACATGCTATATCTTCGACGGGTGATTTCTCGAACTCCGTGGCACCTAGAGATGTCTCATTAGATCCGAGACCTCCATGTTGGGGCCCTCTACAAAAGCCTCTCATGGTTTTATCCATCTCCATTCGGTTCTCATTTGTCTTATTGTTTATAAAAAGGTTTGAAAAATCTACGTAGTCTGAAAGTCAAGTGTAGGGTTGTCAGATGCTATAGTTTGCAAACGGAAGCTCGTGGGACCAAACCAACTATGCCAACACATTGGGGTGGCCTAGTGAACACTAGTGGAGGATTTTTTTTTGGTTCCCTACGCTCCCCATGCTTTTGGGCTACCTCATTCGGTGTAGTCTCTTAAGAGCCCTGAGACCAAAACATGTTATATCTTCGACATGTGATTTCTGGACTCCGTGGCACCTAGAGACATCTCATTAGATCCAAAACCTCCATGTTAAATCCCTCTATGAAATCCTATCTCATGGTTTTCTCCATCTCCATTCGGTTCTCTCACTATGTCCTATTGTTTGCAAACATGTGAAATATTGTAATTCTAAGTCGGTGTACATACTACCCGAACTTTATAGTTTCAAATGGAAAGTCCCTTATGGACCAAACCAACTAGATGCCAAAATTAATCGGGGTGGCTAAGTGAATGCTAGTGGAGGATTTTTTTGGTTCCTAGTACTCCCCGTGTTTAGTTCTAGATGGGCTACCTCGTCTCGGGCGTAGTCCCTTAAGAGCCCCGAGGCCAAAACATGCTTATATCTTTGATAATTTGGGTGATTGATAAACCATGGATGCTAGAGACCTTTAAAAGGATATAGATCAAGTGTAGTGAACCTCCATGTTGGGGCCCTCTACTTGAAATCCTCTCAGTAAGTTTTTCCATCTCCATTTGCTTCTCGATGTCCTATTGTTTGCAAACACAAAAAATTGCCAGAGTACGTAGGGTCATAGATGCTATAGTTTGCAAACAAAATCGTGGGGAAATCCCCAACAACTATGGACCCACATGTCGGGCTTGGGATGTGAATGTAGAGAGATTTTTTTTTTGGTTCCCTACACTCATGTTGCTTTGGGCTACCTCTGCTCGCGTGGGATTTCCCTCAAACTCCCGAGTGATGAAAAGGGAAATAACTATCGAGATATGAATTCGGGGATTCTTCCAGTGAACACTCAATACACATAAAGAACTAGATCTCAAATTTGAAACCTCCATAAAAAGAGCCCTGAATATAAATCTCTTTCATGCAATTGATCCAGGAGAATATGTGAGGTTCTCTCTTAGACATGAGTAGCACAACAAACACGCATTCACCAAATCAGCCTTAGTGGAACTGTGGCAACCAGACATGTCTCATTAGCAAAGGACCTCCAAGTTCAGGGACCAAACACAATAAGCCAAAAAGGCAAGGTGTAAAGTGAATGCTAGTGGAGAGCTTAGTTTGATTCCCTATTACTTACCCAAAATGCATTTTATTACCTCATAAAGAGGCGATAGTCCCTTAAGAGCCTATGGAGGCCAAAAAACTCAAAATATAGGGTGATTTCTAGACTCTGTGGCAACAGATATGGATCCATCAGATCCAAACATCCAATGCCTGAGCCTTGAAAGCCTTAGGTTTTATCTTACATTTTATATGAATCTGCAAATCCATGGAAAAAACAAGGATGAGGAGGGAAAACCTGAATTTGAAACATGTCACCAAAGAAGCATTCAATGTCTTTAAATATGTTTGAAATCTATGATACGCTTCCCATGCCTATTTGGCATGTAAATAAGGCATGAATCATGCTTTCGAGTTCAGCAATCAAATCTACCAATCAATGTTCAGAGACGTTTTCCAAATGCTAGTCACTTTTTTTGATTCTCATTGCTTTTGAATTTTGAATTTTCTACCTCATTCTGGCCGAGTGTCTTAAGAACCTTAAAGTCTAGACCAAACTAATCGAGTTATATCTCTTTGATATGGTTTTAGAAGGTGATAGAGTTTTTGGCACAAAAGACATGGTGCGTGGATCCAAAACCTCTAATGTGATGATGGCCAAATGTTTTCTCCATCTCCATTCATCATTTCTCTCTAGAGCATCCTATTGAACCAAACATTTGTTGAAAAAGGATTCGAGTCCTTGTTTTGCCTTGATAGTTTACACATTGCAGGACCACAGCATGTCAAGGCCATTGGCAAGATGATTCATGAGCACGAGACCAAGGGCACGTTGGGGTGGCTAGTGAACGCTAGTGGAGAATTTTTTTGGTTCCCTACGCTACCCATAGTGTGCTTGAGAGGCTACCTCAATCTAGTGTAGTCCCTTAAGAGCCCTGAATGACTAGATTGGCTTAAGAATGAAATTGATGTGGGGTATGTCTAAGAACACACGGAGTTATCAATCACCTAGTAAATCTTTCTTGTTTAGTTCTGGATGGGAGTCACTGGAAGGGGAAAAGGCTTAGTGACCTTCCATTCATTGATAATTTATATGCTATGATAAACCCATGGATGCTTTCAAAAGCACCCTTCAAAAGGATAGTATCATCAAGCCTAGTGAAGGGTGTGATGTGATTTCCAAATAACTTGAAATGCCTACAGATTTAAAGGTAATAACATGAATTGGATAGGATTAGACAATCAAGAATCATTGAGTGTCTGAATCAGAATGTCATTACATCTGGAGACATTCTCAAGCATTGGAGTAATGTATATGGAGAGACATTCTCAAAATATCAATAGATGAAAGGCATCAAATTGTGATGAACTCTCGGGTGTTTTAACATGGGAGAAGACTAAGAAGCATAGAAGAATGTAGTAAGTGCATGATAAGATAGGAACCAATACAAAGAGACCATGAGCAAGAAGAAGTGCAAGTAAGGTAAATACACATATACACATTGATAAATTGAATGAATAATTACTCAGATTAGGTAACTCTTTATATACATACATTATATAAATATTGATTTCCAAAGTTTGATGCATATTATACATTGAAAATGCTAGTACATGTACATCACCAATAAATGAAAAAATAATCCATAATGTCTTAAATATTGTCAAGTGCACATCATATTAGTTTCATGCGAAAATAATCTAGAAATGTAAGGTCTCATACAAAATTATCAAGTTCCAAATAGTATTTTAATGTGCATAATAAATACAAAAATGCCCAAATAGGTCATATACCATCAAGTTCAAATGCCATATAGGCGTACATATAATGCCATGCACATAGGCATACAAAAACAATGTCATGTAAGACATATATATTTCCTACTCATCAAAATCTATCCCTCTCTTGGCCTTTCTCAAAGAAGGCCCTCCCTTAGATGAAGATGGAGATCTATGAGATGACTTTGGATCATCCGAGCCCATGCTTTGAGTCCTCTTCCTGAATACTCACCTGTAGATGAGCCTATAAATGCAAACAATGTTTTTTTGTCAAAACTTAATTTATATATGTTTTCAACATGTATTTAAGACCATGCTAGAATGAAAGTATTTACATAAATACACAAACTTACCACAAGTTTTCGATCACGCCAAATTTGCATCTCACGCTTAGATGAGTCATGAGAGCTCTACAGTATGAACGAGGGTACGAAGACGATGAGATGGAGGAGTCTGTGCCCTCGAAGTCAAAATGGAGGGGGTTGAAGTTCCCTACATACACATAAGATCAGAAAATCTAACATCAGAATTAGCAAAAATAGAACTAAGTACATGTATGTACATAATGACAATATTTTAACTAATTTTATCAATATAGAACTATTGTTTTTACCCCACCATGCCTGTGAATCAAATGAACAGGTGGTTGTTACTGTCTGTGCAGTAACTCCTGTATATACACAATGAAGGACATTATTAACATAATTTAATAATTCTACAATGAAAGACATTACTAACATGTAATTTAACATAATATGAATTACACGAGAAATTTAACAAAATTTACGTGTTGTTTGAATACCTCAGTGAGTTGTTGCGTAGATGAAATCGCAGTGGCAACACCTTTATCTACTTGTTGCAGAGATGGTGGGGTGTCTAGTGAAGTCAACATCTTTATCAAACATGTATATCACGTGAGTTAGATGGACATACAAGAACATACATATATTTGACTTCAAAACTATATATATATATATATATATATATACACAATATATATATATATATATATACACACACACATGTATGTGAAAATTTTACATAATTAACATTCTAAATTACCTCTGTGAATGTATGTGTACGCATGGTGCTCACCACTTGTGGTCGGGATGAAGATGCACCTCCCCACATGCTGTAATATCAATGCATATACATGTACAAATACAATTATTTCAAAAATTTAACATATATAAGTAAATCAAGTACTCCAAACTTTTTGTAACACACATAACAAAACATAACAAATTTACCTATGAAGGTGATGTTGATGAATGTAATCCAAATGTCTCACTCAAAAGGACATCTGACATAGTGACATTATCGTGTGCACCCCTAGCACCAGGTGCACCAAAATCAGTACGCATGAAAGTATCATCCTCCTCGGGCCCCAAACATATGCTACCACATGATGAGAAAAGATGTGGCCTCATGCTAGTACTCCCTGAGGGAATACTCTATGTACCTCCGTGAGCATTTGGCTCAAAAATCTCCCTCGTATGTCGAACAAGGGTCGCAGATAGCCCCTGAAGCATGTGGAGTGTATCAATCTCTATTGTCTCCTTCACTACTTGAGGGACAATCTCAGGGTGAGGGGGCTTCTGTGTGGGGAATCTACCCTATTGAATAGGTGCATGTTGTGCACCTAGTCGATCCTATGCAGATCCTTTTCCTCGGCCCTAGAAATCTAGAAATCAAAATAATTTGGGATCTCATTGAGGATAAACTCGCAATAGAGTTTCCTCAGAAAGTATAGTGGCACCTCGTTGTTATTACAAGGTGGAAAATCAAACACCATCCACCATCGGTCCCAAAAATTATTTTTAATCAAATTATTATTACACCAATGGATGGGAAACCATTTACATGACAACAAAACAGGAAAATTAGTGCGGGGGTCCATGAATAAGGCACATATGAGGTCTTTTGAAATTTATTTTTTCTTTACATCCACATATGACAATTTGTTGGAATAATAAACCCTACAACCCTCTCTGTAAGTTGTCCAATGATCAATTTGCCCCATTGCCATGTCAACTTGAACAAGTAATGCCTCCAATGTGTTTGCAAGAGAGGGTGGTGGGGTTTGTAGATTGTGAATCCCTCATTGTTTTGATTAAATCCTCAATTTCAATTTTGTTTTCAACTATGTGGGTTGCTAAATCTTCTTGACTACCCGGGGATGTTGAGCAATTGTGGGAGTGTCGGGAGGGATGACATGAATAATAGGGTTTGGTTGTGGTTGATTCCCTCGACCTCTAACTATAACAATAAAAATATGTATTCAATTCAAATTTTAATCTATAATTATCATATTTCAATGCAATTTTGAGAAAAGAATTGTGCTTACCTCTTCTCCATGGCGCCATCGTTAATTCAGATCTTCCCGGTGATCCAGAAATGATCCTTTGAGCTTGAGATCTAGCTGAATGAAAAAAATGTGAGGGCATAGTTAAGCTCTGAAACTCACGTTTGAGGGAGATAAAATGATAAAGGCTCGAGGCCTTTTTTTCTTTATAGTAGGCATAACGTACGCGTTATAATACGCGTTATAACACATACACGTTATGCCCCGATAAATCCCAAACCTAACAATTTAAAACACGATCGCATTATAATAGAACGTGTATGTATTTTTATTTTTTTAGCTTTTTGTCTACTTTTTGGCCCCCCAACTTCGTACACTTACCCAAGATCATGATTTATAAATGGTCACGGCTTTTAAATAAGTAAAAATTGATTGACCATGTTTACATTGTCTTGTATCAAATGGTCAACTACCTGTTTTCATATAGGAATCTTTCTATTCTCATATAGGAATCAAAAAAGAGTTCTTAGGGAAGATAACAATCATAAAAGAAGAGTATGGATTAGATATGCTCACAAATTTTAAATAGGAATTCAAATGACTAAGTATTGAGTAAGTATTGACGAGTGTGCACATGCCCATTCTCATAGAATCAAAATTGTTTTTATGAGAATGTTTAGAATGGGAACATACCCATTCTCATAAACAAATATGTTTTAGTCACTGCTGTGTACATGCTCATTCTCAAAAAAAAAAAAATTCTTGTATTATAAAGTTTAGAATGGGCATATGCCCTTTATGATAGGAATAATCAAATTTACTTTTTTATAGAATGGGCACCCATTCTCACATCTTGTTAAAGAGTTATGAAATTAATGGATCTTTATGGCATTGTCTTGTATTGAATGGGCATATGCCCCTTCTCATTTAGGAATCATAGAAGAATTACTTGGGTAAATAGGAATAATAGGAAAAAAAAAAGTATGGATTAAACAGTCTCACAGTTTTTAAATTTTTAAATAGGTTTAAATAGGAATAATAGAAGCAATCTCATAACATCAGTATTGCTTGTATTACATCATTTAGAATGGGCATATGCTAATTCTAATGCAAAAAAATTCTTTTTTGTTTTGTATTAAATGGACATATGCAAACAATATCGCTAAGATTAAAATAAGTAGAATGGGCATATGCGTATTCTCTTTAATATTTATTTTAGAATGGGAATTTTCCTTAAGAATGGGAATTTTCCTATTCTCATAAGGGAATCGTTAAAAAAATGTCAATTATTGTTCATACTATAGAAAAATGAAAAAATAATAAAAAGAATTATAGAGATAACGTTAGTATATGAAGAATGGGCATATGCCTATTCTCTTTAATTTCAATCATAATAGAAAGTCCATTATTTTTCATGGAGATATGTGAATAAGTATAATAAAAATAATATAGATAATGTTTAATTTGTTTAGAGTGGGAACTTACCCAATCTCACCGCCTTTGTAGGTGTATCAAATCCAACGTGTCACTTGGTAATGATTACTGATTCCTACATACCAGACGAAAATAATAAACTATATGCATGTTAGTTCAAAGAATGGCATGAATTTTCAACTTGTAATCATGTTGAATTATTATAAAATGAAGATTACAAAATGATTAACTATCATTTATATCTACATAGTACATATTATCAATTAACAAGGTAATAATGCAATCTATGTTGGAAAACAACTTTTGCTAACTAATTTTATAATCATATAGAAAATTTCAAATCTTATAAGCAAGAAACAAAAGTTATTCATCATCACAATAATCAATATATAAAACAAGGTAATAGTAGCGCCTAATAATGATTCAAACGTCAACATTAAATAAGATCATTTCACAATCAATATTTTACATAATCAAAATCCATACATCATCACATGAATTAATAGAGATAAAATTTAATTTTTTTCAGAATGGACAATTCCCCATTATCACAACCTTTGTATAGATCTCAAAATGATTGACTTCAATAATATAGATGAAATTTAATTTTCTATTATTCTGTTATGATTCCTATGTGAGAATGGGCATATAGAATGGGAACATGACCATTCTCATATAGGGATCAAATAAAATGATTGTTTCAATACATAGACAAAATGAGCATATGTCCATTCTCATATAAAAAAACATTTTTTGTCTTGTATTGAAAGGGCATATGTCCATTCTCTATAAGAATCATAGAAGAAAAAATACACATAGACAAAATGGTCATATGTTCATTCTCATACAAACAAACATTTTTATCTAGTATTGACTAGGTATATGCCCATTCTCATATAGGAATCATAGAAGGAAAATAGATGTAATATTTAATTTCTTTTAGAATGGATAGTTGCACATTCCCATATCCTCTATAATGATATAAAAATTATTAAGTTCAATATTGCTTTAATGATGTTGAATGGTTAGAATAGGCATATGCCCATTCTCATACAAACAAAGAGTTTATGATTGTGCTGAGAATGGGCATAAGCCATGTTTATTAGATGAAAATGGGCATCTATCCCTTCTTTATCTCATAATAATTCAGGAAAGCAGAGTTAGAATAATTCATGCACGAAACTTTCTTCAAATATTGTGCTTCACAAGCCAAAATGGTCTTACGAAACAAAGGGAGCCCAAAGTGAAACTTAAAGGGTAAAAAAAAATTAGCGGAGAGAATAAATAATATCTCATAAATATTCTTTGAATCTTTTACTTCACAAGATGAAATGGTCTAACGAAATACGGGCAGCCCAAAGCAGAAACTAGATGAAAAATAAATCAGAAAGGATGAACAAGAAAAAGATATTTTCACCGACCGTGGTTAACCTTAAAATTCCCAAGATCTCTACCATCATCAAAAATAGTAACCATTGTCATTCTCTCTACCATGCCATGGAACAATTACTTGTCATTAATTTTTCCAATTTCCCTCCAACGGGTGCTCGAAGACATGTTTCACAAACAAGTACCTTCAAAAATAAAAGGTGGTAAACAATTTATTTACAAATTAATGGTCTCACTATGCCATGGAAAAAATAAATGTAAATATTAAATAATATTGTAGCCATGTTTTAGGTTTAATTATTACACTTAAAATAAAATTTAAATTTTCAAAAAAACATAGCCATGTTTGAGGTTTTTATGGATAAACACTTTTCACCGGAGCTTTGAACCGGGGGTTCTTGGGTCCCCTCCCTTACAAAACATTATATACAATATCCAGAAGCAAGGAGGTCCAAAAGTAGAAAATAAATTTAAACATGGATGCCTGAAAAATGAAAAAAAAAAATTAAAACAAAAAAATATATACTATATAACTAAGACATGCAGCAGCATTATTATTTTGATAATTCAAAAACTTGACATTCAATTTGACCTCTCGAGATTTATCTGGAGTAGGAACCTTCAGTTTGGAGCTAATGCGATGTTCTTGAGAGCTAGCTTATGTAGCCCTTAGTAGAGAAGTATATGAAGCAATCCCGCCCCTCCGATTTTCCATTCGAGTTGGAACATGGCCAATTGGGAAGGATAAAACTTCCAAGTCTAAGGGGCTATGTCAAAAGGACCTTCCTCAATTTTGTTAATTCAAGCTGGCTCATGGTGAATTACAGAAGATTCTGGGGAGGATAAGTAGGTGGGACCTTCCTACTTCAATCCATATTTCTGATGAACTAAAAACAAGTAAAATCCAAAAGAGTCAAATACCTCCTTTCCAATTCTTCAACATAGCCCCGAGAAACCAAATCCCCATCATTGCCATTGAAATTTTCAAAAGAGCTATGGGCAAACTAAATTTTTCACCACTTCTACAAGACCAACTACGTGTCTAGGTTGAATAAAATTCCAAACAATCTACAGGGTCTCATTCTTGTATCCTTCAAGGAGCACCAGGTGGGTGATGAAAAAGGAAACAACCTCGACATTAACGTGAGCTTGACCACGCCTTTCATATAATCCTCCCGAGAATATTTTATATGGCTTTCTCCACCAAGTCAGAACCAATCCAGAAGATTGTTCGAAGCCTGTTAGAGGAGATAGGGCCGTAGAAATCCATGTCCCTTAATTCTCCTTGAAGAAATATCCTCGGTAGCGGAGGGATCGCCATGGCAGCACCTCTTGAGAATCAGCAAAAAACCTAGCATAGAGAATCAACAAAATTAATTGATACTAATTTATACTAGAGAGAGGGAGATTTTCAATCATGGATAATTAGTAAACTTGTTTCAAATTTTAATAGTATTAGATTATTATTGACATGTCATATATGTTATGAATATTATTATTTACTTTACTATTATGATTGGATATAAGGTTTATGAATATATTTAAATGTTTATTATGTTCTGCACCTTCTCCATATATTTAAATTTTATCTTGTATTGAATGGGCATATGCCCATTCTCATATAAGAATCATAGAAGAAAAATAGAGGTAATATTTAATTTGTTTTAGAATGGACAGTTGCCCATTCCCCCATCCTTTGTAGTGATATTAAAATGATTAAGTTCAATATTGCTTCAATGAGGTAGAATGGTTAGAATAGGTATATGCCCATTCTCATACAAACAAAGAGTTTTATTATATTGATGATAATGGGCATATGAAATTTCTCATATAAACAAATATTTTTATCATTGTGATGAGAATGGGCATATGCCCATTCTCATAAACTCAATATAGAAAGAAATAAAAATTCTCCTACATGAAACATAAAGAATGAATGACAATTACATCCTTTTATGAGAATGTTTAAAATGGATAGATGTCCATTCTCATAGTCAGGGAATATCGAAAGTATGAGGAATTATTGTAAAAGTAATATATGCTATGTTAATATGATGAAGATATTTGGATGATGTGGTTAGCAATCAAGTTTCTAATTAACTTCTATTTAACCTTTATTTATTAATTTCTCATCTTATAAATTCAACCTAAATTCTTCTTCTATGATTCCTATAAGAGACTAGGCATCTTCCCATTCAAGATAAAAATGTTTTTTGTATGAGAAAGGACGTATTCCCATTCTTATCATTGCAATACAAGCAATATTGAACTTGATCATTACTATGGGAAAAGTAATAGGATATAAGAGTGAAAAGGAATTGTCAATCTAATACAATAAATATTTAACTTAATCAATTTAAAAACTATATGAAGGTTGTGAGAGTGGGCAACTTTCCTTTCTAAAACGAATTAGATTTTATCTATTTTCTTATTTTATGATTCCTATATGGTATTGGGTAGTTTTCATTTGATACAAGATTGAACATAATCATTTTAATACCTATGAAGGTTGAGATTATGGGGAATTTCCCATTCAAAAACAAAATAAATTTGATCTACTTTTCTTATATGATTCCTATTTCATAAAGGGCAATTTGCCCATTCTAAAACAAATTAAATTTTATCTATATTCTTCATATATGATTCTTATATGTCAATGGGCATCTACCCATTCAATACAAGAAATAAATTCTTGTTTTTATGTAAATGGGAAAAGGCTCCTTCTAAACATTCTAATACAAGAAATATTGAACTTAAACATTTTAATACCTCTATAGGAATGGATACCTAACCATTCAATGGAAGATAAAATAGTTTTTGTATGAGAATGGGCGTATGCCAATTCTAATCATTGTAATACAAGCAATATTGAACTTATTATTTTCAATAACTCTATGAAGGCTATGTGAGAATGGGAAACTGTGAATTATAAAACAAGCTAGATTTTATCTTTATTCTTATTTTCATGATTCCAATTATGATACGGCATTTTCTCATTAGATACAACATTGAACTTAATCATTTTAATTCATATATGACAAAAATTAAGTTCAATATTGCTTAGCTCGACCGGTGAGCTCGTCACCCGGCTCGGCAAGTCAACTAACCAACCCTAGCTTGGAAGGTCAACTCACCTACCCAACTCGATAGGTCATCCACCTAGTCCATCTGAGAATTCAGCTCACCTACTGTTAATTCGGTCAACATTTCCCATACATCTTGGGAGTTCAGCTCACCCGCCCATCTCATCTAGCTAGCTTGATTGGTGAGCTAGGAGCCATCTCAAATGACCAACTTGATAAGCTAGATCGATAGGCCGGCTCGACCATCAGCTCAAAGATATCATCTCACCCACCCAACTTGGAATGTCAACTCCTGCCCATCTTAGAATGTCAGCTCACCCGGTGAGCTCGGTCATCACAACTCGCCCCCATCCGGGTCTACGCATCTATGCCACCTAGCTTGGAAAAAAGTAACGCTACCTAAGTGATGACCCTACACTATCTTGTGTTAATAATAAAATAGTTAACTCTGTATCTTCGCAAGAAGGATTGAAGTGGATTTCTTAGAATCATATACATTTTTGTAAGGGAATGTGATCATGTTGAGACTCTAAAACATGCATGAAACGGTCATTTTTAGATGCATCCTTTTATAACTATGGAGGATAACAACTATGTAAGTCTTACAATGAAAATATTGAAGTGATATTCTTAAAACCCATATCAAAAATACAAAAGATATAAAATACGGCATTATTCTTTACCTAGAAATTCGAATACAACAGAGAAGAGTTATAAGTATTTTTGAAACTTATCTTCAATTTAAAAAAGTAAAAATGTTATTCACTATAAAAGAGTGAATTCTTCTTTTGATAATGAGTCATTCTCACACAACTCAGAAAATAAGCAATGTTTTTATGTTTCACGGTGGTAAGACCACTCTGTACTTTGGTAAAATCATAATAGATAACTCCCCATATTATCAACTATGATTAGGTTAACAACTACACATGTATTTCAAAACATTGAAGTGATATTCTTAATACCCATATTAAAAATATAGAATATCAAAAATAGGGCATTATCATTAAACCCATAATAGAATAGAAGGGAAACAAAACCAAATGATATTCTTCATCTATAATAATTCAACAAAGAAGAGTTAGAATAATTCATGCCGAAAATTTCTTCAAATCTTGTGCTTCACAATATGAAACGATCTTACGAAACTATCTTTTAAAAAGTATTATCATTGTAAGTAACATACCTGATTCCACTATACTTCAATGTGAAAATAGATACAACAATATGGAACAAAGTATGAAGGTACACATGAAATTGTACAGTTATACACATTTGACATAAGTAAACTAAAAGTAATTATTAATGATCATAATTGATGTTATCTTATCATTATGAATTAACAATGAAGGGTAGGAGTCATGGAGTGACAATCATATTGTAGGATCCTTGTCCAGGAGCCAACTATGGATGGCTACGGGGAAGGTATCAAATGCATAATGAATCAATTCATGTGTGACCTTTCTCGTAATAATTCTAAGGTGGTACTGACAAGATTCATGAGACCTGAGTATCGAGACATGATGCATGTGGCTTATGAATTTAATATAATTACCTTTTATAAACAATTAATTAAAATGGTTAAGCTGTAAAATACTTAATCAACATAAAATAATCTAGATAACTATGTTGAGACAGTTGTCCAGGTGAAGGGGAGACGAGTTTCGTAGGCTTGTGTGTAGTCTAAGAACCGGTTTTGCTAGTGTAATGCCAAAAATTTTGGACACAATAATGTAAAGGACTGATTACATTGTTTGTTCACCATTTCTTCTTTTAGTTGTGTTTTGATCTAGAGTGAAGTAATTGCATTCTTTAATGGATGACACTAAGAAGATGCACAAGATATCTATACCTATAAAAAGGTAATAAGTAAATTTATACAATGTAGCTCATCTCATAAAGAGTGTTTGAGGGGGATTGGGTAGATCCAAATGACCCTTGCAGTTGCACATGGTTATCATAGGTTGTCAAGATGGATTATGGAATATTAATTTATTTTGATTACTTAGTGTTGATCTAAGTAATAATGTAAAAACATTGCAACATAAAAATAATTAAGGGATTTTATAAACTTAATTAGTGTGTTGGATTTATCGATGTGTGCTAGGAATCATTGAAGGCATAAAAAGGTAATTAAAGATTTATAAAAAATAAAAATAAAAAATAAAATCCCTTAGATTTTTAAAGCATAACATGGGTGTTGAGACTAGGTTACGAATGCATTTTGTTTTCTTTAGTTTTATTAGAGTAATTATTGAAAAGATCTCTAAAAATATTTTGTTGTTATATTTAAACATGTAGAGGTAAATTTTTATGAGAGTTAAATTAAAAATATTGCATAAATACTTATTGTATTTTGTTATCTTGTTACTTTGATCTATAAATGCCTATTATTGATAATCAATTATCATCTCATCCCTTTTGGATTTGCTTGGGAAATATTGGAAGAAGTTGTTATGAATAAAACTTAGCTTAATTCATCATTAGTTTATATTAGAATAATGTAATAAGTTAAAGTATTTAATTAAATACTTTAAACTAATGTCAATAGATATTAGTTGTCCTTAGTTGTTAGTTAACTAGGTGATAGTGTTCTCATCCCAATGTTTTTGGGATCATGTTCTATCTTGCATTTTTTTTCCCGAATGATTTCCATGAGGGGCAATAGGGGCGATTAGTGGAAATATGCTATTTTCGCTTTCAGATTAGATGATTTGTTTCCATATATTGAGGATGAGATAGAAGTTGTCCAATATCTATAAATATTACATCTTTCTCATTTGTTGTGTAATGCTTGAATTTGATATTAATAAAATATACAAGCACCGTCTTGTTTCTATGCAAAACTTCTATGTCAAATATTTTTTCAAGTATTCATTGTCAAGAAAAGGGAATAAGGATTTCATTTCTTATATTATACATTTCAATACACAATCATTTCCCAGAAATTTTATTCAAGTTAAGAGGAAAATATTTTGAGAAGCTTCTCTTTCAAATAAATTGATGGTAAGGATCTTATTGTAGGAAGCTTTCTTTTAAAAATCAATCAATATTCTATAGTATATGTTTTCAAAAAACTTTCATCTACTTTAGATTAATAGTTTACAATAGAGAGATAATTACACTTATTTATCATCTCTTTAGTGTTATAAATAGAACTTGTCATAATTCATCATTAGTAGATATTTGAATAAATGTAATAAGTTAAAGTATTTAATTTTTAACTTTAACTTAAGTTAATAGGTATTATTTTTAATTAGTTGTCAGTTAACTATGTGATAGGGTTTCATCCATATGTTTGTTGGAATATTATGTGATGTGTGTATCTGGATATCTCTGGCAGTAGTTACTAGTAGAAATTAAGGGCAATATGTTATTTCTACATATTACTTAGGTTTTATTATTAAATCCATTTTTCTTGGACTAGGTAGAATTTTTCAATGCCTATATGCATTGTAGCTCTCTCCATTGTTTTAAAATCTTCATATTTGGATATAAATAAAATTGTCAGGCTCCGCCTGTTCAATCAATAATATTTGGTATCAAAGTTGCATTCTGATCCAGGAGAGTGTAGGAAGTTTCATAGAATTTAAAGGAGATCTATAGAAAAATATAGAGCTAGGAGGAGCCATAGAAGCCCGCATTCTTTTCACATCCCCTTCACGAATCCACACCCAATCAAGGTTGATTTGTAGCAGAAGAAGATTTACAAATTTCAAAGTTACATCAGCAAAAAAAATTAGATTTGAGTTTAAAGAGCGCAATGACAAGCCCTTGCATACCGGATGCAACTCGATTAAATTAATAGGTTATATTGTTCATTGGTTTGAATCAATTCTTACATTTAAAAAAATTAGGTGTTTTTCCTCTACTGTTAGAGGTCCTTTAGTAGATTTATTTTATTCTGATTTTCTATTTAAAATATTATAGGGGACCCGATATTTTCAAGCTTCCCACACATCTTTTTTTTCATCTAGTTCTATGTTGAAAGATCCATATCTCTGCAAATTTCTTGGGCTAGACGATCATTATATTGGGAAAAAAGTAAGTTGTTAAGGGAAAAGGAGTTGGAAAATATCCACATTAAATGACATGTCCTTCACTCACCATCTACCCTGAAACATCTATGATTTGGTCGTATTTCATTCAATCAAGGTTAATTTAAGCACACATGTGAGTTGTGTGTGAGGAGACTCATTTACAAGAGTGGCATCTAAAGCTTGGTTGAGTTGATTTCCAACAACCCTGTCACATACCTCTTCCATAAAAACAATGAGATCAACACTTCAAACCTACAAAAAGAATGGTGTCTCATTACAAATAAATAAAAAATTGAAGACTTCATAGCTTCCAAGCCATCTTCACAAGAAGATACTAGCTCCAAGGTAAGGATAAGCGGGAAAGGAAATAATTACAAGAGAAGTAGCCAACTAAATAAAAAAGCATACCCTAATCTTTTCGCATGCAAACTCATACAAGCATCGAGGTTGGAGGATTTTTTTAATTTAAAAAACAGTCTTAAAACGTCAATAAATATTCCTTCATGCTAATTTTGGTCAAATAAAATTTCTTGGCACATTGGTTAGTGCATGGAATTTTAAATTAGTTGATCTCGGGTTCAATACACAACTTGACCATGTCTTTTCTTTTTTAAAAAGAAAAAGAAAAGATGTCAATGTTTTCTTTAAATTAAATCTCCTCCATTTATATGCATATGCGCTTAGGTGATTTTTCAAATAGAGGTTGCAACTTGGGAATAAGAAAGTGGTAATGTGGGAAATTGGTTTGAGAAATTTGAAACATCTTTTGATGTTTAGGAGGTTATTGTTATTATCATTAGGTATTTTATAAATATTGCACCATGGAAAAATGGGAGAGTATAAAAGGAAAATAGGGGATTGAAAATTTATTATTGTTGAGCTTATATGTATAAAAATACTTGTTCAAATTTTTTAGAGGCCCTATTATTTCCTTCTTTGACCAGAAACTATTAAATCAAAATAAAATAGTATTCTGCATATTCTACCATTTGAAACATAGTGCTAAAATAAATTTGAATTTTTAATCTGTTTTCCAAGTAATTATAATTGCACCCAAAAGTATGCATGAGCAAATTATATTTCATAAATTATATTTGAACTCTATACTTGTTGTCCAAATAAGAACTCGATGCTTATTTTAAAAACTCATTTAAGTACTAGACTCAAGTGGATCCGAAAATAATTCCACTATATTGTACCATGTGGCACTTGGCTTTTTTCCATAGTGTATCATGGAAGTAATAAGTCTATGAAATAAAAGGAAAAGGACTATGGAGTTATACACTATGGAACACGGCTAAGTGCCACATGGTACCATGGAGAAAATAAAAATCAAATTCATGCAAGGATGAAAGTCTCGTGGATTTACAAAACTTAGTGTTCGTGAAGTTGGAAAATGTAGTGTTCCATAGAAATGAAAAATCTAGTGTTCCATGGAGTTCAAGAATTATAGTTTTCATTGGGTTTGCTAAGTCCACAAAATGAGAAAAAAATGGAAAGAAGGAAAATATGCAGAAAAAAGGAAACCCATAGATTGAATGTGTAGTTATCCACGAAGCAAGAAAAGTTAAAAATCCACTTAACAAAGTGTTATGTGAAGGATTCAGGCACCATGGAAAATGTGGCGAGGCGGAAAAATAAAGTAGATTATTTGAGTAGAAAATATGTGGTACAAGAATAGGTTATGGAAAGTAAAAGTATGATTGTGGATCGGGAAAATAAAGTAAATAAGTCCACTGTTGATAAGACAGTAGTATGACACTAAGGAGAGGGCATAAAGAAGATTCTCATGCAAGAACAAGGAATATTTGAAGGTGTGGAAGGATAGGAAAGGAAACACATGCCAAGACAAGCTGATTTGGGAAATTAGCCATTTTCATGGTTACGGGCTATTTTTGGAGATAGCATGCAAAGCACACAATGGGATGGAGACTTGCATGACATGTAAATGCTATTTTGGGGATGAGTGTCTACTAAGCGCCATGCATGAGTTTGGGATAATAATAGGATTACTACTACCAGTTAATTATAGGAGATATATTATTAGCACACTTGCATGTGTGCATATTATTGTAAAGGTGTATGGATATTTTTAATATGCAACCTATTTTGGGAAGTGTGTAAGTGGTGAAGCACAAGTCCCCACCCCTATAAGTATGTATTAGTCTGTGTAGTTAGAGAGAGATAATGTGTATGAGTTATTGTAGAGTTATGTTGTCGGATTTGTTACGCGCATAAACTTATGGTAATGTTATATGATGTAAGAAGCTTCTGTATTTACTGTGTTTAATATAATGGAGTATATTGACTAGATAAATGTGTTAAACATGACTGTAATTGGTTCTTGTATGGTTGATTTCATTATGATTATTTCTTAATTCATGATTCCTTAATATCTAGATCTGGAATATGCTCTATGGAATTTTTATGGTTAGTTAGGGTTTGGATGTATGATTTATCTTCAACAAGGTAACATCCTCCACAAGCAACTCTAAAGAGGATCCCTGGTAACTTTGCGCACTTTGGGTGAGTGCTCGGCCAAGGTGAGTGATGTGTTAGCATGCTTGGGTTGTTTATGGTGGAATCTAGGCTGCATCATTGGTTCTATTTTTGGAACCTCTTTTTCAGTTTTTTTCAAGATGGTTCACGATGAAGACATATTGGTTAACCCTAGTAAGTGTTGAGGAGTGGATAAAATATCTAGAAGAAGAGTACGCATGGAGGTTCAACATTGGATCTGATTTTGACGCATACGTGTGGGTGGAAAAGAATCTGTATGACTATTTGTATGAGAGCTTCTTTACTATCTTCCCATTAGAAGCATTTATACGATTGGTTGGTTGTTTATGTGTCTCGAAATGCAATTGGAGGTATCGCACACTTTTTTGGACACAAGATGAATTTCAGGCCTTGTATGATCACGATCTAATTTGGACACACATATTGGATACTTGGTTCCGTGGTGTTTTGAACAAACTATATTTTGGGGTACTCAATTTTCACTTATTCTTTCCCGTAAGTAGCTAAGTTCAAATTTTTATGTTATCCTGTGGGAAATTTCTTGCAAGGCATTCCACTAGTGATCAATATCTTGATGGTGACCCTAAACTTGGAAGAAAATCCAACGGCTTGCTAAACCCTACCACACGTAGGGGCAAGAGCAAGTTTGGTGCACTATGGTGGACCTAGCGGTAGAAAGGTAGAGAGAAGAAAGGTGGATTAAGTACAATGAGGCATGCGAAAGGGAGATGGAAAAGTAGTGGTATATTGTAGTGGATGGCATTGAGAAGATAGATGGATCGTGAAGAATTTAGAGCTCACGCGAGAAGGCATGGAGTCAAAGCATCTAGAAATTCCCCATTTGGGACAGCATGACAGTGGAAACCCCTCAACCTCACATGAGAGCATGCAGCGAGAGATGACCTAGGCCATGGGCATGCATCTCGAATCTACACAGTAACCAAGCCCTTGCGCTTGGTTTTCCATTACCTAGTACATCTAATAGTCAGCAAGCTAATTTGGGCAATAGGGAAGCAGGAGTAAGTCACATAGCAAGTACATCTATGGTAGGGAAAATGTCTTCATTTTTGTTTGGAGGTACCTTTTTAGGCACATCATCAGCACAAAATTCGAGCACGTAGAATTTTGGACTCACTTCTAGGAGTAGTACCACCACGCAGACTGTAGGAGTTCAATTTAGTACTACTATTAGGAAACGGGAAGTACATCTTTGGTCCGCTTTTGGCTACATGTGGAGTATCAAGGGGTATAGGTGGCTCTAGTTCTGGTGGATTTAGTGATTCTGGAGGTAGAGGTAACACAAGAGGTTCTAGATCAGGTGGGTAGGGTCTGCACCAACCCCATAATATTTACATGGAGATGTCTCTCCATCTTCCAAATTATAGGGGCCTAGAAGATGCTTCTAAACATGTGCACATGTGTGAGATACTATGGCACAAAAAATTGATCATAGCCAAGCGCAAGGAAAATCAATTTATAACCACATTATAGGGACACGCACATAGTTGGTACAACAAGTTTGACCCTGATCAAACTTACGTAGATTATGTAGCATTAAAATATGCCTTCCTTAAAGAGTTCTATATCCGGAATTTGAGCAAAAGAATATAAACGTTCTCAAGTATATTAAGCGGGGAACTACGAGAGAGATTCCGGGAGTATGATACCCATTTCAAACACTTTTATCTAAGCTTTCTTATGATATTCATGCAAGACAACATGCACAATGGTTCTTTGGAGGACTAATCAAACCTTTTAGAAGGTGTTGTAATATAAGACATATATTGATCAACGCAAAGCACTTGAATCAGCTTTGCATGATGAGGTAGTTAGAAGTATAGACATTGGATTCATCCCATTGTTAGAAGCACATATTGCAGCTATGGCAAAGAAGTTGGAGAAACTATCGGTAAATTTGACACATGAGATGTGCACTAGGATTTGGTGTACAAACTATGAAGTGGAAGGGCACACCAAGGATAGTTGTCCCCATAGGTCAATGCATTCATTATTACTAGACTATGAGATATGTCATCTGAACCATGATGCCAACCACTGCCCATTATTACAACACGTGATAAGGAAGAATGTATCCTGCTATTGTAAAAAATTTGGTCTATGACTCATGATATAAAGGACCGATGTTGATTGGTCGATCCATGATGTTGTAGATATTGGTGTGTGATAGACAGGAGTATAAAATAACTCTAAAGGTAAAGGTGAGCACCAAGATCGGGATCACAATCAAGCGTGCTATGATCGAAATGAGGGGAACTATGAAGAAGGATGTGGTAGAGGTCAAGGATACCATGGTGGATTCAGGGGTTGAGGTCGTGGTGGTGGACGAGGTGAGTTTCCTCACGAAATGTGCTTTACATGCGGGTCTCCTAACCACTACATGTGCTAATGTCCTCATAATATTACCTGTTATTTTTGTGGAAAGAGGCATAGCTACAAGGAATTCCTAGACCTATATGAGCATCTTAGCAAGCAGCATAAACAAGAAAATAAGGGTGCAAGGATGGTTAGAATACAATGCATTGTGGAAAATCAATGGATGCTAAAGTTGGCACCGGAACCTGAGGTATTACCTGTGAAGATTACTACACACACTAGAGCTGCATGTGTCGAGAAGTGTCACATCAGAAGACTACAATCACTAAGGAGGATGTTTTACATCCAAGGTACTTGGATCCTATGCACCAAAAGGAGGTTTATCAAGAGACCATGGAGGTACTCAGAAACCTTTAGGGGGAAATACAGTGTTTAAATGAGCAATCACAGAAGATGGATTAGAAGAAGGTAGAAGAGATGGTCCAAGTCTGATATTGATGACTTGAAGGAGGTATGAAAAATGTTGTGCCAGGAGAATATCATTCCATTACTAGGGAATTTTCTAAGGAAACACTTCACGTGCAAATATTGAGAATGGATGTTCGATCCTACATGCAAATCTTCCTCTCATAGCTTAGATTATGACAAGGAGATAACTTTGAATGTTATTGTGGATGGATTACTCTTAAGTAATATATTGATTGACACAGGCATGGAGGTAAATGTGCTTACCTTAGATGCATGGGTACAAATGTGGAGACCTCCATTACAGCCATCTTCTAATGTATTTTTTATGGATAATTAGACTAAGGCCACTCCCATCATAGTTTTAAAAGATACATCCATTACTTATATTAGTTACCATGAAAAAATCCATACCTATATACATTTGGTTATCTCGATAAATGATCTTCCATGAGCTTGAAGTTTTGAGTTCTATCACATGCTTGATTTTCTTCTATCATGAGATCCTTGACTTAGTTATTCCATAGTTTTCTCTAATTTGATTGAACCCTCCTTGAAGCCAAGACATGTTCTATCACCATATGCCTTTTATTTTCCTAACATCTTATACAAACTATCTCGAACTCTCATGAAAATATGATACCTTACTTGTAATGGTAGTTAACTCTTTCTTCATATCCTCTTTATCAGCCTCATGTTAAATACACTCCCCCCTCTTAACATTCAACTCAGCTAGGGCCTCCTCAAGTTAAGCCTTTAAAACCTTGATGAGTTCCTCATAAGATTCACATAATATCTTCAAATTTTCTTTACAACTTTGTACACCATATCTTAAGTAATATAAATTAATTTTCATTGTCTCCAAATATATCCCTCTAGATTTTTAGGATGCTTCCAAAGGCCCACTCGATACCAATTGTTAGAATTGACAATGGACTGAGAGGGGGTGAATTAGTCCCTAATAAAACCTTTAATTTTTATATTTCAAACATCAAACACACATCCTCATGAAACACATATATCAATGCATGATCACAATAAAATATACTTCACCATGAAACATACTCAAAGCAAGGATCACAAGATATACACAAAACCTTTCTTTATTGATATTCAAATTAGATCACAACAATTGATGGCAATAAGATACAATCAAGAGATACCAATACAATCAAATTTTCCTTTTGAATACACAAGAATGTAATCCTCTTTTGAAAATGACTTCAACTCATTATTAAACCTGAAAATACTCTAGAAATCTTATATTGACATCAACAAGCTGATATTAACACTCAAGCACATGACACCAACTCTGTCCTCCTTCATCAACTCAACATTAAGGAAACTTCACCATTCTTTGATTCGCTCAAGTATACCTTATAAAAATACCACCACATCATAACCTAGAATGTAGTTCTATGGGATTTATGCTAGGCACAAGGTGGTTTCTCTTGTAAAGGGTTCTTCAAAGAAGATAAAAGTATTTCCAAAAGATAAGTAGCTTTTCACCCAACACATCACTTTTTTAGGATATTATTGATTAAAATTAAAAATATTATAGTTTCCCTCCTTTATTTCAACCAAACCAACTTTTAAAAAATCCCATATGAATCATCACAATAGTCACATATGACCCATATAGATCGGGCATGCCAAAACCATCTAACTTGCACCAAAAATCCTCAAAATACCATCACTAGAATGAGAAAAATGACCTCATTCCAGAACTATTTTTATTCAACATATAAAATTCACCAAACATGAATAAAATTACATTTAACTATTATCCATGTTTGCAATTTATTTGATCCAATCATATTATTTCATTAATGGGCCCACTGGTTCATTTCCTTCACTAAACAATTGTTTTCAACAACCGGATTTCATATTTGGGCCTTAATCTCACCCAAGAACATCTCAACTATGGAATGTTACAACTCAATTGAAATCCCATAAATTTTATAACACTTCTAAGTATGTTAGAGCTCATGAAACAATCATATTTTCAAACCACAACAACTTTACCCTTTGCAAAATCAAGCTTCCCAAAAAGAAGTTTTACAAATGCAACTAGTTTTCACCCTTAATAACACTTTCAAGACCTATAAATGGATTAAATTTATTCTAAATTAATTTCTCTTCACTTTCTATGTGATAGAAAGCATCACCCAATCCATTTCATGCACTAACCAACTCAATATTTAGCAAAAGCATTCATGTCTTGAAAAGCAAGAAACCTTATTTCTCACAAACTTACCTGGAAACCACATCAAATCAACTCATCATGACACCAAAAATATACCATTGTAAATATCTCTGAATTATTTTTCTATAACATATTGGAACTCCTTCTAACTCCAAGTGGAAGGCCTTCAACCAAGTGATATTTACAAACTATCTAAAACTACCCCAAATTTTCCCTTTGACCAGTCAACATAAATGAAGCATAATTGACAATTTGAATAAATCATCATGACCTAAAAACATCATGGACATATGGTATAACTCAAATAATCACCATAATGTTCATTTAGTTTGTAAATCTTGTGGAAAACCTTATCCCAAATTGAACTTCTTCAAAATCGACTTGTTTGAGTGGGGTCCACTCATCACCACAACTTATACTATACTATTATCCAAATGTGCCCCCTACTCATTTTGTGGCTAACTCCCTTTCATTCTTTCCTTCTATTGTGCCTCAGTCATAAATTTTTACTTTTTAGGCACTCAAAACCTTCTGGAAATGACACCATTGGATAGAGCTCTTTCTCAGCTTTCCAGAAAGGTAAAGTTTTCCTCCTAACTCCACGTATTTTTCAAGTTATGGCTCAGTGGAGTTTTTGTGGGAAATTTTCCCTTGCAAGGTCCGCAGCCAATCAGAACTCGCCACGTGTCCAGGTCAAAAATATCAAAGCGACCCGATTTGGCCCTGTTTTGCCCTAAAACTTCAAATCGCCATATCTTTCGATCCAGAGCTTGGTTTTTCATGTTCTTTATATCAATGGAAAGCTGGTGAAATTATCTACAAGATTCCATGGTCATTTTTGCATTTTGGTTTAGTTTGGAGAGAGAAAATCAAGAAATGTCTCTGGCACGTGGTAATGGCCAGAAATGACGTTTCAACAACCAGTTTTAATGCAAAATGGGTCGCATTCTTCTTCAGCATGGCCAAAAATGTCAGGGCATGGGTCTATAAGGACACCCATGCTGTTTTAATGCATCTTCATTCAATGGGGAATGGCTCCCACATTTTTACACGTTTTCTCTCTCCTGGGCTCGACCCATGCATTGTAAAAGCCAGATTTGGCTCATTTTTTGGGGTTGAACATTTTTTGTGTATGGCAAGCTCCCTTTTCACCTTGGAAGTGATTTAGTGGAATAACAGACCTTTTCTAGAAACTGCAACTGTATTTTTGCCTTTCAGGTGTTTGAATGCAAGTGATTTTGATGTTAAAATAACAATACAGGCCCTGTGATTAGTTTTTATCCTCTGCTGGTGTTGTTTGCCTAATTTCTAACACTTCATTACAACTATCAGTTTGTGCATGTTGTTTTTTTTGTTGCATTTTATGAACTGTGTCAATTTGCAGAAGTAAAAAATGCTCACCACTCCTTTGGTGCATCACCTATTAGCATTAGCATTAGTTCTTTCCTTTTTGCATTCTCTATCTCTGTCTCCTTGGAATTTAGAGTAGATTTAGGAGTTTAAACCTCTGCAATTGTGCAAGTGATAAATCTGATCAGAGGAGTTGAGGAACCAGCCTCTAATCTAGAGATTCCTCTCTCATTTTACAAGTCCCACACTTGGAGAGAGGTTTCAATGTTGTGCAATCACACTGGATGCCTAAAACATCAACTTAGAAACCTGATTTGCATCCAAGGGTGCTGCTGATTTGCAACAACAATTTTGGCATGCCGGTGGGACCTTAGAGGTCTTCCACTTCATCTTTTGCAGGTTGGTGTGTTCCTGTGAAGATTTCAGCCTTTGGAGGCACTTGCAAACACATCTGGCGACTCCATCTGATCAGCAACCCATTTCTGAAGTTGCAGACCTATTTTTCATCCATTTCCATCCATTATTCTTTCCATCTCTTTCATTCTTTTCCATTCCATGAAGTTGTGCAATCATGACTTCATTTCCATCATGGAACTCACATTTACAATAGCAGCAATGTTTCCCACCTCCAACATGTTTTTTAAATCCTCCAAATCAGCATTTTGAACAAATTCAAAATCAGCATACATACCCATATGAGCAGCAATGCCAAAATCAGTTTGGCTATGGAGCTTTCCAAGAGCAAGGGTGTGCATACAATGAAGACAATCAGATGCAAGATGTTGGTCTATTGGAGAAAATCCAAAAGATGGAGGTAAACATGGTGCAATCCAAGGCTCAAGCACAAATGAAAGCATTTGGAATCGGTTGTGGAGCACCCTGTCCATGGGTGGGACCTTTCCCAAGGCATTACAGCCCTCAAGAGAAGCTTGACTTCATGATTGCAACGCTGCCATTGCTTGCAAAGTGGATTGAAGGAATAGAGGTGTATGAGAGGAGTATTCAGCAACCTTGTCAATGGGTAAGCACACCATCTCATGCCTTTTCTTTTCCTCTTTCCCAATCTATTTTATCTCAGCAGTGTCAAGTTTTAAACTCTCCATCTGCTGTCCCAAGTGTTGAATCCATTTCTCCACCCCCTAGTCTTCCACCTCATCTCAATTCTTCTGTCCTTTTCCCTTCCAAACAGTCATCCCCTCCACAAGAGCTAAATGAAACACCCTCTCCTCCAAAGAAACAAGAGGTTTTACCTCCTCCACCACCAAAAAAATTGCAAAAATCAGTCATGAAGGACAGCAAAAAGAGAAGCCAAACAAGGATGAAGAAATTCAAATTTTGAAGAGTTGGGCTCTTAAATTTGGGATGAAGAAGATCCCTTTGCTGATGAAACCTTCAGAAGAGGTTGGAGTTAAAGAACAAATGGTGGTCAGGACTGATTTTGTTGCAGCAGAAGAAGAGCAAAAAGGAGTTGCAGATCAGCAATCAATTTGTTCAGAATATAGTGTCCATGTTGGCACCCTATTTGAAGGAAATGTTGATCCAATAAAAATTGCAAAAATCAGTCATGAGGGACAGCAAGAGGAAGGAGAAGCTGCTCCAAATCCAAAATAAGAGGAGCACATTCCAGTTGTGGGGGAGAAAAGTGTAGATCAAAGGCTTTGAGCACAAAGCAGGTTATAGAAGAACCTTCAGTTCTTCTCTCTACTTCATCTCTCTCAAGTTCTAGTACTGAAGAAGAGTTTGATCCCTCAAACTCAATGCTGGAGGATGAAAGAAACCATGGTGATCAAGTTGTAGATCAAGAGAACGCCATGGGAGAGGTTGAACATTTGCAGCAGGACAGCAATGAGGCAGTTTACCTGTCTAATTTGGAGGATTGTTTTGATGAAGAAGAACCGGTTGAGTTTCCACCATTCTCTCTTTCATCATCCATCTTCCAAACACAAGAGCCTGCTGTCATGGAGGAGAGTATTCATTTGCAGTAGCCTGCATCTTATAGAAGCTCTTTGGAACCAAGATTGGAAGATTTTAATCTTTCATGTCCTTCATTGGATGAAGAGAAAGGGTAGAAGGGTTCTACCATTGCTTCCACACCATCCATTCAAGGTCTACAAGAGAACTCCATTCTTGGAGTTGAAAATCAGAATTATGGGCATACTCAATGGATCAGACCTTGCCTAATCAAGTATTTGGCTTCATTGGAGCCAAAGGAGAAGCCACAACCATTCATTTGCTTCTAAGCATGAGGATGAGCTGCAAAGTTCCAAGGATCAGTTGTCATACCTCTCCAATCCAAATGCAGAGCAACTAAAAGAGGTATTGGATTTGTATTTAGTTGACACCTTGCTAATTTGGGTAGAAGACCAGCTTCTTGTTGATTTTCCACTCATCCAATCAGCCATACTCAGCTCCAAATCATTTGCATGGCTGCCAATTTTGAAGAAAGGAAGCTATTTTGCACAACCAGTTGCAGGGTTTGTTTAGCTCACCTTTGCTTCCTGAGTTAGAGTAGAGTAGGTAGGTTTTCTTTAGTAGAAGAAGTGCTTGTGCACACTCTGCATGTTCCATTTGGAGCATGTATGATTTTCAGTTTGTACATAGTTTTGGTGCTACTGGTTTCACTCTTGCATAGTTTGTTTTGATGGCATTTTGGTGGGAACAACTCCATGTCCAATGGGATTCAAGCGGTTTAGAGGGAAGTTTTCAAAGTTTAGATCATTTTTCAAGCTACTACTCATGACTCCATGCCCAATGGATTGCTTGAGTGCACCGATCATTCATCCAAGATGCGAGATGACCCTCCGAGTCGCCAAAATTGTTATCCAAATGTGCCCCCTACTCATTTTGTGGCTAACTCCCTTTCATTCTTTCCTTCTATTGTGCCTCAGTCATAAATTTTTACTTTTTAGGCACTCAAAACCTTCTGGAAATGACACCATTGGATAGAGCTCTTTCTCAGCTTTCCAGAAAAGGTAAAGTTTTCCTCCTAACTCCACGTATTTTTCAAGTTATGGCTCGGCAGAGTTTTTGTGGGAAATTTTCCCTTGCAAGGTCCGCAGCCAATCAGAACTCGCCACGTGTCCAGGTCAAAAATATCAAAGCGACCCGATTTGGCCCTGTTTTGCCCTAAAACTTCAAATCACCATATCTTTTGATCCAGAGCTCGGTTTTTCACGTTCTTTATATCAATGGAAAGTTGGTGAAATTCTCTACAAGATTCCATGGTCATTTTTGCATTTTGGTTCAGTTTGGAGAGAGAAAATCAAGAAACGTCTCTGGCACGTGGTAATGGCCAGAAATGACGTTTCAACAACTAGTTTTAATGCAAAATGGGTCGCATTCTTCTTCAGCATGGCCAAAAATGTCAGGGCATGGGTCTGTAAGGACACCCATGCTGTTTTAATGCATCTTCATTCAATGGGGAATGGCTCCCACATTTTTACATGTTTTCTCTCTCCTGGGCTCGACCCATGCATTGTAAAAAGCCAGATTTGGCTCATTTTTTGGGGGTTGAACATTTTTTGTGTATGGCAAGCTCCCTTTTTCACCTTGGAAGTGATTTAGTGGAATAACAGACCTTTTCTAGAAACTGCAACTGTATTTTTGCCTTTTAGGTGTTTGAATGCAAGTGATTTTGATGTTAAAATAACAATACAGGCCCTGTGATTAGTTTTTATCCTCTGCTGGTGTTGTTTGCCTAATTTCTAACACTTCATTACAGCTATCAGTTTGTGCATGTTGTTTTTTTTTGTTGCATTTTATGAACTGTGTCAATTTACAGAAGTAAAAAATGCTCACCACTCCTTTGGTGCATCACCTATTAGCATTAGCATTAGTTCTTTCCTTTTTGCATTCTCTATCTCTGTCTCCTTGGAATTTAGAGTAGATTTAGGAGTTTAAACCTCTGCAATTGTGCAAGTGATAAATCTGATCAGAGGAGTTGAAGAACCAGCCTCTAATCTAGAGATTCCTCTCTCATTTTACAAGTCCCACACTTGGAGAGAGGTTTCAATGTTGTGCAATCACACTGGATGCCTAAAACATCAACTTAGAAACCTGATTTGCATCCAGGGGTGCTGCTGATTTGTAACAACATATACCTTTATAAAAACCTAGAGGATTCCTCTACATTATTAAATAATAATATAATAACTACCATTAAATTATGTCCAATTATGATCATTTTCTCTCCTACCGCTTTTGAGCTAGGGTTTTAAACTCACAAAAAGTAATTTACCTTCTTAACATTCATTCATAAAAATGTGACAATGAAATGACTTAATTATTTTGTGAAACATTCTAGACTCAATTTATAAACATCCTTGAAATCCAAAAGGTCCCATGAAAATCACACAATTCAAGGTGAGCATCAGAAGACTTAATTCGAGTTGGAAATGACCTTATTCTTGACCATGTTCCATCAAAACTAACATATCTTGTAAAATACTCATCATAAAAACCTCATTTTTTCCCACAACATCATGACACATCCTAATAAAAACTCCAATCATAAAAATATCATTATAAACTCTTAATATTTCCATCTAATGATACTTGCATAGCTAGCTATCCCTTAGGGTTTTGCACTATAAAGGCTAGGATAACTAAAATAACAATATAAATCATCATAGAAACTCTCCAAAAAGGCCCCGACATACGATATACCATGAATAAACTTCCTACATGCATCACCTATATCTACACCCCGAAACTCATGTGATTTCCCAAACACCCTCTAATCATGCTCTTCATGCTTCTAACATACTTCTCAAGTAACCAAGAAGCTCCAACCACCATGCACTGTCACCTAGGCTAGCTAGGTTACCCGAATGAGCTTGCAAAGAAAAGAAATTATCATTGAATCAACATATGTAACTAATAACGGACTGAATCTCCCCATCACTATGATCATCATCTAACTCCACTCCATCATCCATTTTGTCATTAATGAGGTTTTACATCAATCACAACACCTAAACAAAAACATTCCAACACACCCAATGGACCATAAAGGTCACCACTATCACCAATAACCTTCGAGACCTCCATTGGAACACTAGAAGTCTTAAAACCCCCAAAACAAACAACTCGCCAACCAAGGAGTGAACAAGACCAAAATTTGTTGGCCATTGTGTGTTTGTGTTGTCATTTATGTCAACGCCATTGATGGAAAATGGTGTCATGACGTGGTATGTGTCTCGTGATATGTTAATCAAATGTCTAGCATGAAGGTTGATTGGTAGTGTCAAGATTTGGTGAGTTGTCATGGTGTCCTGGTATGGTTCTTTCTTGCAGAGTCATGGTTTGATTCCTCCCGGGTGAGTTGGAGAGTTTCCATAGGTCAAACATGGTGTGTATGGTGTGTTACATATGTATATGGGTTTGCGTGAGAGGCCGGTATGGTTAGGTCATGAGGATTCATGGTCGAGTCAGTCATTCTAGGACTATTCTTAGCCCTAGTACATGCGAGAATGAGGTAGAGGAATGAGAAATGGAGCTGATAAATCTTGTTGGATTATGGTGGCACTATGATGGTAGTGCACCCGACATGTATGTTTAGTTTCATGTCGGTATTCAATGATTTGGTGCATGTATGAGGTCCTTGGGAAGTAAACAATGAGAAACATGTAGTTTGGCATAGGTAAGTCTTAATGGCTAGAGAGTTTCAAATAAATTTGGGATATATGGTGAGTTTTAAAAATATAGGATGTTGTCATGATGCTTATTATGAATCATTCATTCATCAGTCCATTTTATTCCAACAATTGGTATCAGAGCAAGTCGTTGATAAGAAAATCTAACAACTTGAAGGAGATCCTAGAAGCACAAGAAATGGGTAAGTCTTTGGATATTGAGACTATATTAAGGAAGAGGAATGAAGTACCTTAGTAAGTGATTGATTACTTGTAATATCGGGTCAAGGATATGGAGAAAAATCATAATCAATCCATCAAAGGTTTTAAATCTCAAGTGGAGAGTGTGACTAAATCCCTAAGGGATAAAGAAGAAGCTTGTTCCAAGTATGAGGAAAAATTGAAATCCCTAGAATCAGATTTTGAGAGTGCATATAGTAGGTTGAGGATGTATGAGAAGATTGAGAAGATCTCTGAAGCTCTTGATGGGATTTTATAAGGTCAAAGAGCTATAAATGATAAAATAGACCTAGGTTTTAAAGAAGAACATGTGAATAATAATGATGTTGCTAGAAAGAGTACTAAATCAGATGAGAAGGTAACTAAGAAGGCTGATTTGAGAAGTTCTAACTCAGTTAGACAACCCAATGCTATGATTTATTGATCTTCATTTAATGGTTATGGTTATATCTATCATGATTTTGGTCACAGAGCTAGATATTGCAAGAGGTGGTCTCCTAGGAATGGTGAATCTCTCTTCAAAGGTGAATGTTTTTCATGTTGTGAATATGGTCATAGGGACAAGGATTATGGATTGAATCTTAGTCTGTTTGAGCCAAGAAGAAAGAGAACTATCGTTTGCTTCAATTTTAAACAATCGGGTCATATAGCAAAAATTTCCAAAGCAAGAAGAGGTGCATTATAAGGTCTTATCCTATGGTCAAGAAGGAGGTTTCTCATGTCAAGGAGATCAAGAAAACTTATTTTCAGCCCACCATGCAGTATATGAAGTTTTTCAAAGATATTTCTAATGCCATCAAGAATAGAAACATAGTCAACAAGCCCAAATCAAGTCAAGGAATCATGTTTACACTTGTTAAAGAAGAACATATGTGCTTAAAATCCATTCAAGCTCTAATACAAGACAAGTTGAAAAAATCGGGTCTATGGGACAATTCAAGGGTAATCATGTATGGGAAATTTTCCATTCATGAGTTTCAAGTTCTTGTATGTTTGTAGGATGTCATTTGCTTTAACATAGTTGAGTCTAAGTTTGATAAATCAACGTGAGTGTGTCATGATTGTCAGTGCCTAAAACTTCTTGTCCTAATCTCTATCAATATGTTTACTTTAGTGTCATGTTAGGAAAGAGATTTATCACCCATAAATGTGTTTAATGTGCTCTTCAAGGTATGTTAAGCGTACATGAGTCATGGAGTCGAAGTAAAGTTGTGTCCTTCTATGGTTCTTAGTGTCTATGTTTGGATCTAAGGTCTCTATTAATGTCATCATGATGGGAATATATGTATATAAGTCCATGTCATTGTTTGAATTTCATGTCATGAGTAATTCTAAGTTGTGTACTCTCATTTGTGTTCTTGTTTCAAAGGTAGTCTATCATGAAAATTTTTAGTACTCTTGTTGAAGTCTGAAGCTCTAAATCTATGTTTCTAATAAGAAGATGTTCTCTACTTGAACATAAGGTCTAATTCCATGGGTTGATTTTTTTGTGAGTCCATGATATGCTTGTCTCTCGAGTTTAAGGGTATGATATTACTATGTCATGGTTTTTTGTGGTGTCACAATGAGTTATTCAAGGTTTAATAGTGATTGAAACGAAGCTCCAAGGTAGTCACTTGATATGTAGATTATTGTTTTTGTTTGTTCTAAAAGGGTTATTCACCGTGTCTATGATAGTTGAGATCTAAGTCTGAAATTAGTCAAAAGGAGAGTTAAGTACAATGTCAATATCTTGAAATTCATTATCATGGTTGATGAATGTGTTTCTATAGTCAATAAGTACATCAAAATGTGCATAGTCTAAGTCAACAATGATGCTCCAAGCATAGATTCGTGTATGTCATCAAGAGTATCAACATTCAGCAGTTTTAAGAAATGTGTAAGATCAATAAGAGTATTCCATGTTGATTAGTGTCATTAAGTGAGTCCCTAACAAGTATTTTTTTGTCAATTATAGGCTGATATGATCAATTCATGATGTTATGGTGTAAGAAATGGTTTGTACATGTGTTTTCATGTCTCTCAAAGATTTCATGGTCTTAGATAAGTCTGATATGTTGCATTTCCCTACAAGGAGGTCTTGGATTATGTAAGAAGTGTGAAGATTGAAGAAGAGTATGTCAAATGCATGGTAATGAACAATTTTGTGTGTTAATGCATGAGTTAACTCCAAGTCTGTGTATTATGTGGGTGTATGTGGCTAAAGGATCCAAAGGTTGTATAATATATGCTACATGACAATAGTGCTTTTATGTTAGCATCTTTGAGGGTGCAATATGTCTCAAAGATGTTGCTATGAGAAAATAATACTTGTGAATAAAATGTTGGCCCTCCAAGATTCCTTTATATGAGTGCAAGTTTTTATGGTAAAATTGTATATGCATCAACAAGCTTGAATTCCTATTAAAGGAATTTAAGGTTTGAGTCATGAATAGTGGCATTCATGTCTCGAGTCAAAATATTGAAGTCTTGGTCCAAGGAATAAGGAAACTCAAAGTGCTTCAGAGCAAGAATTTGAGATCACATAGAATAGCATAAATGCCACTATACAGTGTGCCTTAGTGGAAAAAATGGAATGCTATAGGTGTCATGAATATTATGTGCCTTCAAATTATAGTGCAAGACCTTAAGAAGGTGTTTTTGAAGTGACTATTACATATTGAAGTAGTTTGAAGAAAAGGTATATGGATCTCGAAGATTATGATCAAGGTTCAAAAGTCGAAAGATCATACTATATGTGTATTGGATGAATTTTTGAAGTTCCTTGAGACCTTAAAGGTCGAGATAAGCCATAAGGGATTATGAGGAAAGGTGAATAGGGGTTTGAGTGATTTGATGGGTATCATGATAGATCTCCATGTGCAAGTCAAAGTTATGAAAGGTATAGTTATCTATTGTGCTCTAATACAAGGTCTCCAAACGTATGAACATGATCGTGGTTTTAAAATATTGAAGGTTTATGAAATTTCATAGGAAGATGTGTAAATAATGATGTGCTACTGATTCAGGGGTGACTTTAAGACTTCCATAGGTGTGTAGATTGATATTCATGCATGTACATTACAAATTTGGTCAAATATCAATTAGAAGTAAATATTTGATCTCCTAAAGAGAATTATACTATGACAATGGCCTTGCATGACTAAAATAAGGAGAAAATATATATGTACAAGTAGCATAAGCCTTATAAGGGATCTGTATTGAGGGGGAATGTGTTACCTCATCTTACAAGAGATTCAACAGAGGTATGTTTAGATTTTTGACCATCAACAAGGTGTATCGGTTAGTGGACATATCGTTATGATTGTAACAATCATTGTGAAAGGGTTGTGAGATCTAAAATGTGTCTCTATAGATATGAAGGTCTGTGTTGACTAAAGAAGGACAAGAAATGTCCAAAAGTGATGTGAAGTGACAAGAAGGACTATGTTTGGAATAAAGACATGTCAAGTAAAATGAATGAGTCTTCAAGCTCTTGAAGTCTATGTCAATGATAGTAAATTGAAAAAGAATACTACATGTTCTATTTATGATTATCATGTATGTGAAAGAAGAGTATATAGGTCTCATAGTAGCTTTGAAGTTCATAAGCATCTCCAAGTCTATGAAGATGTTTTTGTGTCATAAAATATGTCCTAAGCACTTATGAAGGCTTGTCGGAGGTACATCATTCTGAATTTGTTTCAAGAAGGTGATTTTTGGAAGGTTGTAGATTTTTTCTCGTGTGCTTCTTTATGAAAATTTTGCATATTATCAATGAATTTTTGGCCCTTAATAGTTGTAGAGGAAGATATCATTAGGAACAACTCAGAAAGTGCATGATGAAGGAGAAAAACAAGGAAGTAATGTGTTAAGGTCGGGATAGGACTCTTAATGTAGGGGTGTTGACATTTTCCTTCCAATAGACTTATAAGGGGTCTAGTAGACCTTGTAAAACCGAGATGGAATAGGTGTCCCAAGAGATTTGTATAGTAGTAAAAAGCGAGAAAATGACAAGGTATAGGTCTAAGAATATGATTAAAGACTGGGAAGTGTTCTTTCAAGACTTGAACAGAGGTATGAATGAACTAAGATGTTAAAGAAGGCTAGAGAGGCAAAATTGAAGGTTTATTGACATATAAAGTAAACTATATTATCAAGGAAGTTGAAATTATTTGTAAATAGTTTGAAAAGGCTGCAATAGGGTTTCATGACAGAGGAAATATGATGGACTCATACTCTAGTCATGCAAATAATGTAAAATCTCAAAACTTGTGGTTTTTAGTTAAAGGAAGATGGTACAAACCTAAGGGGAATAATGAGAAGGTATGTCTTTATGAATCTAGGCTTCTATAACCTTGAGAATTTTTTCATTTTTGCATTGAAGATATGGTTTAGTTCCCATAGTCCTAAATGGTATCATGTTTTCCTTGAGGGATATTTTTGGTCTCAGCATTGAAACAACCTAGAAATTGATGTATGATAAGAATGAAAATTAAAATGAGGTGTATCAACTATGGGTGAGCTATTCTATAGTTCATATCAAGTCCATAGGATCTTCATTTTCTATTGTTGGAGTCAAAGAAAAGAGTTTTAAGTCCTGTGGGGAGCTACTTGTGAAATTAATTTAATTTGGTACATTATTATCATTGTTTTATCATTTTTCTATGTCTAGTAGTCAATATTTCCTTTTTCATAGATGGAAAAGGGGGAGAGAGGCATCAAAAACATGGAAAAGAGGTCATGTAGGTGTTGGTCATGTTGGTTACCATCAATGTTTTTGAAGGTGGTTGCCATCAATGAAAAAGGGGAGATTATTGGCCATTGTGTGTTTATGTTGTCATTGATGTCAACTCCATTAATAGAAAAGGGTGACGTGGTGTGGTATGTGTCATCATGAGGTGTCAATAAAATGTCAAACATGAAGGTTAATTGGTATTTTAAGGATTTGGTGAGTTGTCATGGTGTCATGACATGGTTCTATCTTGCAGAGTCATGATTTGAGTCCTCCCAAGTGATTTGGAGTGTGTCATGAGGTCAAACATGGTTGGTATGGTGTGTTACAGATTATATGGCTCTACATGAGGTCGTATGCTTAGTTCATGATTTTTCATGGTCGAGTCAAGTCATTTCGGCCTATTCCTAGCCCGGTGCATGTAGAATGAGGTAGAGGAGTGAGAAATGGAATTGATAAGTATTTTTGGAGTATGGTAGCAGCATGGTGGTTGTGTACCTGAGGTGTATGGTGAGTTCCATGTTAGCATTTAGTGATTTAGTTGCATGTATGAGGTCCTTACGAAGAAAACAAAGTGAGAAACAGGAAGTTTGGCATTTGTAAGTCTTAATGGATAGTGAGTTTCAGATAAACTTGGGCTATATGGTGAGTTTTAATAGTTAGAGGATGTTGTCATGATGCTTCATGACAAGTTTTAGGTCAAATTGCTGAAGGAATTTGAAGATATGCAAGTTTTGGTGAAACTAGATAAGTAATAGTGTATTTGTGAAGACTAGTTTTGGGGCAGCTTGAAGCATCTTTTAGTAAAAGTGGAATTACAGGAGCTAAAAAGGGAGTTAAGAGTTGATACATTTTTTGTGAATTTGGTTTGAGATACCTTTCTAATTATATATCAAACTTGTGATTTGGACAAGGTATGCAAATTTTATGAGCTAATCTTTGAGGGTCAAGTTTTAAAGATGCTTGTTCTAGCTAGGGGTGCAAAGGGCTACATGAGGTAAGTGATGGTTTTGTTAGGTTAATTAATTATGCATAGTATATATTGATTATTTAATTAATTTTATTAATTAAATAATGTTGTTATATGGTTATATTATAAACCATATTATTGTTGTATTTTGTTATATGGTTTTATCAACCATATTTGTCTTTTATTTCCACATGTATAATTGTTATGTTATAACAATTATGTGCTTCCTGGATGTAATATTGGAATCAGTTGTGAGTTGGAACCTATGCAACGTATTTCTTTGTCTACACATGGTTGTTCAATTCCTATAAGAATTGCAGCACTCCATTGTATTTTTGGTTGATTTCACATTAATATAATCTATAGGCTTTCATCCCTGTTTTGTGAAATTACATTTGGTTTCAAAGCAGGTTTAAGGATATTGGAGGATTGCAGCAAAGTTTGAGGAGCATTGGAGAAGCTTATGCAAGCAAAAGAGAGCCAGAGTTGCCTCTGTAACTTCCCAGCCCCATCCCCTACAATACCACCATCAAATTCCTCAAAACCACCATCAAATTCCTCAAAACCACCTTTATTCATTACAATTAAGGTTGAGGAGGATAGAATTCACCAAGGAAGAGATTACAAGCTCAAAGGAAGGAAGAAAAATGATCTAAGGCGCCATACACACTCAAAACCGCCTTCATTCTCACCAAAACCGCCTGTCATTTTTTCTCTTTGCTGGAATTTTTGTTCAAAACCGCCTTTCCAAAATCGTGGTTTTTTGAAGAGGTATGGTTTTACAATTTGGAAGTGTTTAATTACATTTTACTCTTTATATATAATTGTTTAGCTTAGCCGCCCAAGTGGCTAGCATAACTTTTGTAAGACACTTCCCATCAAGAGAGGTCAAGGGTCCAATCCCCTCCCTCACCCACTACCAAATTTGGCAGAAAATTTAGTGGAACCGCTAACTTTAGCGAGAAAATTCAAATTTAGTTATAACTAACTAAATTTAGCGGGGAAATCCCTAATTTAGGGTTTAAACAATTATTTTTACCATTCAGCCTGGTTTTCATTTTAGACATTTTTTGGTAAAGGAGGCCTATCCAGAAGTTGCATTTTTAGCTATATTTTTGCAATTTTTTGGCATAGTGGGTCATTTTAGCTCAGGAGGCCACGGTGGCCACAAAACAAAAACATTTTTCTTGCCATTCAATTTTTTCTAGATTTTTGAATGTAATTGCATGTTGTAATATATTATACTAATTTTTAGGTTGTCATAAGTCAACTGCAAACTTTGTAACTGATCAGAAACTAGTAGAATTGTAATCAAAAACAGCAAAAAAAATGGTTCTATAAAACTCACGAGATTCTAGATCTCATTCACAGCGTTTGGTATATACGGTGCCTCTAAGAATCACTTACGAGGTAAAGTTGTCACGACTACTACTACACTTAACACCTAATATAGTTCTACAACATCATTTGGGCATCGACCCTTTAAATCGATGGGGAGTAATAAGGTCACATTACACACACTATGAGCCATCCCATCCATCTGTGAATGATTGCATGACATAAATCCAGACTGAGAAATTATCCAAGTATATAACGAAGTTACACATGCGTATGAGGATATTTCTTTGAGCCGGTGTCAATAATTACATAGACCCCTTTCAATACTATCTTAGTACCATGTATTAAATTATTTCACGTACGTTAACGCCTCTTTCACGTACCACCAAGTATATAGAAAGGGTGAGCTTCTTCCACATACCGTCGGGTATATCGGAAGGGCGCGTATATAGAAAGGTTTGGTATATCGGACTAATGGTATATAGATTGGGAGACCTTATACCTGGAGTGATAAGAGCCAAACCCTGTCAGTGATTTCTGCAAAATGGGCACCAATGCCCCCAAATTTTTTCTTCTAGATTCACAACTACTCAGAGGAAACAACTATGCTACATGGAAGACAAAAATTAAGACACAACTTGAGTTTGAAGAGATCTAGCCTGTTGTGAATGGTACTATGACCAAATCAACTACTGATACAACACAACAATGGCAGTTTGATAAAGCAGATCAGAAGGCCAAACTCATCATCTTGTTTGGAGTGTCTAACGATGTGCAACCCCACATTCAAGATGCCAAAATAGCCAAAGAAGCATGGGATAAATTGTGCATAGTGTATGAAGCCAAAAATAAGAATGTTATACTGAATTTGTAGAGTTAGTTACATACACTAAAGTTCAAACAAAATGAGAAAATCGAAGCTTTCTTGAGAAGAGTTACAGAGTTGAGGGCTTCACTTATAGCCCTAGGAGAAGCGGTCATAGATGATGCTCTCATTCCCATTGTTCTGAGAGCACTCCCTCTTCTTACCACATTTTTGTCACAACACTAAACATGTCAGATATGACAGTTAGTTTTGACAAGTTGGTAAACCTACTGCAACAAGAGGAAGCCATGCACAATAAGGATGATGAAGAGGAGTAGGCACTTTCTTCACATCAAAAATGGAAAGGAAAAGGTAAAGGAAAACCTAATTCCTATCAAAATCCCCAACATCAGAATCAGTATCACGGGGACAAACAACAAAAGAAACAATGTCCAATCTGTAAAAGAGGACATGACTTAAAATATTGTTGGTATAATACTTACAAGAAAGGTTCATCTAGTAACTCTAGACCTCCACAACAACAATCTTACAAGGGACATTCTAACTATAATCAAGGGCAAAAAAGGGGAACTAGAAAATAAGACCCCATCAACAAGGAAATATTGCGAGCAAGAAGAACATTCAGATGATGAAGACTTCTTGTACACTGCTTGATCAAGTGAACCATCCATGTAGTGATTTCGGTATGTTGATTCAAGAGCCACTGCACACGTAAAAATGTAGAGGGTTTACTCAAAACCTAAACTAACTTTCCGAGGAGATAGGGTAAGAAGATGCATAAAATAAAACCTAAACTACAAAGGTGATGCAGGAATGAAGAACACTGTCTTGCCAATAAACACAAACCATAAAAATGCAATGCAAGATCATGCACTGAGATAACCAGATTTGCGGTGAAAGATCAAGAGGATGCAAATGAACATAGAGAGGGTTGAGAATCATCCATAGACATGCATTATTTTCTCCAAAGATTGATCTGACACACTACTGAAAATGCCAAGAGGCAAAGTTGCATTACGAGTTTTTAATGGGAGGTTTGAACTCCACAAATTCACTGCCCAAAGAAGAGAAGAAGGGAGGGGCAAAACAAGAATGTCCAACCTTTAGAAAGAAGCCCCTCCTTACAATTTATAGGAAGAATGAGAGAGGGAAGAGAGAGGAAATCCAAATCTACCCCAACCACCTCCAGGTTGCATTTAATTTATCTCATTATGGTGGTAGGTGAGAACCCTAGCAAACTTAAAAAGTGGTGAACTGTATTTTGCATTTTTAAGAACTTTTTCCCACCCAATTAAAGATATCTAGTTGTAGTTGGATAGAGGACCTCGTAAGCTTTCCAAAAAGTCCAACCTTGCGTGAATCGAGCTCCCTGTGAAAAGTTATGGCCGTCTGAATATCTGGGTCAGGGTCTGCTTCCTGTCAGCGCTCAGAATGTTGCGCCTCCTGAAGGTGCGCCATAGGTGCATCCATATTCATGTCGACATACCCTTATGTGTGCCAAGTGTGACATCATTCATTCATGTGACATTCATGTGTCATGCCCCTTTACGTGTGCAGGGCGCATCCATTTGCCATGTCGACACCTTCTCGTGCGCCCTTACTGCGTGCAGGCGCATCCATTTTCGTGTCGACACCTTCTATCGTGCACCTCTTACCTGCGCCAGGGCGCATCCATTTTCATGTCGACACCTTCTATCGTGTGCCTCTTACCTGTGCCAAGGGTGCATCCATTTTCGTGTCGACACCTTCTGTCGTGCGCCTCTTACCTGTGCCAAGGGCGCATCCATTTTCGTGTCGACACCTTTCTGTCATGCGCCTCTTACTGCGCTTGGCGCATCCATTTTTCATGTCGACACCTTCTTGTCACCTCTTACTGCGCCAGGGTGCATCCATTTTCATGTCGACACCTCTGCCTTAGGGCGCATCCAGGTGTCGACACCTTCCATTTTCATGTCGAGGGCATCCATTTTCATGTCGACACCTTTCGTCATGTGCCTCTTACTGCCAAGGGTGCATCCATTTCATGTCGACACCATTCCTGCGTGCGCCTCTTACTGCGCCTTATGTGCCCTTACTGCTTGCCTTGGTTTGTTGGTGATGACATATAAAAAATCGGGCTCGAGTTTCTTTGATTTCCATATTCTTTTTGTTGTCTCTATATCTACCCAGGGGAGATATTTACAACAATTTGGTGACTCAGCGGGATCACACACTGCTAGGTAGAAGATCGGTGGCCTTTTAGCAATCCATTGGGCATGGAGTCATAAGTAATAACTGAAACCAACTTGATCTCGATCCAGAGCAGATATCGCAACTCCTTCTTTGAGAGCATCTTTGAAGCTGTAGAAATTAACACGAGAGCAAAAAACTGTGGAGCACTTAGGGAAATTGAAACCTAACTACAACAAGACGATGTGCATACGCACTTAGAGGAATTTTAAACCTAGGCTAATATTTACAAGGGTAAACCTTTTCCTTTTAGTAGCAATGTTTAAGATAGATTCCGTTAACCGGAATCGGGAGTTCTTCTCCATCCAATGTAGACAATTGGAAGGCATTACTACTTTTGCATTCCGTGACCATATAGGGGCCACTCCAAATGGCATCAAACTTGGAATGCTTTCCTGGTTTTGCCCGATCTGCATCCCATTTCAGGACTAGGTCCCCTTCCTGGAAGGTCCTTGCTCTTGCCTTCTTATCAAACCATCTTTTTACTAAGGCCTGATCCTTCTCAATCATCTAAACTGCATGCTCTCTGATTTCCTCCAATTCCATCAACTCTGCATACCTGGCCTCCATTGGTTTGAACTCAGACAACTCCAACTGCTTCATGAGCTCCAATGCTGGCAATTCTAATGATATAGGCAATACTGCCTCTTTCCCATAGACCAACTTGTAGGGAGAATTACCAGTAGACCTCTTTGGCGTTATTCTGTCAGCCCACAATGCTGATCTTAGCTTGGTATGCCATGTCCTTTGGTTTTCATCCAGAGTCCTTCTGATGATCCTTAGCAAATTCTTGTTCGTGGACTCTGCTGTCCATTACCCTGCGGGTAATAATTTGAAGAGGTGCTCAAATAGATTCCATTCTTGACAGCCCATTCTGTAATCTTGGAACCTATGAATGCTAATGCATTGTTCGATATGATAGTGGCGGCACACAGAACTAGTCACTATTCCTTCATAAAAGTCTAGTATGTTAGACTCATTTGCTTCTTTGAGCGCTACTGCTTCGGTCCACTTGGTGAAATAGTCCGTTGCCGTGAGAATCCACTTGTGGCCTTGGCTTGAGTTAGGATTTATGACCCCAATGAAGTCCAATCCCCATTGCATAAATGGTTGGTCAACCAAAATTGGGTGCAATGGAAGTCTTTGCTTAGTCTTTCTTTTCTGTGAAGAGTGCACATTTCTTGCACTTTCTTATCCATGTATAGCAGTCACTGAACACTGTCGGCCAATAATATCCTGCCTTCATTATCTTGAGAGCTGTTACTCGTGGGGTGAAATGTCCTCTCGGAATCTCCATCATGAAAATCTTGTAACACCCTCTCAATTTGACCCGTCCCAATGCACCTCAATAAAACTCCATTGATGTCCTTTTTAAACAAAACACCATCAACAAGCACATATTGAATGGCTTGTAATCTGAAGTATCTCCTCTTTGCTTTGCTCATTTCTGGAGGGCATAGGCATGTCTGTAGGAAGTTTATCATACTACGAGTCAACAAGGAGTAGGCACATCATCATTTTCCTATTCTTGACCACCCTGTAATACCAAGACAGTCTCTTTTTCATCACCTGCTTCAACTTGTTGACTCAAGGCTAGTTGTTCGCATAGTCCCTTCCCACGTACTAGTTTGGTGACCTTGATCTCGATGTCATATTCCATGACACGAGTTATCCATCCTGCACGTTTCTCATTCAGATCCTTGTTTAGAAGGAAGTCCTTGACTCCGCATGAGAGACCAATAATTGGATCTTGTTGTTTGAGACTAGGTGCTTGAATTTCTTTAAACTCGATCACTTTGTGAGGACATGCTTTTCAATGAAAGAGTACCTAGTTTCGTATTCCTCAAGCCTTGGTGAAGAAAGCAAGCTGGTTGTTCTAATCCTTCTTTGTTTTGTTGTGCGGGATTGCAGAAATTGTGTCTCCACCACAAAGGCATATAACATGAAATCCTTGGAGAAGTCTGGATTGTGAGAGTTGGAGCTTGAGATATAGCCTCTTTTATTGCCTCAAAACTTGCCTTGCCTTCAGATGTCCACTTAAATGCCATGCTCTTCTTCAACATCAGTGTTATTGGCTTTACGAGAGCTGCAAAGTTTGGAACAAACTGCGGACAAAATTGATCCTTCTAAGAAGCTTTGAAGAGCCTTCTTATGACTTACTTGCAATGCAGCGCTCGAATTGCTTGACTCTTTACGGGTCAATCATCAATCCCTCCTTTGAAACAATATGGCCTAGAAGTTTTCCTTCGTGAGCCGGGAATATGCATTTTTGGGATTCAATGATACCCCAAATCTTCTACACCTGAAATACCTGCCTCGGATGAAAGAGGTGATCCCTTGCATTTTGGAGAATACGGTGATGTCATCAAGATATATCAGAACTATTTTATTGATCGACCCCTTGAATGCCATATCCATGCCCTTTGGAAAGTGGCTCCGGCATTTGATAGGCCAAATGGCATCTTCTTGTAGGCATATGTGCCCCATTTGGTGGTGAAAGCCATCTTGGCTGGTCATCTTCCTTCACCATTACTGATTATACCACTGAGTAGCCATCTAGAGAGAGAATCTCTCTGAACCGGATACCACTTGCAATATTTGTTCCATTGAAGGAAGTGGGTAATGGTCTTTAAGAGATGCCCTGTTGAGGTCTCGGAAGTCTACACACAGCCTGATTTCTCCGCTCTTCTTCCTGACCGGAACCAAGTTTGCAACCCAGCTTGAGTGCTTGATCGGGAATATAATGCTTGCCTCTATTAACTTGTTTAGCTCTTTCTTCATTAGAGGCTCAATGTGAGGGTTGACTGGTCTCTGCTTCTACCTGATGGGTTTAGCATCTGGATCCAATTCTATGGTATGTTGTGCCAACTTCGGATTGAAACCTCTCAAGTCTTCATAGCTCCAAGTGAAGGCATCTGGAAATTCTTGGCAAAGTTGTATGAAATCTGATTTCTCCTGCTCAGTGGCCACTTTGCCAATTTGAAGTGTTTTGCCTTCCCCAACCGGAATTGGCTCTGAATCTTCTCTCTTGACTTTGTATGTTAGCCTTTTCCTTACGGGCTAGTCGTTAGGGTTGAAGATAGACTCAATGTTACTAAACCCTTGGGAAGCTTGTTTGTCCCAAGCTGCACTACTTGATCCCCATCTTGCTTTGCTCTAATCATCTTGATTCCTAGCTGAGAATTCAGCCTCTTCTTGTAAGAAATTGACGATCTATTGATCGTTCTCAAACACCTGCCAACTTGTGTTATTATCTGGAACTGCTGGCCTCACAATCACATGGATATGTGGCTGTGTTTTTCCCTTTTGATGTTGTCAACCACATCAAACATTGCTCCAACAGCTGCGAGCCTATCCGCGGCTTCATTTTTCTTCCTAGGTATGGACACGATGTTGAAAGCTTCGAAATCCTCAATGAGGTCCCATACCCTGTTCTTGTAGTTCTTTAGTAGTTCATTCTTTGTAGCATGTTGTCCCCTGACTTGATTGATGATCAGCTCGCTATCCCCGAACACCTGCAAGTTCTTTATGCCCTTTTTCCTAGCCTAATGAAGTCCATGAATCAAGGCCTCATATTCAGCTGTGTTGTTTGAACAAGAAAACTGGAAACAAAAAGCTGAATAATATTTGATGCCTTGAGGTGAAACAAGCATAGCTCCTCCTCCTGCACCTTGCCTACTCCTTGATCCATTGAAAAATAATTTCCATACCTCATTGTCATCCTTATGGTTTTGTTTGGTGATGCTAGGAATAGGCTGGTTTTCTTCATGTATGCAATAGACTCCTAGCTCAGATTCTTCTACTTCTTGGTAGGGATCAAAAGCATGTACCTTGCTTGCCCATTCATCAAGAGTTAAATCTGGGATGCTTCCAACTTTGGTGTCAGCTTCATCTATGCTTTGATAATCTTCTTGATCAAATGTTGAATAGTTGGCATTGATTTGGCTTGGAGTATGAGGCTCAATATGAAAGTTTGCAATTGGTTCAGATCTGATTGTGACCTTAGTACCATATCTTGTTTTGAACAACATGTGTGACCAATCAGCAGATAAGTAGCCTCAATTCTAGTTGTGAAATCCCTTGATAAGCATAGGGAAAATAGTGGTGGCAAATCTATCAGCTTGACACATCTTGCAAAAGCGGTAACATTGGGGCATGCATGCGAGGTAAGATTCAAACTTTTAATCACTCCCCCATTTTCTCTTTGTCCCATCCAATTGCACTACCCCCTTTGATATTACTTCATATTGGAGACCCAGCTGATCAGCTATTTGCTTAGGCATGACAGAACTACTTGCCCCGGAATCAATCATGCAATTGTGTACTAGTTTATCCTCAATGATTAATGAAACATAGAATGGAGGGGGCTTCAAAAATTTACCTTGTTGTCCTCCATGATTCCCTTCAGGATGAGCAGCATTTGTGAGGACATTCTCTTGCATATGGACTGCTGGTTTGAAGTTGACCAATTCTTCATGGCAGCTTGTAGAAGATCTCTTTGGCCTAGGATGGATAAAGATTCCCACATTGATATATTCACATTTGTCTTCTTCATTTGATCAATGATGCTAAATGGGGATGAAACATCTCTTTGTTGTCCTTTAGTCTGTGCATTCTTTTCTTGTGCATGGGCAGCAACAACTGGCATGTGAATTGGTTTAGAAGGTGGTTTGGGCTGTCCTTGCATGTTTGGAGCTGCATTTTGCTTACCGACAACTTGTGGAGTGATGGAAGGTTGTAGATCACTTGGAGCCAATGACTGCCCTTCACCAATATTCCTCTTCTTTGATCTTGTGTTAGCTGCTACACTATGAGAAATTGTTTGATTCATGCCACAAAAATCCTCAGCTTGCCAATTCGCAAGTGCGGTATCATTTGTAGTTGTGTGTTTCTTTGAGATGTCCCTTGTTGCTGATTTGTTTCTGACTCACTTCACCCTCAACGCCGGTATGTTGTCACCATCAAGGCTTGGTTCAAAGCACCATTAAAGCACATAGATTGGTTGTGAGGTTCATTGCATGGGAAACACCAATCATACTCTTGAGCTATGTTGTTTTGGACTGGCACTAATGCTTTAGAAGCAGATGCAACATTGGGGTTATAGGGCTGAAATGGTCTATTAGCGGGAGGCCTTACTTGGCTTTGATTTTGATTTGAGCATTTGGTGACCTATTTTGTTGGTATGGGGGCCTAGCACACAGTGCTGCGCTTGAGGTGATATGGTCTAGCACTTTGAGCTTGTTGTCTTTTGATAGTCACCAGCTCATTTCCAAGGTTCTGCAATTGTTTCATAACCTCTTGGAGTTCATTTGAAGCACTAGAGGATGAAGTAGAAGTTTCATTTGAACTTTGATTTCTAGGAGTGGGAATAGGAGCCAAAGTGGGTGCTTGACTAGTGCTTGGATTTTCTAAGTTTGGATACAAGGGCATGGGAGGCCTAGGAGCCAACTTACCGGCTTGAATAAGACAGTTTTCAGCCCTAATGGCAATGTTATAAGCAGCAGGTAAGGTTGTGCCTCCCATAGATTGAATTAACATAGAAATATCAGAATTCAAAGCCTTAAGATAGTATAGAAAAGCACCTTTCAGCTGTTGGCCTAACGGCCATTGGAATCCTATCCCAAGACCTTTGAAATCTGAAGTTGAAGTCAGTCAGTTGCTCATTGGGAGCTCTCTTGATAGTTGTCAATTGTTCTAGTAGAGACAAATTGTCTCCCTTTTCTCCAAACTGCTCATGGAGAACTATGCATAACTGATTCCAATTTTGGATAGTACCGGCTCGAGGCTCCTAAACCATTGCAATGCCCTCCCTTTGAATGAAGATGCCGCAATTTGATGCAACATCCATTTCATTTATCTCATGGATTGCACAAGCGTTAGCAATGTCTTTGACATGATCACCGGGAGTGGTATGTTTCTCGAGTGAAAAATGGAATGTTCTTCAATCTGCAATTGGGCTGGATTTTGTGCATTGAGGGCAAGTGGACTTTGCCTAGTGAAATTGACAAAGGGATTCGGTGGTTGCGCCATTACGATTGGCTGAGAACCCTTGTTGATGCGAGAAAAGGTACAGGTGGAGGTGTAGACAAAGTCGGTTAGGTGGAGATGGTGATCTTCGTGGTCTTCTTCCTCTCCTTCCTCCTCTGGTGATAGTTGCAAGTGGACAAATAGCCCCTCTTCTCGAGTATCGGACCTGGTTGAATTCTTCTCATATATGCAGGAAACTTTTTCTTGCTATACCTTTGAATTCTACCCCTCGGAGTCGCGGATGTGTTAGATAATGAGCCTCAAAAGGCTAGCTTATGCCAAGTTACACACCAAACCTGACAATATTAAAAATAGAATTTAAAACTTGAAGGACCCAGAAGATACAACTCTTCATTTGGTTATGGGGGTATTGTTTTGCAGCTACTAATCTCCGAAAGGTACAGGTGAAAACTCAGGTCATGCAAGGCAACTGGGAAAACCTGAAATACCAAAAACCATGAAATTTTGAAAGTCAAAATCTCAAAAATCTAAGAATACCCTTTTGAAGATTATCCCCCGATCTATCAACTGGTGAAATTTTTACTTGTTTTGAGCAAGTTAAGCCCTTGAAAATCGATTTCAAAGTTCAGCCTGGAAGGTAAAAAAATCTGAAATTGTAAAACCTGTAATTTTTAGTCCAAATTTCTTGAAAATTCCTTCAAATCTTGTGGAATGACCTCTTGGTCCCACCAGGTGTGCCAAAACTATTGATGGTGAATCACAGCACCCCTGAATGTCTGCAACTCGATGGGTTGAGACTCTCAGTGTGATTGCATAACATGGAGCTTTTCCCAAGTGTGGGACCTTGCGAAATCGGAAAAGCTCTCCGGATGAAGGCCGGTTCCTATTCCTCTGTTCAGATGCACACGTAAAAATGTAGAGGGTTTACTCAAAACCTAAACTAACTTGCCAAGGAGACAGGGTAAGAAGATGCATAAAATAAAACCTAAACTACAAAGGTGATGATGCAGGAATGAAGAACACTGTCTTGCCAATAAACACAAACCATAAAAATGCAATGCAAGATCATGCACTGAGATAACCAGATTTGCGGTGAAAGATCAAGAGGATGCAAATGAACACGAGAGAGGGTTGAGAATCATCCATGAGACATGCATTATTTGCTCAAAGATTGATCTGACACACTACTGAAAATGCGAGAGGCAAAGTTGCATTACTGATTTTTAATGGGAGGTTTGAACTCCACAAATTCACTGCCGAAAAAGAGAAGAAGGGAGGGCAAAACAAGAATGTCAACCTTTAGAAAGAAGCCCCTCCTTACAATTTATAGGAAGAATGAGAGAGGGAAGAGAGAGGAAATCCAAATCTACCCTAACCACCTCAGGTTGCATTTAATTTATCTCATTATGGTGGTAGGTGAGAACCCTAGCAAACTTAAAAAGTGGCGAACTGTATTTTGCATTTTTAAGAACTTTTCCCACCCAATTAAATATATCCAGTCGTAGTTGGATAGAGGACCTCGTAAGCTTTCCAAAAAGTCCAACCTTGCGTGAATCGAGCTCCTGTGAAAAGTTATGGCCGTCGAATATCGGGTCGGAGTGCGCTTCTGTCGGCGCTCGAGAATGTTGCGCCTCCTGAAGGTGCGCCATAGGTGCATCCATATTCATGTCGACATACCCTTACGTGTGCAAGGCACAAATTATATCATGTCGACATTCTGTGTCATGCGCCCTTTACGTGCGCGACTTTTGCCATGCATGTCGACACCTTCTCTGCCTCTTGCCATGTCGCATCCATTTCATGTCGACACCTTGTCGTGTGCCTCTTACTGCGCCAGGGCATCCATTTTCATGTCGACACCTTACATCGTGTGCCTCTTACTGCGCCAAGGGTGCATCCATTTTCATGTCGACAACACCTTGTCGTGTGCACCTCCTCTTACTGCTTACCTGCCGAGGCATCCATTTCGTGTCGACACCTTTGTCGTGTGCCTCTTACTGCGCGAGGGCGCATCCATTTCATGTCGACACCTTTTGTCGTGCCGCCTGCCTTAGGGTGCATCCATTTTCGCGACACCACCAGGGCATCCATTTTCGTGTCGACACCTTACGTCGTGCACCTCTTACTGCGCCAAGGGTGCATCCATTTTCATGTCGACACCTTCGTCGTGCGCCTCTTACTGCTCCAAGGGCGCATCCATTTTCATGTCGACACCCTTATGCGCCCTTACTGCCGTGTGCGCCTCTTGCGCCTGCGCCTTTGGCTGTTGGTGACTTGCAATAAAAATCGTGGGCTACGAGTTTCTTTGATTTCCATATTCGTCTTATATTTACAGGTTGACATAATCTAATTTCGGTTAGTCAACTCCTAGATCACAACCTAAAATTGATTTTTATACTCATTACGATAAGAAAACGTGTTTGATTCGAGATAAATCACGTGGCTCAAAAATAGTTGCAAAAGCCTCTAATGTGGGGGGCATGTTCTAGCTTTATTTTGTCCATAGAGATGATCGGGAACTTGTGGCTAAGAACTCTACCTCAGCATAGTTGTGGCATTGGAGACTTGGTCATGTTAGTTTCAAGTATCTCGAGACACTTTTTTGGCGTAATATGGTACATGGGTTACCATCTCTTTAGAAGGATACAGACAAGTGTCCTTATTGTCTAGCAGGAAAAAAACACAAAGCTTCATTCCAGAAGAGTACATATTGAGCTCGTGGTCAGCTTGATCTAGTTCATACTAATCTTTGTGGTTTGATGCAACCATTCATTCGGATTCCAGTACTTCATGTTATGTTTTGACGACCATTCAAGGAAAATGTGGATTTTTTGTCTTTGCAAGAAAAGTGTAGCTTTTGAAACTTTCAAGAAGTTCAAAGTAGTAGTTGAGAATGAAACTGGTCATCACATCAAAACTCTCCACTCAAATCAAGGGGGAGTTCACCAGTAATGATTTCAAATACTACCTACAAACTCATGGGATTTGTCGACAAATGCCTCCTCCACACACACCACAATGAGAATGGTGTTGTTGAGAGAATAAATTGTACTATCATGGAAATGGTGTGATGCATGATCGATGACTCTGGACTTGCAAAGACATTATGGGAATAAGCAGCAAAGACAACAGTGTATTTTTTAACAAAGTGCCCATTTCTCTTGACGGAGTAACACCACAAGAAGCATGGTCAAAGTAGAAACCATTTATTGCACACCTTAGAGTATTTGGGTGCAAAGCAAGTATGCACATACCCAATCAGAACAAAAAGAAATGTGACATGAAGTCATAGAAACTTGTCTTCATTGGGTAAATTAAAGAGACTCTTGGGTAGAGATATTAATGGATCCTAAGACCAGAAAATTCTACACTAGTAGAGATGTTGAGTTTTTCGAGAAGAAGGAAGTAGAGACTCCTCCTCCAGACTCACCAAATGTAGATTTTTCACCAATTGTAAAAATTGAAGCTGATGTTCCCTCAGAAGATGAAAGTGACGATGGGGATGATGGTGTTGATCAGATAGAACCACGACCCACAGGAACAGTTTAGCATATGCCCAAGTGGTGTACTAGCACATTACGAGATGCAAGAATGGATGCTCTACCGGATACATCCACCCCTAGACCACGGACTCACAAAGTAAATCAAGAGAAGAAGTTAAATTTTCTTTGATGAGTATATTTATTGAATCAAATGAGCACTCTACTGTCCAAGAAGCCCTATAGTTAAAATCTTAGAAAGATGCCATGGACTCTGAATATCAGTCAGTAATGAAAAATAACACTTGGCAGCTTATCGATCTTCCACCAGGGAAGAAACCCATTAGATGCAGATGGATATTCAAAACAAATTATAAAGTAAATGGGATAGTGGACAAAAATAAAGTGAGAATAGTAGTAAAGGGGTATGCACAAAAAGAAGGCATAGACTACGAGGAGACATTTACTCCCATAGCTAAGATCAAAACAATCAGAATGATCTTTGCTCTAGCTGCATAGTTTGGCTGGAAAGTCCACCAGATGGACGTAAAAAGTGCCTTCCTAAATGGAGATTTACAAGAAGAAGTCTACATGACTCAACCTGAGGGATATGTAGTACCTGGTCAAGAAGAAAAGGTATGCAGACTCAGGAAATCTCTATATGGCCTTAAATAGGCACCTGGGCATGGTACATCAAGATTGATGAGCATCTCGTATAACATGGATTTGTTAGAAATCCATACGATCCCAATCTTTACCTCAAAAAGCAAGGGGGAGATTGTGATTGTTGTTGTCTATGTCGATGATCTAGTCATCATTGGTAGTTTAGTGAAGATGATCGATGCAACAAAGAAAGATATTAATCGATCGTTTGACATGACAGATCTCGGGCTAATGCATTATTGTCTTGGATTGGAAGTATGGCGAAAGAGAATCACATCTTTGTTTCTCAAATGAAATATACCAAGACAATGCTTGAGAAATTCAGGATGATGGATTTCACACCAATTGCTACACCTTTGGAGAATAGATTTCAATTATCTCATTCAGATCCTTCTCCTGAGGTAAATGCCACTCTCTATCGGTAGTTGATTGGGAGTCTCATTTACCTGACCTACACTAGACCAGATATCAGCTTTGTAGTGAGCTATCTATCCAGGTTCATGCAGAACCCAAATTTTTCATTAGAAAGTAGCAAGGTGCATTTTGAGATATCTCAAAGGATCAATGGATCTTGGTCTAGAATACAAGAAGAATGACAACTTCTTCTTGACTGGATATTCGGATTCAGATCATGTAGGTAACATTGACAATAGAAAATCCACTTTTGGATTTTTATTCTTTATGGGACCTAGACCAATATCATGGGAAGCAAGAAACAACACTTTGTTTCTCACTCTTCCACAGAAGCGAGTATCGTTATCGCTCGTAGAAGAAGTTTATCATGAAGTGATTTGGCTACATCACGTACTAAAAGGACTTGGAATGCCACAGAGACAAAACAACAACCATGTATGTTGACAATGAAGGTGTTCTCAAACTTGTTCAGAATCTAGTTTTTCATGAGAGAGAAAAATCACATTGAAGTATAGGTTCATTTCATGCATGAACATGTGTTGAAGCACAACATCCAGCTTCAATTTTGTCCAACAATTGAACAATGGGTAGATATCTTCACAAAGTCACTTGCACGTGACAAGTTCGAGTTGTTCAGAGAGTTCCTCTCCTCATCTCTTGAGACAATGCACAATTAAGGGGGGGAATGTTAGGTTAATTAATTATGCATAATATAAATTGATTATTTAATTAATTTTATTAATTAAATAATGTTGTTATATGGTTATATTATAAACCATATTATTGTTGTATTTTGTTATATGGTTTTATCAACCATATTTGTCTTTTATTTCCACATGTATAATTGTTATAATTGTTATAACAATTATGTGCTTCCCGGATGTAATATTGGAAGCAGTTGTGAGTTTAGTTTTACCTGTGCAACCTATTTCTTTGTCTACACATGGCTGTTCAATTCCTATAAGAATTGCAGCACTCCATTGTATTTTTGATTGATTTCACATTAATAAAATCTACAGGCTTCCGTCCCTATTTTGTGAAATTACAAGTTTATGAGTTTTTCATTCTTGGTGAAGGTTTTTGAGTGCTTATAAATCATGTCTAAGTATGTTACATGATTTTTTTGAGTATGGAAGTGTGTTTTTAGGTGATGGAGCAAGTTGGGCTAATGGTCAGTTCTTGAGTCCAAGAAGGCATAAAAAGTAGTTTGTAGAGATTAGCTTGGTTGAAGGCCTTCCACTTAGATTTGGAAGGAGTTATAATATTTTATGGAAAGGTGATTCATATATATTTCTAATTCAGTATGGCTTGTGTCTTTATGAGTTGATTTGATGGATCTTTAAGGCCAGTTTATAAAGAAGAAGGTAGCTGCATTTTTAGGACAGTTTTTTTCTTACTAAAATATTGAATTTATTGAGACATGTTATGGATGAATTGATGCTTTATATCACCTAGAGAGTTGAAGAGTCATGAACATTGTTCCTATTGAAAGATTTTGGGGTATTTAAAGTAATAGAAAGGGTAAAAACTAGTTACATTTACAAAATGGGTTTTGGATAGCTTGTTTTTGTGAAGAGGAAAGTAGAAGTGGTTTGAACCGGTGAATGATTCAAGACATGATGTTTTGGGTGATTTTATGCACTAGTTGAGCTAGGATAAAAAGTGTGACCTAGATGAGGATTTTAAATTTGATCGAAGACATGATTTGAAGGTGATCATATTTTTTATAGGTTGAACACGATTGAGAGCATGTGTGTAATATTTTAATGTGAAGACAAGTTAAAAGGAAGAAGATGGAGAGAGTTGAAGAAATGAGGGTTTGAAAGAGGGTTTTTGAGCTGAAATTTTTTTCTCCATCAATTATAACAGCAGCAATAAAATTTAGATATCATCATCATTAGGTGGTTAACTTCTTGTTTAGTCATCATGGGGGTTATAGCCTCCTTTTGGAGTGGGTTATTCATTAAATTAGGGGTTGGTTCTCCTTGTAGGGTTAGTGCTCTACTAAACTATGGGTTGGTTCTCCTTGTGAAGTTTGTAATTCACTAATTCTCTTTGATTTATTTAATATAAGTAGAGTTTCAAAGTGGGTTTTCTTCCCCATGAGGGATTTCCACTTACATATGGTGTTCTTGAGTTATGTAATTTGTTTCATGATATTGTGATTGATGTTTCATATCTTAATAACCACATGTGGTTATGAATTTTGGATGGACAATCTAATTGATGAATGTATGGTTTGGTTAATGAAAGAAAAATCATTGTAGGACTAATTCACCCCCCCTCTCAGTCCATTGTGCTTCCAAAAAAACAAAATTTACAAATGCATGTCACACACTTAGAAATGTTTTATAAGCCCTCAAAAATCTCCATAAATCATGAAACACACTCATACCAAGCATCACACCATGAAACCCTCATTAGACCATGCTCAACCAAACACCCTCAAAATTGACCTTCAAATAATAGGTCATAACTTGATCATATTTTAGAAAAAAACTCAAGTGTGATATATCATTGGAAATATCTTAGAGTCAAGATAATGAAAAAATTAAAATCAATTCATAAATCCACATATAGCACCTCCAAAACTACTATTTTCCCAAAGCTGCTCAAAACTGACCCAAAAATGCCTAAAAACTAGTCCTCATAAATAGGGAATACTTTGCATTCTAAAGGAAAAACCATGACCTAAAACCATCATGGACATGTATTACAACTCCCATGCTTCAATAAATGGTAAATTAGTTAATAGGTTCAATGGGTAAAATTTGTAAAATATGAAACTTTCCTTGAACTTTCCTTTTTGGGTGGGGCCCACATACAACCAAAACATATAAAATACATCATTGGAAATTTGGATGATTCCTCTTCATCATAAAATCATCACATTATCAAAAATAATCAATTTTGGACTTGTACAAAAAATTTCTCCCAAGTTGTTGCTTAACTAGGGTTTTGAGAGGGTTTCAAACATGTTTACCTTCTTAACGATTATTCATAAAAATGTGATGATAAAACAAACTAATTATTATTTTAAAATATTCATAAAAATCCTAATTAACTATGGCAATGAGTTTAGGTCCCCATGTAAATCATACATTTCAAAAGCGAGTATCGAAAGTCAATTTTTCCTCAAATTCTCGCCTTTGTAAACCTAGTTTTGGAAAAACAAGCATAACTTTCAAAAACTTCAACAAAAAAACTTGAAACTTAACACACATCATCATAATAACCTATTTGATTATATCTGATACTTATATATGTTTTTAGATACCTAAAACTCTCTAGCCACCATGATTTACCCATGTAAACTTGTCTTGTCCTCATAGTCTTGCTTAATAGAACCTAGAACTTGCACTTTACCACTAAAATATGACCTTTTATGCCTTATACACATGTCGTGTAATTTTTTAATGCTGAAAACATTATTTTATCATAATTCCCTACTCTATTTCACATGTTACCATACCATACATCTCATGTTAGGTCTAAGACTAGGCCTAGAATGACCTAACTCAACATATACTTCTCATGGCTGGCCTTGTTGACCCCTTACAGACACTCGAGACACCTTTGACACATCATAATAACCATGTTAGACCTCATACATGACTTCAAAAACTAATGTAGCTCACATTGTAACCATACTAGCTTGCGCGATGCTCTAGACCATCTTTAAAACATCATATGCAACTTGACCCAATTAAAACACTAACATTGACCTTGACTTAACTCATTGATGATACCTCATGGAGACATATAATTCACCTCAACAACCATTTAGCATCAATGTGAATCTTTTCATCAATGAAAACAACTAGACATGATGCCCAATAATCTTCCCCTTTGTCATTAGTGGCAACCACCTTCAGAAACATTGATGGCAACCACAAGAAAAAACACTTACAAGACTTATTTTTCATGTTTCTGAGTCTACTCTCCCCCTTTTACATCTATGACAAAGGCTATATGAAAACTTGACATGAAAAATAACTTGACAACACACAATGACAATAATGCAAAGATGACTTACTTGTTCAACCTTGACTTCAAGAAGACAAATGATCCTATAGACACTGTACACACTCTTGTCTTCAACACTTATTGATTGTCATGGACTTCACTCCCCGTGTATTGATCTTCATTTATTTGTAGATATATTCATTTTTGTATTGAGACCAATAGCTCTCCACTGGAACTATTTACCAATGTCCTACTTCAGATCTTTAAGAACGTGTGTCTTGCATACATTATCACCTAAGATCTCAATCATCCTTTTAACTCGGTAAACTTATTCTTACCCTACTTCTCTTCAACATTATTGATCTACATATAAAATCAATCTCTTGATTATGGAGGAAAACTCCCCCTTGATTTTTAATAATTGTAAGCGCCACTCAAATTTCTATCACTACTAATTTAATATAAAATTAATTAAATCTAATTGTAGAGTAACTATTGTAATGAATGATATACAAATGCTAATATACTGATAAGATTCAATAAAATAAGCATGTACAAATGTAAAACCCTAAGAAATAGAAGGATATAAATAGACTTAGCTGATTCTCAAGTAATGGAAGTGATCTAGTTAGGTGAATAAGCCTGAAACAAACTAGGAAAAGAGTGTCTTAAATTCTCATTGAAGGTTACGATACTCAGAATACAACGAGATAGGAGCACTTGGGAATTAATATCCTTCTGGGTGCTATTTTCTATGTGAATGATCCGGATCTAGCCTCTTCTACCTTTGGAGAAGCTTCACTTTGCTAGTCTTTGTTTTTCACTCTGGTTTCACTCCTTGATCACTGAATGTACCTGTAACCTACAAAACAAGTTTTCTACCTACACATGTCCACAAACCACATCAAATCTAATAAAAATATATATAGACTAACCCCTAGAGGTCACAGAAGAGTGAACTTAGTATTGAGCATTGCACTACATTTTAGACTCCATGTAGTTCTTTGTGTAAGTGTGTGTAATGATTCCCTAGGATGCCCTTGTACAAGTTACACAATGATAGTGCAATAGATATAGAATGTAGAAAATGTATAGAATTTGTGTGATGGAATAGAATAAAATCCCCCTTCTATGTTGTGTATGCGAGAAGAAGGAATCCCTGTCCCTTAAGTGAATGTGTTAGATGGATGCTTTGAAGTGCTCTTGTACCTTTGGATGCAAGATTAGGTGATAGTATGTAATGCCTAGATATTTTTCTCTTATTTTGAAAACATAATTGTGTATTTATATGATTCCCTTGTTTGAATTTTGTAATTGACAACTGGAAGGTTGACCCAAAGTAGTAAAAAGTAATCAAGAAGTGAAAGGGGTCCAAAAGGATAAGAAAAAGGTAAAGAAGGATAGGAGTGCATAGAAGGACAGGAGTGTTGGGTACTAGTGTCCCAACTAGGCTCTAGTGTTTTAAGCCATAGAAAATTAAAGCGATCGAATACCAAAGCAAGAGTGCAAGATGTATAAAACTAATAAAAGTGCAGAAGACAAAGAAAAAGGCTAAAGGGAGTTGTCAATTACTAGTTTTCTTGCTTATGAATCATGTAAATTCTAGCATGATTTTAGGACCTTGTAAACACAAAATCATGCACTTGGGTACATTTATAGGTCCTAAAATCATACTTGCATTCATATGATTCCTAAGTGAGAAAAATAGTAATTAAAAACTATCTTTAGCCTATTTTATTTGTTTCTTTTTTCTTTCAGATCTTTCACACCCTACAAACCATTTGGTACTTTACTTATTTATCTTTTATGACTTGACACACGGTGCCCATCCAGGATGCTAGCACCCAGTGCCCTCATCCACTTTTAGCACCTTACACTCTTTTTTATCTTACTCACCACTTTTGAGCCTCTCTTTATCTTTTGGGCATCTTATTTTCTTATGGGTCGGACTTCAAGTTGTCAATTAAGAAATTCAACCAAGGGAATCATATAAATACAAAGCTATGTAAAGGATCAATCTCTAAGCATCTATTGTCATCACCTAAGCTTTCATCCAAAGGTATTTAAGAGCACTAAAGGCATCCATCTAGCATTCATTCGAGGGACAAGTAATCTGCATTTTCTACATACACTTCATAGGAAGGGAATTTCATTTTTTCATCCATGTATCTATTTACATTGGTACATCTAGTTATCACCCACTATCAAGTGCACTTGCACAAGGGCTTCCTAGGGTATTATTCTTTCACACATGCACAAGAACTACATGGAGTCTGAGATGTAGTACATCACTTGGTCATAACTTCACTCAGTTAGGTGACCGTCATGGTCATTCTGACTCCCCATATTACATCTTTTCTTTTTGGATTTGATGAAGTTTGAGGGTTTTGCAAATCTTCATCTCTTTGTAGGTTACAGGTGAATTCGATGATCATCTATGACACATAAAGGAGACCAACAATGATTACCAAAGAATATTGTGCGACACCAAAAAAACTAGGTTCCGAGCTCCTTTACGGTCATAGGCACCTAGCAGAGGTCTCTTGTGCCTAGGCACCCTCACCCCATTCTAATAACCCTATTTCGGCCTCATCTCGATAGTTCCATCATTTACTTAGCACATTGTGAAAATTTTCCCTTCCTATTCATCAATTGTTCCAAAGTACATATCACCTTCAAGGAAGCATAATAAACTAAGGAAATATTTCCCTCTCTTGCACTTAGGGTTTCATAGTTATATATCTTATTGCTTGTGCCAAATATGTATTCTATCATTTATTTATAATATGTGACTTGGTAATATCTAGGGTTTTACATAACATTAAGAATAAATTCTATATTTGTTAAATCATTTGGTGAACACGACATCTCAATTAATCTTGAATCCTCCTTCTCCCTCACATTCCTATCCTAGGATCCTCTCATCATGCATGTCTCCATCCATGATTTATTTCTAGCTAATCCTGATTGTAATGCTAAAATCAATTCTCTCTTGGCTAATACTCATATTCCTTCCAAAACTCATCCAAAACTTTTATATCAGTTATTCTTAGCTATATTTTTGGAACAATTTACTTTTCCATCTTATATATCTATTGGTATTTTTATTTTTGACAATGATCCTCCTCTATATATATTGGATCACATGTATAACATGGGTATCAAGCAGAAAATGGTCAATAATGGATATGAGCTCAATATTTGTACTTTATCACTCCTTCAAAATCTTAGCCTTTATTCAGCTAATGTTATCCCATCATCCATTTCTCTTCATGTGTATGATTCTTCTACATGTCCATGCATAGGCACTATCACTTTACCTCTACAGTTGGGCCAAAAACTATTCGTATAGTATTCTTTGTTATCGATGTTGCAATTTAGTACAATTGCTTACTTGGTAGACCATGACTTCACGCTATGTAGGTAGTGCCTTCTACAATTTCATCGGTGCATTAAATTCCTCCATGATGGCTATGAACATACTATTATTTTTTACCATGATCCATTCAAATATTTTCACCTAGACCCAATCACTACATTTCCTACTCCACTTCCTACTGCTCCTACACATCCCATTAATGATGATCAATTCATGGAACATCTTGCCTCCACCGCCACCTTGCCTCCTCTTGAGGGTATTATTTATGCATTGGACATTGTACCATCCACCTCATCTTCCCATGTGTACCCTACATCAACGCTTCCTCCTTTCACATGCACTATTTTCATAAATAACTCTTATTGGCAACACATTCCATTTGATCCTACTTGCTCTGATACTATTTGCACACATGATGGCTTGGCTTAGCTAGGATTCACACTAGATGATCTCCTCCCTCCACCTCATTCTCCTCACCTATATCATGGATATGTTCACATCACTACTATTTATGGCCTTGTGTCTTCCATTTATCAATCTTCCTTGCATGCACTTCTCCACTTACACTTGGGAAATCTTGGCTTGACTACATTGGTGGCACTTTGGATCCTAATCATATTGATATCACATTTCCCATGCCTTTTGATCGTGTTTCTATTTGCAATGATTCATTTCTTAGCTATACACAAAATCTTACTCATTGGTATGCACATGGTTTTCCACTACCATCTTTCACTAATGAATAATATGCTATGGGTATGTTAAATTTACACCGAAATATCTCTTTACATGATCAACCATATATTATTTCTTACCATGTATCTGACGCTTCTCCCTTTGGCTTGACCATGACAATGATGATCTCTTAGACGATGTTACTTGATTATTTTCTACATTATATGTTTAGGGGGCATAATGTTTATTCTTCCTCCCCTCATCCTAACCTTATCAGTGTATTTCATTTCTACTATTACCCTTTGTGCTTCATATTTCCTATTTCTAGGCATCAATCATACACAACTTGTATCGTCACTACTCTATGATGCACTCTAGTTCCACAGTTCATACTTGACTACTAAGGGTCTAAATCTGAAATGAATTGCACCACATTCACTCTTTATGATTTATGCTTCATTGATCCATCTCCTATCGCATACATTCAAACCATTTCCCAGATGATCCACTCTTGTTCTATGGTTCATTCTTGATTGTTGAGGGGTGTTTTATAAATGAACCTCATCTCATACTCATTCACATCCACCAGGGGTGCATGTTGCTCCTACCACATTCATATTTCATATCATTCCATCTCACTCATTCACATCATATTGTATATCTTTGTTGCATTATTCTTGCTTTCATATACAATTTACATGATGCTCTTTTTTTCATCTTTTGACTATGCTAGTCGGATACTTAATATGTCATTATATTTCCTATATACACATGCATTTTCACTTGGTATTTTAAAGTGAATGCAGATCTTCTACATCTCTCTACACATGGTGATGATGTTTGGAAAATTACCTTTTACTAATCCCACTGAGGCTCCTGGGGGCATCTACCTTCTCATACTACAAATGTTATCATTTCATTTATTTCTACTCTCTATTTTTACTAGCACACTACTTTTCTATTGATACATAAACACTTTGACATACTTGATATCTTTCTAACATGCTAATGGGTGCTTCATGTGTAGCATTTTCTTTGCGGGACTATTTTTCCACCATGGTTGTCTTATTTGTCTTGCTTGATATTGTTTTTCATTGTATGTTATATTGTATCTATTGTTTGCGGGCTATGCCCTTTATCTTGTATGTACACTATATGTTTTTGGCCACTACGGTCTTGATTATCTTATGACATTGTGAGTGATGTCCCATGTTTAAAACCCACTTTTCATAGTTTATCTTGTCTTATTACTTATTACATTTTCTTCTATTACATGTTTTCTATATTTTTCTACTAACACGTGTATCTAGAAACTTTATTGCATATGCCTTGGTTTCTTCCATGCACATTCCCCCTCCCCCACAGGATATAATTCGAGATCAGTTTTAGATCCTCTCCTTTTGACAACATCCTCTTATTAGCATCACATGCACCCCAAACGAGGGGGCATACATTGGGTGAATCAATCACCCCTTATAGCTTATCAAAGCTATAGTTCAAATATGCACAATATAGAATCACCATAGGATACAATTATAGAAATGTCCCGGAATCGACTTGGGTCCTGGTTCAAGACAAACACCAAGCACCTGAGATATAAACATTATTGCCTAGGTGATCCTAACCTTACTCGGGTTCCTATGACCAGGGCAATTATGATTACTTTCTCATATCGGTATAGTTCATGTAGTTCACAAATCTAGTTTCACATTGCACAAACAGGAGTCCTCAATAAGCGAGAATGCATTCTTTCTCCATTTCAACTCAGTACAATACAGAAATAAAAGCATAACAACATGGATGTACCATCTGCAATGGTGCTTATTTGGGAAGTATTAATAGAAGGAGGGTAACACTAGACCTTTCTCCTCAACACTCTTTTGTCATGGTGTGAGATCACCTAAAAACTCGCACTTAGCATGAGATCACCCAAAAAACTTGCTTTTGGCGTGAGATCACCCAAAAAACTCATTATTGGCATGAGACCTCCCAAAAAACTCACACTTGGCATGATATTTCCCAAAAAACTTGCTCTTATACAAAATTTTAAACATTTTCTATCATTTTCACTCTTCACGGATCAGGTGCACACTTTCCTTTTTGCATACTTTTACATGTTTTTACATACTTTTAAGAGTTTTCATAATGCATGACTTTGACTACTTTTTCACTCTTCTTTTATAGGTTTTCTTCAATATGGAAAAATAATCGTCCCTTCATCAAGCACAACAATAGGTACAATGTGGTGCAACATCATACACTTCACCCCTAGGGTCACTTCCTCTTCTTAGCTTCCACGCTTAATTTTTATCACTTCACGCTTTCACTTGTCCACTCGGTACGCTTTCGCCATCAATCTACAAGGAAAAAAGCTACTCATATTATAACTACTTTATGTTATCGAGTATTCACTCAACAACATAAAGTATGGGAAAATGTAGACACAAAATGATTCACTTAGGTACATTTCTAGGTCCTAAAAGCATACTTACATTCATATGATTCCTAAGCAAGGAAACTAGTAATTAACAACTATGTTTGGCCTATTTGCTTTGTTTTTTGGCTTCTTTCTAGTCTTTCACACCCTACAGCCTAGTCGGTACTTTCATTTGCTTTATCTTTTATGACTCAGACACTACCACCCAGCCTAGGACATCAATTCCCAAGTTCCCTCGTCCCCTCTCAGGTGCCTTTTTCCTCTTTCTATCTTACTCGCCTCTTTTGGGCCTCTTTTATCTTTTGGGCATATTATTTTCTTATGGTTCAGCCTTCCAATTGTCAATTAAAAAATTCAACAAAGGGAATCATATAAATACAAATTTATGTTACCAAAATAAAGGACCAAGCTCTAAGAATCTATTATCATCACCTAAGCTTGCATCCAAAGGCATATAAAATCACTAAAGGCATCCATCGGCATTTATTTAAGGGACAAGGGACTGAATTTTATGCATACACTTCATAGGAAGAGGAAGTTCAATTTTCCATCCACATATCTATTTACATTGGTATATCTAGCTATCACCCGCTATCAAGTGCACTTGCACAAAGGCTTCCTGAAAGCACGATTATTTCACACATGCACAAGAACTACATGGAGTCTGAGATTGAGTACAACACTCGGTCATAATTTCACTTAGTTGGGTGATCACTGAGGTCATTCGACTCCCCACATTGTATCTTTTCTTTTTGGGATTTGATGTAGTTGGAGGGTTTTACAAGTCTTCATCTCTTTATAGGTCATAGGAAAATTTAGTGATCATTCAATGACATACATACAAACAACAATGACTACTAAAGACACTTTTCCAACACCAAAAAAACTAGGTTCCAATCTTGCACGCATTCATAGGCATCTATCAGAGGTATCTTTCACCTAGGTGCCCTTACCCCATTCCATGTGCCATGGTTCATCCTCATCTAAAAGTTCTAAAATGTATTGAGCATAGTTGTGACAGTCTACCCTTCATGTTCATCAATTGTTCTAGTCCATATAACCTTCAAGAAAGTGTAAATCAGCTAAGTCACTCTTTCCCTCTCTTGTACTTAGGGTTTCATATTTATCTAGCTTATTGCTTGTGTCAAATCTGTATTCTAACATTTATTTATCATATGTGACTCTACAATATCTAGGATTTAACATTACATTAAGCTAATTCTATATTTTTAAATCAGACCTAGAAATGTACCCAAGTGCATAGGTTTTATGTCTACAACTACCAAGTCCTTACGCATAAATATTTCAGGATCTTTTTGTATACTTGCTTAGTTCTAGGCACACCAATCGAACTCAACCCAACCACAAGGAAATGAAGACATCATACCTTATTCATAACTCTTCTCTCCTTAGGATGATGTATTTACTCACAACTGGATAATATGGATGCTCAATTATTTTTATAATCTTACCTCTTTTCACACTTGTTTATAGACATCTTCAACATACATAATAGAAACCAACTCTCCCTTGATATTCACTTTAATCTTGATTCTTGTGGTTTGATCCTTGATGAAGCATTATATCAACCCTCATAGAACTCGCCTCCTAGAACTAGTGATCTCATGAATGTGTGAGAGCACACAAACCTTGATGACTTGACCCTAACATAGAGTACCATGTCAACTTCATCTCTTTTAATTCAACTATCTCAATTGTAACTCTTCAACCTTGATCATCATTTGTTACTCCTCATGTATTCAATTCATCAAACAACTTAACATTTTTTCTCTTGGGACTTGTCACACTTACCAAACCTTGAATCTCTATAGACTTATATTATCCTGTGAAGCTAAAAATCCAATTATTTCACAACTCTCCTCATATCAAGCATTCACCTATAATTTTTACTAGGATATCCAACTCGGATAATATATTCAACTCATTAATGAACCAAACTCTTATTTGTGGGCTTAGGACAACAACTTAAAAACATATATCATATCACAACAAATTATACCTAACTTATATGCTTCAAAAAAACCTAAGTCATCATTGTATCTTCGTACTATCAACATAGTCATGAAAAGTATATCTTTGACATGTTTCAATGGATTGTGAAATTATACTTTCAAGGAGAAACCTAAACATACTTAGACCTTTCAATAATTTATGTTGAGTTGTAAAGATTCATGTTTACATGTCTTGGAAAGCCTCCAAATAACACTCGATCCTTGAACATATAACTTTGTATCTAAACAACATGGGATTCATACCTCATTTTGAAAATTTTGCTATGGATGATCCTTTGATTTTTCCTTGAAAAGAGTCTATTCACCTCCTCATTTCTTCATTATACTTCTTCAAGCTTGACGTTTATTCATACATTCTACAATATAGGCCCAAATCTCATACCTTATTGGCTTCTCATTAGAATATATTATACTAATCATCTTAGAATCACAACCCTTTTGCTTAGTATATACATCAAGAAAAATTGCATACCTTGACTTGACTAAAGGGCCTTCAAACATTTTTTTCATAGCATACATTATTAACATACATTACTTTCTTGATGCAAAAATGAATATACACAGTCCTACAAATCTTCTCAATGAGACCTTTTTCTCATTTATGATGAAATTCTTGAAGAACTTTCACCTTTGATCTTGGATTTAGGAATCTAACCCTCGTTGCTATCATAAATGAACTGATCATACGAGTAGGAGAGAATTCTTCATAACTCTTCATGCATCATGAAACTTGTAATGATAGGACATGTACCAACTCTATATTGGATAGAGATCCTCAAGAATCAACCATTTACCAACAATTATTAGGAATACCTACAACTTTTTCATTTTTATTGGCTATAAATTCTCCATGCTCATTCATCTTGCACTTGTCTATTGAAGTCATATGCAACCCCTCAATTAACTAGGATTTCAAAACATATAACACTAATTATTTCATGGCAGTCCTTCATCATCAAAACAAGGCCACCTAGCTTGGATAAATATTCTTACAAACTCATGGAGTGTTTATCATCTTGTTAGAGAAATCATACTTGTTTTAGATATGTCCACAATCTCCCCCTAGGGCCAAGCCTTCATACATCCTCTAGGAGTTCTCACAATGAAAACATGAACCACAATAGGACATAAGCATACCTTTTGAGTTGTTCTTCTTAAGATTATCCAAAGTAGCTTGTTGAGAAATCACCATTACTATAGTAATATATTCTAGCCTTTAACTCTTCTTAGAGAATATATCAATAAAATAACATGCTTTTAATTGTCATCAAACCATCATACCTAGAATTTTGATTTATAAATCATATCAAATGTCCTTCAAAGCTTCAAATTTAAGAATCAAACGAGGCCTACATACCAGAACCTTCTTAGAAAATCATTCCTAATAGCATATATCCATGGAGCATTCCACATTGGGTCAATAGAAACATACCTTTCTCAATCTTACTTCTTGATGCACATACCTCTTTTTAGCTTATCACTTTGCACTTATGGCTTTTAGCATCCGAGACATTGATCTCGAATTTCATTTTAACTCTTTGAGAAACACATCTCCCCTGGGCAAATACATTCTTACAACTTAAATACACACTAGATATCCTCGTGTACCTATTTTTTTGAAATACCTTCTTTAACATGTCAAACTATTGTCTTATAAGCAATTCCTTCATGGGCTATCACAGAGAGTATAAGCATTTCATAGTGAATACATACTTCATAACCTTCAAACAATATTAGGAATTATCAAAGTTTCAATAGACCTTATTTATCTTGTTAAGACCAACTTTCAAGCTTTGGCCAAGCTGATTAAGCTAAATATGGAAATATATGCCTAATCTAATTGTTATTATAGTAGTAAATGAATAAATAATTAAGTACTGTAAATTAACCCAAGCAAACTAAGCCAAAATATATGAAACCCTAAGTGCAAAGAAGAGGTAAGATGACTTAGTTTTTTTCAATTACTCCTAGATTGTGATGAAGTGTCAACCTGATGAATAGAGAGGGAGGAATGTCACACAAAGTCTCAGAAAAGTGTGTGAGTTGAAGATATTCCTAGGAATGGAGTTCCTGGAGAGGGATATGGGCACCTACGGTGAAACCTAAACTTGTTTATGGGAGCCTCTATCTACATAAATGCTTAGAAAACCTCCTCTTAGTGGTCTCAAGGTATTCATTGTTATTCTCCTTTGGTTTCTATGAGGTCACACAATTATCAGCGAAGTCACTAGAAACGTGTAATGAAATAATGACCTGCAAAACCCTCAAAGAGACATCAAATCCTAAAAAAGAAATATGTTGAATGAAGGGTCAAACTATCCTCGATTGTCACAATGGTGATATTATGACTGAGTGATGTAGTACATCTCAGACCCAATGTATTTTTATGTGTGTGTGTGGAATTATTTCCTAGGTGGCTCTTGTGTGTGTCACACTTGATAGTGAGAAAAGTAGCTAGATGTAAAGAAATGTAATATATGTGTACATGGAATAGAATGAAATTCCCTCCTATGAAGTGTATGTAGAATGACCATCCCTTATGTCCCTTGGATAGTGCTATATGGATGTAATGGAGCTCTTAGATGCTTGATGGATGCAACCTTAGGTGGTAATAGCTAATGTTTAGTTCTTGGTCCTTTATTATGATCACATAACTTTATATTTATATGATTACTTTACTTGAATTTCATAATTAACCCCGAAAATGTTGACTACCAAAAATATATTATTCTCAAATGGCTAGAAAAGACCAAAAGTGTGAACAAAGTATATTGAGGTCAAGTGTGCCTAGAGGGGACGATGGCGCATAAGCATTGGCATTTTGGCTAGGCATTGGTGTCCAAGATGATAAATTTTGAGGTGTTAAAAGGAAGACTGATATAAAAATGGTACAAGACAAAAAGTGACAATAGAAATCAAAATCAAGGTGGCCATAGACATGGGTTAATTAGTAGTTTTCTTACTTAGGAATCATATGAATAGTAGTATGTGATTAGGACTAAATAGATACCCAAAGTGTGTGATTTTGTGTCTACATTTTCCCCACTTTATGTTGTTGAGAGAATTATTGATAACATAAATTAGATAAGATATGTGTACGATAACCATGTAGATTGATGATGAAAGCGTGTCGAGGGAAAAAACAAAGCGTGGAGTGATAAAAGTGTGAAGCGTGGATGCTAAGGAATAAAAGTGATGATGAAAATGAACCTAGGGCGGAAACACATGTGTAGATTTTGTGATGTGCCTATTGTTGATGTCGATTATTTTTATTGATGTTGTGATATGATGTGAAGTGACTACCACTTCCCATAAAGATAGACCTACAAAAGAGAAGAATGAACAAGTAGTCAAATATGCATGTATATGATTGAAATGTTTAAAAGTATGTAAAGAAAGTATGTAAAATACAAAAATGAAAAAAGGAACATGTGCACCTGATCCGTGATGAGAAAACTAGTGTACAAAGGAACCTGAAGATGTTGTAGACAAATGATTTTTTCGAGCGATTTAACGCCGATTGCAGACCGCCGATTTTTGGGGTGATCTCACGCCAAGTCATGGAAGAAGTGTAGGGAGAAAAATTTCGGTGTTATCCTCCAACCTTTAACTACTTCCCACAATGTAGAACACCACTATAGATGGTGTGTAAAATTTGAACAATTTGATCCAATGTGAAAGTGAAAAGTGTTGTGTAGTGCATGCATGTCGAGTGTTAAGGATTGTGTGCCTTGTAAAAGCTATTGTGTGGAGTTCTATAGACTGTGTTGAACTGCCAAATGTTATGTAACTACCCCTAGTCACAGGAGCATCTAAGAAGGGTTAGGGGAACCCATGTGCTACTATCATGGTCTCTCGTGTTGGTGTCTATTTTTGTTAAGGACCCAAGTTTGATTCTCGATCCATGTCTAATAATGATGATTGTGTTGTATCGGTGTTATGCTATGATGAACTACGACCTTATTATGATGTATGGGGTGAATGATTCACCCAAATTATGCCCCCTTGTTTGGGGTGCATGCAACATCACTTTGAAGGAGTATGCAACCCAAAGGAGGACCGATCGTTGTGTTGAAATTGTTCCCTGTAGGGGGAGGGAATGTGCTTGGTAGAAACCAAGGCACATGCAAACAAAGTGGCTAGGAGACAAGTTTTAGTACAATCAAATATAAACACACATGTAGAAGATAAAATGTAAGCTAAGAATACAATGTGTAAGCTAAGATGCAAGAAGACAATGTAAACACACAAGAAGATAATATAGACCAAAAAAGTGGGTTGCAAACATGGGACACCACTCACAATGTCGTAATACAATCAAGGTCAACAAAGCCAAAATTAAATAGTGTGCACACAAGAAAAGGGAAAATTCTGCAAATAATGTCATACAAGGAGAAAACAATGACAAGTAATGTAACAAACATCCGTGAAAGAAAATAGTCATGCATAAAAATGCTACACATGAAGTACTGTTAGCATATTAGAAAAATAAAAATTATGTCAAAACATGCATAATTTGGTATATAAATGTGCTTATGAAAAATGAAACAATACCACTAGTAGTGTATGGAAGTGGATTCCCCTAGGATCCACTTTGGGATGGGTAATAGGTGCTATGCCCAAACATCCACATTGTATTTAATAGATCTATATAATCTACGATCACAACTAGAATGGAAATTGAATGTGCATGTGTGTATGATAAAGATAATGACATACAAGATATCTATCTAACATGTGTAATAAAGTGAACATGTAAGTAGAGGTAAGCAAGTGTAAATGCAACCAAGATATGTAGTATCTTGTGAATGATACAGAATGGAATGCAATGTTAATGATATGAGTTATGTTCCCCGAGTGGATGTGTATGCATGTGATGAGGTTAATTTATGCATGCCCCGAAGTCAAGAATGAACCGTAAACAAGAGTGCGTCATTGAGAAATGGTTCATATGTGTGTATGAAAAATATATGATCGTCAAAGCGTAAAGTGTAGATTGTAATCACTTGAGTGAATGAGTGATTGAACATATGATCTGGATGAGGTCCATTTGAGATGTAAACCCTCACCAATCGAGTATGGAATATGGAAATAGAGTGTGTCATTGGGGACAAGGGTGAGGAAAATCACCTACCAAAGACCAAGTGGGCGCGGAGTGAGTGGAAGCATGTCTGATAGAAGTAGCATAAGTGTATGAACCAAACTAAATGCACGATGAAATAATGCCAAAGACAGGGAGATGCATCGGTGGGAAATGCATATGCTTGACGGCTTAGGAAGCCAATGTGTAGACATAGTATTATGTGGTGGATGAGATTGATTAACTAAAAATGGGGAATATGTGTGTAGTTAATATAATCTAGAATGGAATGTAAACACAGTAAATGAATGCAATAAACAACTATGGAAAATGACCCAAGCAACTAATCTAATGAAATTAGAAACCCTAATATGCAAGAGAATTATTGAAACAACTTATCTTATTAGAGGAGCTCATTGGACCATGTCATAGAAGTATTTGGAGGAATAGGAAGCGGGAATGATTGTGTAGATACCGAAAAGGGTGGATCGAGCTATCTAGTTAGAATGGAGCACTTAGAGAGGTACCGAGGCACCTTTGGGTGCTCTGGTCTCTAGAATGGGCACCTTGATCTATGAAAAATATATGGAACTAATTTTCACAAGTTTGGTAGGTGGTTTGAAACCCTCGATGTGTGTCGCATTATATTCACTACACTATTATGGATTTTACTGATAATCCAAGATGTATAGAAGACCAATAAAAGACAAAAAAGGAGTATCAAAAACCTAAAAAAAGAATACAAATGAATGGATCAGACTGACCTCATATGCCACAACAGTGGGCTTACTAACTGAGCGTTGCACTACATTTTGGACCCAAATGTAGTTCTGGTGTTTGTGTGCATCATGTGCCCTAGGTGCTCTTATGTCAGTCACACTTTGTGAAGTAGCCAACAATAACTAGATGTAGAATGTAATAGAATAGTGCATGAAATAGAATAGAATACCTCACCCTATGCTTGTGTGATGCATATGAACCATCATTGTCCTTATGATGGAGCTAATAAATGCAAATGATATCTAAATGGATGCAACTCTAGGTGGATGATAGTAGTGACTAGTGCTTAGTCCCTCATTATGGTCTCATAACTTTATATTTATAGGGTTTTCTTGATCTAATTTTGTAATTAACCTGAAAATGGCTGACAACCAAAAATATAAGAAGTTAAATGGCTAGAAAGTGCCTAAAAAGTGGCGGGAAAGTTCAAAAGGATCGGGGTGCTCTTGGTTGGACGGGGCACCCATGGGCACTCCATTACTACCTTTGGTGCCCGATTCAAATCTAAAATGATGTAAAATGACAAAATCTGATTGGGCATGCGGGTGTAAGAGGTCGAGAATGGTGAAAGAAAATAAATTAAGATGGCCAAGAAACAAGGGTTAATCAAGTACTTTCTTCACTCAAAACCTTCTAAATAGTAGTACGAAACCAAGACCAAATAATGTCTAAAGTGCATGATTTTGTGACTACATATATGGTGCATCGGTGGATGAATGAGATGGAGAGTTTGTATGAATAATCACCTATTGTGTTGGATGAATGATGACCTTAGAACTAGAGGAAGGAGAAATTCAACTAGAGTAACAACATGCTTACATGGAATTAGAGACATAGACCACTCACAAGAGTGAAACATAAAATAAATGACACCCTTATCTTCTAACTATTGCAATCTATCATTGTTGGGCCCCAAAATATCAGCTAAGTACAAGAAGGTGCATGGGCGTGTGAGACCTAGTCAAATAAGGACATGCGGGTGGAATGCGCACAAGGAAAAATGGGTTTTATACTTAGCTATATTCGGTACCCCAGGAAACACGCGAGAAAAGCATGACCCTTGTGGATAAGATGCCAGCCTAGTGACTACGGGATCAAGAAGGGAATATTCTAGGCATGTAATGGAGGGTTCTAGAAGAGCATCATCATACAGTGGAGAGCTGAGGTCTGTGAAGGCATGCTCCCATGGAGGACCACTTCAACACTTGGCGACTAATCTATAACTTTTGGAAGGCATGGCGGTGGGTGCTAAGGTTATAAATACAAGCACATGGTAGAGAAATAAGGAGGAGAGAAAAGAGGTGAAGCCCTGTAGAAATAGAATGAGGATGTTATGGCTAGGGATTAGGAGATCTTTGTGAGCGTTTAGTACATTGTAGGGGATGGGTTCTCATTCTTCTTTGTAATATGATGAGCATAATATAGCTTTGATGCATAATTATATGAGGATCTGTTATGACCTCAAGGGATGTAATGTGGGTTATTAACTCTGTTAGTATGAATATAATGCTCTGTTATAAATCATCTGTGTTCAATACTTATGCATTTCCTTTCTAAATGAACCATCTTCATGTGTTGCTTGTTATTTCCTTATCTACAAACAATGAGATGACAACTCTTTCTAAGTTCATAAGAATGTGGTATAGTTCTGTTCTGTCCTGCATTTGATTTTGTCCTAGATGGTGCATTCTCATGAAACTCACATAAAGGAGAGACTCGGAACCCACGTGTGCCTCGGGTGAGCACCCAGCACCCGTTGGGTGATAGGTCGGCACGCATGGGATTAAACTAATAGTCTAAGGGTATAAAATATGACTACTGATCATGAAGGGTGCAATAGAACATTGTCGCGATGGCCATTGATATGATTATAGTTACAATAAGGTTGATCACATTGACATTGCAAGTAATGAGGTGGATGATGTTGATTATAAGGTAAATGAATTAAATGCTTTTCAAGCAAGGCACGCAACACATCATGAGGTCTATCATGATGAGAAAATTGTAATGGCTCCGTGAAGGAGATGTAGAATTCGAGGTGGAGGCATACACGGTGAGAGGAGGTGAAGGATGCTTACACAATGGAGAATACTAAACTTTCTTGTGAGGGGGATGAGATGGAGAGGCTGTGGAGGAAGTTCAACAGATGGGAGTGGAGAAGAACTAAATGATGTAATAGTAGCAGCAATAGCAAGAGGATCTATAACATGTGTAGTAATGAGATCTTGTTCTAGATCGATGACCTTATAGCATAAGAGTGTGAATGATTCACATGTGTCATATTGCAAATGTTCTTTTAAAGTATGAGTCAAGCCACAAAAAAAAAAAGATGAATTGCTTTTCTAAGTCAGTGGGATTAAATACTAAGCGATATATACATGTATTGAAATGTAAAATGTATTCAAGGATGGGTTATGTCTTGCCTTAATGTAAGCTAGGTAAGCAATCATGCATGACTCTAGGGCCACTATTAAGTATGAAGCAATGAAGAAAGACCTATCCCATACCACAATTGGTACTAATAGATCCAATAGGTAAATGTGTGTCTTGTTATCCCAAATTCACCCCTAGCAAATTTGGTCAAGACAAGTCCTACACATAAGGAAATTATGAAGGAAACGACTCAGACCTATGAGCTCACATTCCAGGATGAAAAACAAGGTTGCAGAGGGACTTTACAATGGAGTGGCGGGGCTGCAAAAGATCAAACGACCCGTGTAAGAAGAAATTCAAGAAATGGCTCTGTCAAGTGAATCTGTGCCTCAAATCCAACAAACAAATTACAAAGGCGGGCTCGGAAATGGAATAGCAGGGTTGGGGAAGGAGGTCGAGTAGTGTCAAAGGAACTAGAGACTCAAAGGAAAATAAATGGTGAAGATTCAAAGTCTTGAGCTCTGAAATAGTTCAGGACGGACCCCGAAATTGACTAAGTATGGAGGAGACAGTGAAGCTGCCAAGTGTCCAAACGGCACACCTCCAAAATTTAAAACCAAAGGGGTAGGATCAAACAAGTGCCAAGCCTACACACATCTAGAGCTCCAAAAGTTGCACCGGCCGTTGAAAAGTCTTCGACTCGGCGGAAGGGGCCAAGTGTCGGCTCAAAGACAATTCCAAAATGGGAGCCCAAGGTAGAGACTCAAACTTGCTGACCCTCCATATAGCAAATGGTCAACATAGGTCAAAAGGAGAATGGGCCCAAAATGGCTAAGTAATGAATGCAAGTGGAAGGCACCAAGTTTCCAAATAGCGCACATTCAAAAGTAGGACCCTGAGCAGGTTGTCAAATGAGCGCGGGCCTTCCACATGTCCCGAGCTCGAAAAGGTGAGGGTGACCGTTGAAAATTCCAAAGGCCCATGGAGGTCTCCACATGTCATATCTCGCACTACTCCAAAGGTAAAGTCTGGGGGTAGTTTCTAAACATGCGCAAAGCCTCCACATGTCTTGAGTCAGATACAGTGCCTGCCCCTACGAAAATACTCGGAAGAATACAAAGGAAATAGGGAAACCTACGGACACCACCACATGTCACATGGGCGCTATTCCAAGAGTGAAGGAAGGATTCAAATCTCAAACAAGTAGAGATTCCACGTGGACCCGATCTGACAGACTCATTTAAATATTATGCTCCCCATGACCCAAAAATTCAAATGGCCATATCTTTTGATTGAGAACTCAAATTTGGGCGGGAGAAGATTTTTTGGAAATGTCTCAATGCCCTCTATGCCTTGGGAACATAAAATATCATTTTTGCAGGTTTTGGTGGGTGAAAATGGGAAAACATCTATCAAGCCATTAAAGCAAAGCCCGATTTCTCCAACTACCAGATCTGATTCGATTTGATCCGTCATTCTTCTTTAATACTCTAGACAGACAAAGGAGCCAGAATCGACATTTTTGGGGTGGATTTGGAAGGTTCATTAATTGATAGAGGTTGATTCTTCAAGGCAGGACTCAATGCATATCCTGTGGTAGTTGAAAACGGATTCAACTTTTCCCTTTTCTCTCTCCTTTTCTTTCTATATATTGTAACACTTCTCATTTGAGAAAAGGAGATTATTTTGGGCATAAGGAAACTCTGTCAAATTTGTTTCCCAACTCCATTTTGATTTGAAAACCTTCTCCTATGCTTGGTAAGCATTTTTTACCTCTGAGCAAAAACGTAATGTTTTGTGCACCCATATAGAACAATAAAACATGTTTTTGTGGTGTTTCTTCAACCCTTTGCATTGTTTTGTTGTATCTCTCGTGCTTCTCCCTTTCAAATCTATTTTTGTGCATGTATTTCACATTTGTAGGTGCATGGTGTTGTGTTTCATGGATTTTTGATCATGGATTAGGATCTAGGTTTTTTTCACTTCGACCTTCCCATCTTCCTTTCTCCCTTGTTTCATCCTTCCTCAACAGAGCATCTCACCCCTTTCCTTCTCTAGTGTATCACCACTTTAGTGTAGGCTTTTCTTTCACCCTCTCTTTCTCTTTAGTTCCTTGGAATGGTTAGATTAGGATAGTTTAGTTTTTGCATTAGAGTAGCTCATGGCAAGTAGTTTAGGAACAAGAACCAAATTTCTTTGGAGGATCATCTCAGGTTTGCAAGTCCCACAACTTGAGAGATGATCCAATGTTATGCAATCACACCGAATGCCCCATTTTAACCACTTCACATCTTTGGCCATTCGGGGGTGTTGTGATTTTGCACTAACATGTACCATTAGAGAGCACCAAAGTGAGTAAGACTATGATGAAAGGCTTCAAGCAATAATCGATCATTGGAGTAAGAAGCCATAGCTTGATTATATTGCTTGAGATGTAAATATGGGTTTTCAGCACCATCAAAGCATGAAAATGTAGGCATAATGAAATCACATTGGGTTCACTAAAATGATTAAGCTAAATATGGAAATATATGCCTAATCGATTGTTATTTCAGCAGTAAATAAATAAATAAGTAAATACACAAATTAACCCAAACAAACTAAGCCAAAATATATAAAACCCTAAGTGCAAAGAAGAGGTAAGATGACTTAGTTGTTTACAATTACTCCTAGAATGTGTCAAAGTGCCGACGGATGAACAGAGAGGGATGAAGCAGTGTGAGTTAATGATCTTCCTAGAGGGGGGCACCTACGGGTGCCCTAAACCTATTTTTGGGCACCTATGTCTCTGTAGAAATTCTAAAAACACCTCCTCTCGAGTGGTTACGAGGTATTCATTATTGTTTTCCTTTAGTTTCTATGAAGTTTCACATTGATCTCTGAAGTCATTAGAAACCTACAATGAAATAATGACCTGTAAAACCCTCAAAGATACATCAAATCCTAAAAAAGAAAGATGCAAAATGAGAGTCGGGACTATCCTCGGTGTCACAATGGTGATCTTACGACTAAGTGTTGCACTACATCTCGGACCCGATGTGGTTATGTGTGTGTGTGTATAATTGTGCCCTAGGTAGCTCTTATGCGTTTCGCACTTGATAGTTAAGAAAGCAAAGTAGCTAAATGTAAAGAAATGTAATAGATATGTGCATGGAATAAATGAACTTACCTCCTATAAAGTGTATGCATAATGACCAGCCCTTTTGTCCCTTAGATATTGCTAGATGGATGAAATAGATCTCTTAGATGCTTGATGGATGCAACCTTAGGTGGTGATAGCTAATGCTTAGTGTTTGTTCCTTTATTATGATCACATAACTTTATATTTATATGATTCCTTTTCTTGAATTTCTTAACTAACCCCAAAAGGTAAACTACCAAAAATATAATGTGCTCAATCATCTAGAAAGGACCAAATAAGTGTGAACAAAGTATCTTGAGGTCGGGGTGCCCGAGGAGGGGACAAGGGCACCTAGTTTGGCGTCTGGCGGGTGCAGCCGGTGTGCAGGATGATAAATGTGGAGGTGTTAAAAGGAATACTTGAGCTAAAAGGGGTCCAATATCAAAAGTGGCAGTAGAAATAAAAATAAAGGTGGCCAAAGACATGGGTTAATTATTACTTTTCTTACTTAGGAATCATATGAATTGTAGTATGCGATCGGGACTAAATAGATACCCAAAGTGCATGATTTTGTGTCTACACAAGCACACAAGGAAAACTAACTCTAGGAATCTTTTCATCATCTAAGAATGATAATATCATGAAAAAATTCCTCTACATAGACTATACACAAGTTTTATGAATCACATGACCTCAAAACACCCTTCATTTTACTTATACTATCTTGCATGATTCTTGTAAAAACCCTCATATCACGGACCCTTGCGGTCATAGGTTCTTGATATTCTTCCACAAATGGCAATCAACTTAGAGATTGATATTTGTCATGACAACATAACTTCATTACCCCTTAAAGACAACATAGACATTATACCTTCGTATTAACACCACTACAAACACGAATGAGGTCTTGAAACAATGTACTTGTCTTCAAAACCTTGACACTAACTCAGGATACACTTTACTTCCCCTTGAACCAACAATCAGACATCTAATTGTCAGGACTCCTAAACTCAAACCTTAAGAATAGTCATAGAACATACCTTATAACCTTTGAAGTATCCCAAAGCATATCTAGACCTCTTATCTTCTCAAGCACTTTGGTGACCAAATTGTAGTCAAGTATATGTTTCAACCTTTGATTTGAATTCCTTGACTTAATTTGTATACATATGCTTCTTGGCATCCTTGATTGAGTTTGATTTATCTTTGCATATCTTTGGCATCCATACTTCCTTAATTTTGGGAACTTTAACCTTCTTCATTTTCCTTGGTAATTCATGAAAGTAAAACCTTGCAATATGACCCTTGTGATGACACTTGTGGCAAACAACATCTTACATATCTTTTGATTGATGAATATTGTGATCTCTTCCATTGCTCCAAGGATACACACAACTGAAAATCCTCTTACAATCTCTTTCTCTATGACCAAAACCATTACAAGCTTAACAATAACCATGAAATTTTTCATACCTCATAGCATTTGGTTGTTTCACAGAGTTTGGCTTCTTGACATTGACCTTGCTTGTAACCTGCATATTTATTTTGATCTCTATTTGAACTAGGACCAGTATCTTCTTGTCTTGAGTTATCATCTAGAGCCTTAGAGCTCTTCTCATAAGATTCCAACATGTTAGATACCTACTCCAATTCTGATCTCAATGACATCATTTATGATTCACATCTAATGCATTCATCTTCATTCATTTCTATCTCTTTCATGAGCTTTACACACTTTTCTTCCCTAGAATTGAGATCAATAGACAATCCTTCAACTTGAGATTCCATTTCCTTGATGCTTGACTTCAGCTTGAGATTCTCCAATCTTTGATGCACTAATTCAGCATGCAAATCTACTTCAGCCTCTTCATTACCAAGATCATCATAAGAAATGTTGTAACATAGCTTAGAATTCAATTGATTACACTCATCTTCCTTTGAACTCAGACCTAAAATAGCCTTCTCCAACTAAAAATTGAGGCACTTGATGGTTTCTTCATCCTTCTTGGTTGTGGTTCTCATTCCTGGTTCTCTTTCCTTATTTGTTTAGCCTTTTTCTTCTAGGATCTCCTTCAAGTTATTAGACTTGCCTCACAAATACCTGCTTGGATTATAATTTTTAGAAGCACAATGGACTGAGAGGGGGTGAATCAGTCCTACAAAACTTTTACTTCATTTTCCATTACATACATTCATCATTAAAACCATTCATTCAACATCCATAAACCATGTGAGTTTATTAAGTGTGTATCAATCATTTACAAGTGCATGAAATAAGAGAGAGAACATAAGAAACCAAATATAAGTGGGAAACCCTCAAGGGGAAGAAAACCCATTGAAACCTCTACTAATATTACTCATAAAAAATTAATTACATGAATATTACACATCACACAAGATTTGTTTAGTGAGGCACCAACCCCTAGTTTAGTAGGGCACCAACCCTACAAGGAGGCACCAACCCCATAAGATGACCAAGCACCAACTCAGCCACTTAAATATGATGATAACTTATGATTTTTTCTCCAATGACTAATGGTGATCACTAATTCAGCTCCATGCACTCAAAACCCCTCTCAAACACACCTTCTTCCTCTTTGCTCAAAATCTTCCTCTTCTTCAAGTTGATTTCATACCTTCCCTAGCTCATCGTCACCTTATATCTCTTTTATCACAACATCACACACTCATTTCCCTCTCAATAAGGTCATAAGGACCTTCATCACAATCCTCAATAAGCCTTCTAGGTCACACTTTTCATCCACTCTCTCAACAAACACAAACGAACCTTCTAATTTGCTTTTATACATGTTATTTTCACAAATCACTTGGTTCGGCCTTAATATAGAAAAATACATACCCACAACATACTAACATGATAAAAAACATCACCCAAGGTACCATGTATCTCACCACTATCACAAGAACCTTCTAGACCTCCATTGGGACACGAAGTTACGAAACCACCAAAACAAGTAACTCACCAACCAAGGAGTGAATAAGAACAATACCAACTTAAAAAAGGCATATCACACACTTATACATGTTTTATAAGCCATATCAAATCTCAAACATCATTTAACACACTCGGACCAAGCATCACACTATGAAACCCTCATTAGACCATGCTCAACCAAGCACCCTCAAAATTGACCTTCAAAAAATAGGTCATAACTTGCTCATATCTTAGAAAAACTCAAGTATGATATATCATTTGAAATATATTGGATTCAATATCATAAAAAAATTCAAACCAAGTCATAAAACTACATATACAACCTCTAAAACTGCTCTTTTTCAGTGCTAAAAAATGCCCCAAAATTGCCTAAAAACCCGGTCCTCATAAATAGGGCACACTTTTTATTCTAAAGGAACAACCATGACCTAAAACCATCATGTACATGTATTAAAACTCCTATGCTTCAATAAATGGTAAATTAGTCAATAGGTTTAATGGGAAACTTTTCACAAACTGAAACTTTCCAGAAACTTTCCTTTTTGGGTGGGGCCCAGATACTGCCAGAACCTCTAAAATACATCATTGGAAATCTGGAAGAATAATATGCATCATAAAATCATCACATTATCAAAATAAAATAATTATGGACTTGTACAAGTAATTTCTCCCAATTCATTGCTTAACTAGGGTTTTGAGAGGGTTTCAAACATGTTTACCTTCTTAACGATCGTTCATAAAAATATGATAATAAAACAACTTAATTATTCTTTTAAAATATTCATAACAATACTAATTAAATATTCCAATGAGTTCAGGTCCCCATGTGGAGTATACAATCCACAACGAGCATTTGAAAGTCAACTTTTGCCTTAAATTCTCACCTTTGTAAACCCAGCTTTTTGGAAAAACAAGCATAAATTTCAAAAACTTCAACAAAATGACTGAAACTTGATACACAACATCATAAAAACATTCTTAATGATCTCTAATTATTATCCATGCTTTTCCACACCTGAAACTCTCCATCCACCATGATTTACCCATGTAAACTTGTCTTGTCTTCATAGTCTTGCTTGATAGGACCTAGAACTTGGACTTTACCATTGAAATCGACCTTGTATGCCTTCTACACCTCTCATGAAATGTTAAAATTATCCAAACATTCTTGTATCATACTGGCCTAATCCATTTCTTATTTTACCATACCATACATCTCATGTTAGTCAGGACTAGGCCTAGAATGACCTAACTCAACATATACTTCTCATGAACTGACATTTTGACCACTTGATGCGCCCGAATTAGCGGGAACTTGACAAGGTCACTTGAGCTCGGGTGTCGTTTGAGTTCCTTTTTTTGAAACCACGTGTTTTGATTAAGCGCTTGATGGCAACACCGGTTGGGGCAAGTTTTCGACACATTTCGGGCCCTAAATCCGCCATCTTGAGGCCGAAAATTAGGATTTAAGTTATAGTTTGGTTTTCCTATTTTTGAGCATTAGTTAATTTTAGTCTATTAATTGCATTTTGAGTTAGAAAGTTGGCAATTCCTCTAATTTAGGGATGTAGAAGATGCGTGGCAATTTGTGCTCCGTAGGAATAAGCATGTGAACTTCTTAGAATAGCAGGTTACAGTAAATGCTAAAAATAGTAATTTCCGCCACCAGAGTAGATTTAGTCGAGGAGTTAGCTAGAGTTTACTTGGCAACTCGAGTTGGGAGTTATTTTCCTATTTAGGAAACATTGTAATTCATTATTTGAGAACGAAGAAGGAGATCTATTTTCTTTTGGAGTTCATTTTACCGATTTATCTGGTTGTTCTTAATTTGGCTACATTACCACTTGTAGACACTTATACACCTTTAACACAACATAATAATTATTATATACCTCATACATTCCTTTAAAAACTACTAGAGCTCACATCATAACCATACTTCGGCTTGCAACATGCCCTAGACCATGCCAAAACATCATGTAACTTGACCCAATTAGAACACTAACATTGACCTTGACTTAACTACCTCATTGATACATCTAATTCATCTAAACACCCCTTTACATCAATGTGACTCTTTTCATCAATGACAACAACTAGACACAATTCCCAACGAGATAAATGCATATCAACAAACAAGGTACGAAAATGGAGTTTGAGACTTTTCATGCTCTTGCAAGAATGGCTATGAGAAATGGGATCCCCCTTCACAATACCATTGAATATCGACACCTCTGTCACCACCATTAAAATCCAAAAGTTACCTTATAGCATGAATGGAAAAGTTTAATCCTATAATATTTTATTTTCCAATCATCTTTATGATATTATTGGCTCAATAAGGGACACCTAGCATGGGATAGAATTTGGCTCTTAGCACATTGAAAATGATTTCATTTGTCTCTCTTCACAACTACCACATGACACTAATTTTTCATCTTTCTCAATTTTGTTTTACTTTTCCATGTGACTCTATTTCTCAACCACTCATACAGATTTATTTGATACACTAGTGGATGGATTCCACAACTTTTTCAAGCTTGGAATGCTTTCCATGCATGATGTAGGTTTTCCTTGCCCATTAAATTTCTCTTTTCAATGTGCATAGATTATTTGTTCGTGATACTCATTTGTTTCTTATTATTATTTATTTCCAGATATAATAAATTATTAAATTCAAATACCCCTTTACCTTCCCATTCTTCATCGGTATAGGGCATTTCCCTACTTGATTGAATGCACGACCAATGGTTGCTGACTCTGACAACATCATCAAGATTCACTCCTTTATATTGCCCACTAATGGATTCCTATGATTTCTTTATCTAGTTTCATTACTTTTATGGTTACTTATTTTTATTAGCAAGGAGTGTACTAATGTGATACTAAGTTAACATGGAAAATATATATACATGGATCCATAAAATGATCAAAATATTTGTTTGATAATAAAAATAACCCATCACGTGTGTACTTTGTAATTTGTATTGTGTATAACCTCCTAGTTATTGAATACCCAATTGTTTGGGTTTGAAAGAGAGAATTTTGATGATTTTGTAGCTGCGATAAATGGCTAGATTAAAGAAAAGGGCGTCTCAAACATGCTCTTACCTAGAATAGTCACAAAAAAACAATTGATGCATAGTGAAAAGAGAAATTCAATGGGCGAGGACATCCTACATCATGCATGGAGCATTCCAAGCCTAAAAAAGTTATGGAATCCATATAATGGAAGAATAAATAAATATTTTGATTGTTCATGTTCCACCTTCCCATTTCGGTGCATGGGTTTTTTTACCAATGCTTCAAATATGTAGATAAAAATAATTTTTAAAAAGAAATAAAAATAAAAGAGACGAGAATGACAACATTATCAAGAAAGTGCACTTATAAATGCCTATTGACCAATTAAGGGATCATTTCCTATTTTATGTATAATATTAATTTATAAGTTGTATGTATGTATATGGTGTAAACTTGTGAATTATAAGCAAGTTAAGCCTTTAGTATAAGATGAAAGAAATAGTGTGTTGCTTAGGATTAATAATGAAAACCTAAATAGTTATAGCTGAGATTTATAAGATTTGAACCTTCGATTTTACAAAGCATATGGTATCACTTGTTGTCTCATGTAAAATATTCTCAATTTTTTATTTTATGCAAAGGCTAAAATTTTTAGGAAATTTACTTCTTAAATAATTTTATGAAAGCCTAAATAGTTGTCACAAAGATTTATAATATTTGAACCTTGGATTGTACAACGCATATGGTATGGACCTTGTCATCTCATGTAAAATACTCTCAATTCTTTATTTTATGTAGAGGTTAAAGCGATTGAGGGAAATTACTTTTTAAATAATTTTAAAAATGTATGTACATATATAGTATAATGCATATATAAATTTATATAAGAAATGGTGGTTATATTTTTAAATCTTTAAGTTGGAAGATGTGGTAATATATAAAATTTGTATGTATGTTACAACTAAAAACACAAAAAACGTACAAACAATGAAAATTTTAAATTTTATATTCTAATTGTATGTCGTACAAATTATAAATTACATCAAATGATTAATTGAGGACAAATATTAAATGAGAAAAAATAGAAGTATTGAAAAATTTAGTTTTAATTTAATTTTTTTAAGGAATAAAATCTAGATTAGTTGCATTGTACCTCGATCATTAGTAAATGTAATAAATATTTAATTTTTGAATTTATATTTTTGAAAAAAAAATTATAGATAATTATATTTAAAATAGAATGGAAAATTGAAAGTTATTTTGTTTAGTGACGACAAATTTAATAAAATATGAGATATATTAATTTGAATTATATATAAATTAAACAAATACAAAAATTTATGGAGTTAATCTCACATTTATTTGTTTTCCATTTTGTATATTGTTTTTCGATGGAAAAGTGGTTTTACATCAACACACAATCCATCTCCCTAAAAATTGTGAAACTCAAAACATCAAAACCAAACTTAATGGCATATAAAACACCAAAATAAAACCACCTAAAAACATCAAAATAAAACTTAGTTATATTTGAAACATTAAACTTAAATTTATTTTTAAATTATTTCAATTTAATAATTAAATTTTTCATTCCATCATATATTTTTAACTTGATTTAATGCATGCGTCCATATGTATTTGTTAATGTGATTAAATATATGCTTCCATGTGTGATTAATTTATGGAATGCCCAACTTAAATCATATAGATGTTCTTTTCAAATTTGTCTCTTTGATGATTGAATTCTTTTGAGGATTAATATAAGCTGAGATGTAAAATCATTTATTAGAATATTTTTGTGAAATTGTGAAATTATGTGTGGAATGTAATAGTGTATGGATGGGGTCGTCCATGATGGGTACTACCCACACTCTTGTGTAGTCCCTTATGCTTGATGATAAGGAGCACATAGGAATTGTGGATCCGATCTGATTTATATGAAAGAAAATTTCTGTGTCATTTTTGTAGCATGTTATGTGGCTTTCCAACTTCATGTGTTACATGTGCTAATCATATAACCTATATGAAAGTTATATCTTTAGTATAGAGAGACATAAACATGTGATATTTTCATAGGATTATAGTTTTCTTGAAGTTATTAACATTATTGAAGCTTAAAGCTTGATGAACTCACAAAGAAATAATTAGGGATTTAATATTTTTGTGTGAAAAAATATTGATGTATAAGTTTTTTTGTATTTGGTTGTGTGGATTTCTAGCCTTACGTGTAAATATATGGTGTAATCTTGTGACTTCTAGGCAAGTTAAGGCCTTAGTATATGATGAAAGAAATAATTTGACATATGGGATTCGAATAGAAACCTATATAATTGAGGTTTATAATATTTGAACCTTGAATTTTGTAAAGCATATGGTATGCTTTGTTATGTATTCTTTATATTATGTAGAGGTTAAAAGGCTTAAGCAAATTTGCTTCTTTTTTTAATTTTATGCCATGTTTAGTAGTTATATCCCTTGTATGTTATATATTTTTATATAGACACATAAAAGTGAAAATAAACATTTTAGAATAGGAATGGAAGCGTTATTTCTCACTTAGTTATGATATTTTATTAAATATGAATTTCAAATATTCAATTATAGATGAAATATATCCTCAAGCATATTTATGGGTCACGTTATTAGAGATAAAAACAAATTTTCATATAATGAAATGTACATATTTCATAAAAAAAGCTTCTATCAACGTTTTTAAGCACCTATAAATGATATTATTAATTATTATTGAATTGGATTAGTCATTCAAAAATCCTCATTTTCTTTTCGAACTACGAGCTAATTTTAGCCCTCCCTTAGGTCAACTTAATTGTTTTTCTATTGTAAAACACAAAAATAAATTTAGACAAAATAATTCTAGATCAATTGTTTTCTATTTTAAAACACAAATAATTTAGATATTGATATACTCGAGTGATGCACCCCTATCTATATATGTATATGGGGGTAATGATTGAGCGCAGACTCCACTCCGTTCATGCCTAACTGAAATCATATAGATGCTCTTCTCAAATTTATCTCTTAGATGGTTGAATTCCTTTGAGGATTAATATAAGTTGAGATGTGAAATCATTTATTAGAATATTTTTGTGAAATTGTGAAATTACGTGTGGAATGCAATAGTGTATAGATGGGGTCATCTATGATGGGTACTACCCACACTCTTGTGTAGTACCATATGCTTGATGATGAGGAGCACATAGAAATTGTGGATCCGATCTAGTTTATATGAAAAAAATATCAATGTGTCATTTTTGTAGCATGTTATGTGGCTTTCCAACTTCATGTGTTACATGTGCTAATCATGTAACCTCTATGAAGGTTATATCTTTAGTATAGAGTGGCATAAACATGTGATATTTTCACATGGTGATAGTTTTCTTCAACTTACTAACATTATGGAAGCTTAAATCTTGATGAACTCACAAAAAAATAATTAGGGATTTAATATTGTTTGTGTAGAAAAATATTGATGTATAAGTTTTTGTATTTGGTTGTGTGGACTTCTGACCCTACATGCACATATATGGTGTAATCGTGTGACTTCTAGGCAAGTTAAAGCCTTAGTATACTTTGATGGGGCTTCTAAGGGTAACCCTGGGATTGCGGTAGGAGGAGTGATCCGGGATCATAAAGGTAGTCGATTAATGCGTATCTTTGGGAAAATGGGTGTTGAACAAATCATTTTGCCGAAGCATTATCTGCTTTATGGGGCCTGAGAATTGCCCAGACTCATAATATCTGAAACCTCATTCTTGAAGGGGACTCCTTGAATATCATTAACCATCTTAAAAATTGCTCACCTCCAAGTTGGAACATCAAAGATTTTATCTTAGAATCCATTAGTATATGCCAAACCTTGATAACATTAGGATCATGCATACTTATCGGGAGGGTAATAAATTAGCAGATGCTTTGGCTAATTATGGCATTAATATTAACCATATTGTTTGGGATAATAATAGCATTCCTAAATAGTTTCAAAGCAGCATTCAAGTGGATATCTGTATACATGCAAATTCTTGAATTGGGATATGATTATGGGGAGTGGGTTAATAAAACGCCCACGCGTGCTATTTTTAAAACTAAGACTTTGCAAATCTTGTCGAATAATCAAGACAGTATGAAGTATATGGATAAGTTCAAGTGGAGTAATATTGAAAAGAAAGGCACGCATGCGGGCAACATTAAGCTCTATACAATCTGGTTATATGATTCCACGGATCCCAAAAACAATAATGAAGTTAATGATGATAGGGAGTGGGTTAGCAAAAGGGCCGTAGTTCCCACAAGTGAGCTTCAGTAGGTCGGATCAACATTCACGCGGCTATTCGTGGGAATCTGGCGCAACGCCACTATTATACTCAGTATTATCATTGCGCGGATTGTAACAGTGGTAGGCGGACTGGCATTAGAGCTATCAAGGATTCTAAAATTTGTTACACGTAGTTAAGCACAGTGACGATGGGGGGCCCCCCTTGCAAATTGAGCCGTAGCGAGACCCAGATTGGAAGGATAATGCGGAGCTTTGGAGTATACTCAGCCAGGGAGGCATTACCAACTTTATGGAGAAGGTTCAAGGCCATGATCAAAGCATTTTTGTGCGTTTTGCAAAGGATTGGAAGGATCGAATAGTGGATTATGGGGGGCAGAAGATTTCGGTCAACGAGGAGTTAATTGCTGAGGCGACTGGCCTGGGCATGGAGGGATACCGTTTTTTTAATAAAAGGGTCGATAGAGAAGCTGAGGAGAGGAGATTCGTGGAAGGTTATGAGAAGTTGGTCTTTGTCACGGCGGGCTTCTTTGGTAAAATTGATTCCTTCGCCTTATGATGAGGTAACCCGGATGATGGTGCGCTTCATTTCTTTGGAGGAAGGTTCGTAGCGATTAGGCTGCTAAGCATCTTGTCTTCCTCAACCATTTTCAGAATCGAGCGGTATGTTTTCCCCATTATTTGCTTAACTCTTTGGAGCGCTCCATTTTGGAGTTTCAAAAACATGCCGTGCGGTTCCTTTGCACACGAGGGCTTATTTTCTTGTTGCATAAGCTTTGTCTCCTCCGGTCTCTGGTATTCCTTCCTCCCCGGCTCTTGTCCCCCTCTGCACGGTTCAACGGCCGTTAGCCCCGTTTCTCCGTTTCCTGTCCCCCATGCACCGATGATGTTACCCTCTGCCGGTTCTCCGGGCTCCATCTTCCATTCCCACCACCGCCTCTTTCCACCCCCTTTGCTTCCACTCGCGGACACATTGCAGGTCTTAGGAGCCCGAACCTTGATACCCCTGCTGTGGAGAAGGGTCCCCAAGAGCTTGAAATTGCCCATAACCTCTTGCATATCAGCAGTGCTAGTTCTCAGGATGCACAGATGGAGAACTCTGCAAAAAGGCTGGAAGCCTTAGAGGCTGACATGAAGCTGTTGAAGGAGGAGGTTAAAAACTTGGCAAAACAGAAAGGCAAGAGGAAGAAGGAGGAGGAGGGGCTATGGATAATAGCCAGATGGAAGATATATACAAGAAACTGAACTCTTTAGACTCCCGTTTAGGGAAGGCCAAAACTCGCCATGACTATAGTATGGCCATTTTTAGTGCAATTGCGAGTTCATTCAACACGAGCATGTCATGATGTTTCCAATCTCAGCGGGGTTCCGGCATCGCTTTGGGGCAATGATAAGGAAAGCAAAAGGACCATTGAGTAGCTGGATTTCACTGACTCTGCCCACATGATGACTTTGGGGATGTTCAAGTCTTGGCAGAATATCAAATCCAGCATTAACAAAGCTGCCAAGAAGTAGTTGGGGGTGCTTCTGTTGCTTTTCTTTGTAAATATTGCTTTTTTTGTTGTTCTTTAGCTACTTTTTTGCTGTGTTTGTATTGGTTTTGTCTTGATGGGTAGCTGCGTGCTGGCTACGCTGGACTTCATTGCCATATTTGGATTTTGATCCTTTTTGTTCTGGTTCTCATTCTTTTTTGGCTTTTAGGCCCTCTTTTGTTCCCAAGGGTATAGTCCCTTTCAAAAAACTATTTGCCAATAATTAAAAAAAAAAGCCTTAGTATACGGTGAAAAAAGCAGGTTTGATATATGGGATTCTAAATTAAAATCTATATAGTTCTAATTGAGGTTTATGATATTTGAACCTTGAATTTTACAAAGCATATGGTATCATTTGTTGTGTATTCTTTATATATGGCATATTTATGGGTTGCATCACATTATTAGAGATAAAAACAAATTTTCATATAAGAAAATATACAAATTTCATAAAAAATAGTCTATAGCATTTCACACACCTATAAATAATATTATTAATTATTATTGAATTAAATTAGTCATTCAAGAATCCTCATTTTCTAGGTGATTTTAGCCCTCCTCTAGGTCAACTCAATTGTTTTCTATTGTAAAACACAAAAATATATTTAGATCGATTGTTTTGTATTGTAAAACACAAATAAATTTATACATAAAATATATTTAGATTTTACATGGAAAATAACTCTTAGAGAGTTCGTGATGTGCATCATTATGAGGGGCTTTTGAATATAATAGTTTGAAGTAAAAGGAGATAATAAAATATAATTAAGAGATACAATCTCTTTTTATCGAATCAAGATGCACATGATTAAGGTTTTAACAATTGAATTTGTATTGTATAAAGTGGTCTATAATAAATGAACACCATAAAGTTTTCCACGTAAATGTTGCTTAAGATCTTAGACTTCAATATTTTTACCTTTCCCTTTTTACAATCAAACCAAACTAAATCAGTAAGTAATTGACTTAACATGTTTATCTTTATTAAAAAGAACGCCAAAGTTCTTGATCGAAAGGACACTTTTTTAAGGGTTGAATAGTTTCTTTTTCCTCTATTTCTTTCTTTTTATTTTTTTGGGGTGGGATCAATGTTGCATTTCATTAAAATATTTTTCATTGAATTTTTTTAAATATAATTATGTTGTAATAATCGTAACTGTTATGAGTTTTCATTATTTTAATGAGATTTTTATGTATTTAATTAATAATGATAAGATGAACACAATGGTAAGAATTTATTTATAGAAAAAGGAATAACGAATGTTATTTATTGATTTGAAATTTTGATCTAGTCTTTTTTTTTATCGACAAAACTTTTAGATCATTAAAAATAATTGACTATATCATTCGCTAATAACCTAGAAGATTGAAGAAGCTAAAGATGTCTTCATCTATTCCAAAATTTAGGACCACTCATAAAGGTGTGGGTTGATGGAGTTCAAATAAGGACGGATTGTTTATTCCATTACATGTATGAACTTTCGTTAATGTGTTGGCAAAGCTTGCATGACAACATAATTAGTCACTATAATACCAATATCAATTATGGATGCAAAGAGACATGACTAAAGCTTGTACACAAGGAAGACCCAAGTGCACAAAAGGAAATCTAAAAATGTACCAAAATCCTTTGAATAGTATAGATATCTTAAATGTACATATGTTGGAAAAACATTGATAGATATCAATCTCAATGCTTTTATCATGGATTTACATATACCATTTAATTAATTTAATTTTGTTACCTTCCTCGGAAATTGCCCATTAAATGGTGACAAATGACATCAATCTAGTTACACTAATGATTGGGGCTCGAGAAAATTCTTCTTGGAAAAAAAAGCGGCTCCAAACTCCATCGTATGGCCAAGATATTATGATTTTTTTATTGTCTTCTCGAAGAAAAAGAAAATATTCTAGTGAGGACCAAATTCAATTCAAATTTAATGTCGTGATTAATTGTTTACGCGGGAAATTATACCCCCTCCTCCCCCAGTTTCCATTGTAGAATGCCTATAAGCATAACAAGTAGAAAACACGTCATGAAGATACCAATAACGTAAAACCAAAGACATGTTCATTTATTCTAGATTCCACTCATGATGTTTTTATGGACCTTGAATGATGGTAGGTTAACTTGCTTGATTGTTGATATGAATTATTGACATGCAACTATCAAGAATCACTTGTTCAACAAAGTGCACATCCATAGAGTGTTCATTAATCAAAATTCCATTACTTGGTAAATCTCCTTGTGAATGGAATTGGGTGGTATTTTTTCTCCTCCTACTCTATTAAGCAATCCATTGAATTCATATTAGTGAATTGGATCTTTACACTTCAAACACCATCACAATTTCTCTTGATATATCATTACCAATATCTTGGAGTCGTTGATCAATGTGTAGATAATGAATGTTGCCACTTTGCATTCATTTAAAGTATAAACTTGAGGGAATTGATGTGAGGTTCAATGATGAAAATTGGTGTTCTCCCTCTCAATATGATTTACAATTAATATACTTGTACATATAGATATTTTAACTTAAAGTTGGCATTCCTCATAATGTTTTGTTGAGTGTGTATGAATGTGTGCATTGACATGGTTTATTATTTACACTCTACAACAAGGATAAATGAATTAGGATCTTAGAGTCATATATGCAATTCCAAGACACATTAAAGAGGCATTTTCAACTTTGGGTGGAAATGCATGTATTTAGAGGAATTGAGTAAGTATTTGTTTGGATTGTGAAGAAAGCAAGGGAGGGGAGGGGAAGACTAAACAATCAAACATACTCTCCTATAACCAATCAACCATTATGTTAGGCATGAGGGCCACTTCTTATGTGGCATCAACCCCATTTGCATAAGGATCCGATTTGTTGTGTTTATATGGTGCCGCATGACCAAACCTAACAACAATGTGGGATAAAAATTTAAGCGATGAATATTTTAGAGTTATAGAAATAATTCCAATATACATTTTAGAGATGTATCAAAATTTGAATAGTAAGATGTGTATTGAGAGGAATTTTTAGAAGATATATTTTTGGATCATGAAAGCATAGAGAAGGAGAGGGAAGGAGATTCGGAGGTCAAAAACCCCAAAATTAAATGCCTCTTGATATGATTATGTATCTAAATATAATTTTGGTATGTGATGTTCTCAATTATTACTACTTATACTATCAAATTATAAATAAGGTGATAAATACATAGAGACATATAAGCTCTCAAATATTGCAATTTGAATTGATAACATGACATTAGTATGTGTGTGGAGCTCATGATAATAATTGAAGAAAATAGAAGTACAAAAGCAAATATGGTAAACCCTAAGTGAGATGCACTAAATCGCATAGGTAATTATTATCATCATTTCATTTAATGAGGCATTTAGAGAGGCATGCAAACTGTCTCAATTTTTCACAATCCCAATGCCTTCATGTGTTGTGTAGGAGTTACGCATAGTAGGAGAAGATCATGTCATTGGTTATCGAGAGTATGATCCGGATAAAACATCTTTATGATATTACCCTTCAAGTTATGCCTTGAAATTTTCCCAAGTTTTGTAGGAGTACACGAAGGCATGGGTCGAATATATCAATTTGATCCACATATAACCTACTATGTGATATGATAGACCCAAGCCCATCCCTAAACACACTTTGAGCTTTACCCATACATTGACCCAAAACTTTTTACCGTCATAGTTCAACATTTATTTAGGCAAGGAAAATGTATACTACCTTTTAGGTCGTAGAGTGCAAGTCACATAAAAGCGAATCTCCAATCTAGTATCTAAAGCACCTACAACAATATGCCCAAGGATTGGACGCTTGTTTGTGTCCAAGGGTGAGGGCCCACCAACCCTTGTTTGATCGGTCAAAAAATTATTGATGCGCCGAATTAGCGGGAACTTGTGACAAGGTCATAACTTGAGTTCGGGTGTCTGTTTGAGTCCGTTTTTTTGAAACCACGTGTTTGATGAGAGCGAACACAGCGGAAATCCACCCTACCAATTGGGGCAAGTTTTTGACACATTTTCAGGCCCTAAATCTGCCATCTTGAGGCCGAAAATTAGGATTTAAGTTATAGTTCGGTTTTTTCCTATTTTTGAGCATTAGTTAATTTTAGTCTATTAATTGCATTATGAGTTAGAAAGTTGGCAATTCCTCTAATTTAGGGATGTAGAAGATGCGTGGCAATTTCTGTGCCCGTAGGAATAAGCATGCGAACTTACTAAGAATAGCTAGGTTCTAGTAAACTGCTAAAAATAGTAATTTCCGCCACCTAGAGTAGATTTAGTCAGAGTTAGCTAGAGTTTACTTGGCAACTCGAGTTGGGAGTTGTTTTCCTATTTAGGAAACATTGTAATTCATTATTTGATAACAAAGAAGGAGATCTATTTTCTTTTGGAGTTCATAATATTTGCAGCATATCTGGTTTGTTCTTAATTTGGCTACATTATTTGGTATCAGAGCTGGTTCGAAGTTTTAAAAAAATGGTAGGAAGAGGAAGAGGAGGTGGTATTGCACAGATGAATAGAAATATGCAAGATCTGCAGAGACAAGTTGTTGTTGCGCTTGCTGCAATGATGTGAGAGAGAGGAAATCAAGGTGGAGATGACACAGATGAAGAAGAAGTTTGTGAAGAGGAGGAAATGCAAGCACCACCATTAGCTTTTGAAGAAAGGATGCTTTGAGCATTAGAAGGAAAGAATGATGGGATAAGAGTTGATGTTTCAGAGTATGGTGGTAGTCTAAAACAAGAGGAGCTAATAGGTGGTTGACTAGCATGGGAAAAATTTTTGAGTGGAAGACTATGTCGAGGAAGAAAAGAAGGTAAAATTTGCATGCATGAAATTGAAAGGTCATGTTATGTTATGGTGGGATCACCTACGAGAAAGAAGCGGTCAAGAAAGGGGAAAGAAAGAATTAGGACATGGAGTAAGATGGAGAAGAAGTGAAAGATAAATTTCTCCCTGTGGATTATGCACAAACCCTTACGAGGAGGTTTCAAAATCTCGAGACAGAACTTACAAATAGTGCGAGAATACACGAGATGAGTTCTATAAGTTGTCCATTCGTGTAGAGCATGAAGAAAGGCGAGGAACAAATGGCTGCAAGGTATGTTAATGGATTAAAATTTTCTATTCAAGATGAGATAAGTATGCATAGGATTAAAAGCATGGAGGATGCCTATCAATTAGCCTTAAAGGTGAGGAAAAACAAAATCGTCAAAGTTTTAGGAGATCACCTAGAATGAATAGGGGGGCCTCAACTTCCTTTCAGGGATGAGCTAGTTTCAGCCAAGGTAGGGGAGAATCATCTCGTGGATTGGAAAAGCAAGAGGATACGAGACAAGATTTCAGAATCAACAAAGAGGTAGAGGATTTCCTAGGGGAAGAGGATATGCTGGCGATAGAGGATGGGAGGCTCCACGAAGACCATTTGTTTGTTACAGATGTGGTGAAGAAGGGCATCGAGCTTTTGAATGCCCACATACTTATACACATGACAAAAGGCAAGGAGATGCTCCAAGAGTAAATCTTGTTGAAGTGAGCAAGTAGAAGATGAAACGGGACTGGAAATCCCACCGGATGTTGGAGAAACTACGATGATCAAGAGGGCGATGATTGCTCAAGAAAGGAGGTCAAGGGGGATGCATGGCTGCGTACAAATATTTTCAGAACAAGATGCACTTCAGGAGGAAAGGTATGTAATGTTATTATTGATGGTGGTAGTTGTGAGAACATGGTTTCAAATGAGATGGTCGATAAATTGGGTCTGCATTGTGAGAAGAATCCTAACCCTTATCGTATTGCATGGTTTAAGAAGGGTAATGAAGATTCTTGTTGATAAGAGATGTTTAATAATTTTTCTATTGGGACAATTATAAGGATGAGATTTGGTGTGATGTTATCCCTATGGATGCATGTCATATCTTCTTAGGAAGACCATGGCAATTTGATAGAAAAGTTATTCATGATGGGGAAAGAATACTTATACTTTTTGGAAGGATGGCACAAAAATAGTTTTTCTACCTCTTAAAGAAGAGGGGAAGGCTGAAAATATGCTTTCTGCAAAGGAATTTGTGAAGGAGGCAAAGGCAACCGGTTTTTGTTATGCACTAGTTGCAAATAAGGATGAACTTGTAAGTGCTCAAATACCAATAGAAACATCAGAATTAATAGAAGAATTTTCGGATGTTATTCCTGATGAGCTACCAGATGGATTACCACCCAAAAGAGATATTCAACACCACATTGATTTGATTCCAAGGTCTTCACTCCCAAATCAAGCGGCTTATAGGATGAGCCCGACATTGCATGCAGAGTTGAATAGGCAAGTGGCAGAGCTCGTGCGAAAGGGGGTCGTAAGGGAGAGCATGAGTCCGTGTGCAACACCAGACTTTATTAACACCAAAGAAGGATGGAACATGGAGAATGTGCACGGATAGCAGAGCGATCAATAAAATTACAATCAAGTATCGGTTCCCAATACCTCGCCTTGATGATATGATGGATGTGCTTGCTGGATCTAAGTATTTCACCAAGATTGATCTTCAAAGTGGTTATCATCAGATTCGGATCAGAGAAGGAGATGAGTGGAAAATAGCATTCAAGACGGGAAATGGATTATATGAGTGGTTGGTGATGCCATTCGGGTTATCCAATGCACCTAGTACTTTTATGAGATTGATGAACACCGTCTTTACGGGAGTATAATGGTAAGTTTGTTGTGGTTTATTTTGATGATATCTTGATCTTTAGTAAAACTAAAGAAGAACATTTGAGGCATCTAAGGTTGGTATTTGAAGTGTTAAGGAAAGAGAAACTCTATGCAAATATGAAGAAGTGCACATTCATGCAAGAGAGTTTGGTATTCTTGGGATTTATTATTTCAGCAGATGGGGTACAGATGGACTCAGAAAAGATAAAGGCAATTATTGAATGGCCTACTCCACGGAGTATAACAGAGGTAAGGAGCTTTCATGGTCTAGCAACATTTTACAGAAAATTTATTAAAAATTTCAGCAGTATTGTAGCTCCTATAACATATTGCACAAAAGGAAGGGAGTTTTTGTGGACAAAGGCAGCTGAGGATAGTTTTCAATTCTTGAAGAAGAAGGTGACAGAGGCACCCATTTTGGCACTACCAGATTTTGATAAAGTGTTTGAGGTTGATTGTGACGCCTCACATGTGGGTATTGGGGCTGTTCTAAGTCAAGGAGGAAAGCCAGTAGCTTTCTTTAGTGAGAAAATGAATGAGGTAAGAAATAACTACTCTACTTATGATGTGGAATTTTATGCAATTGTACAAGCATTAAGGCATTGGAGGCATTACTTAGTGCCTAAGGAGTTTGTGTTATTTACAGACCACATAGCCATGAAGTATGTGAATACCCAAAAGAAGTTGAATAGTAGGCATGCAAAGTGGGTATCATTTTTGCAGTGTTATACTTTTCTCTAAAACATAAATCAGGAAAAAAGAATCAAGTTACAAATGCATTGAGTAGGTGTGTGACTTTGTTTACCACTATGGAAAATGAGGTGGTGGGTTTTGAAGCAATAAAGGGTTTGTATTCTTTAATTCGATTTCAAGGATATTGTTGAAAGACTAATTAGTCCATTGTCAGACAATGCAGGAGATGTCTGGATGAGTATATTTTACAGGATGGCTACCTATTGAGGACACCAACTATGTATTCAGTTGGGTCTATGAGAGAGAATATAGTGAAAGAGTTGCATAGCGGAGGGTTGGCTGGGCATTTTGGTAAAGATAAGATGATAGCCTTGGTAGCAGACAAATACTATTGGCCAAAGTTGAAAAGAGATGTGGTAAGATATGTGGAAAGATGTCGAATTTGCCAAGTCTCAAAAGGCCATGCACAGAATACAGGGTTGTATATGCCATTTCCTGTTCCTAAAGGGTCGTGGACAGATCTGAGTATGGACTTTGTTTTGGGATTACCAAAAACACAACGAGGTAATGACTCAATTTTTGTGGTTGTTGATAGGTTTTCTAAGATGGTTCATTTTATTACTGTAAGAAAACAAGTGATGTAACAGGTGTAGCAGATTTGTTTTTCTAGAGAAGTTGTTCGTTTGCATGGTGTTCAAAAACTATTACTTCAGATAGGGACACCAGGTTCTTAAGTCACTTCTGGCGGACTTTATGGAAGAAATTTGGAACTCAACTACTGATTCGGTGAGTGCCTATCATCCATGGCAGATCGATGGAAAATAGAGGTGGTAAATAGGAGTTTGGGAAACTGTTAAGGTGCATTGTTGGGAAAAGCCGAAACAATGGGACTTAGCATTACCACAAGTGAGTTTGCATATACTTGATTCCATAAACAGATCCACGGGAAAGTCTCCATTTTCAATTGTGTATGGGAGTAATCCAAATGGGGTGTTAGATTTGGTGCTGACTACCGGTTGATGGCGAGTCGGTGATGATGCGCAAAAGCATTTTCGAACATATACAACAATTGCAGGAAGAAGTGCGGAAGAAGCTGCAGAATAGTAATGATAAGTATAAAGAAATAGCAGATGTGCATAGACGGAGAAAGGTATTTACAATTGGTGAATTGGTTATGGTATATCTACATGGAAGGAAAGGTTTCCAAGAGGAACCTATAACAAGCTGAAGTACAAGAAGATTGGTCCCTACAAAATCGTGAAAAAATAAGCGATAATGCTATTTATGAGGAAGAATTGCGAGGGGAATTTTGATATTTCTCCAGTGTTTAATGTTTCAGATTTGTATTCTTTTCATGGGGATGGTGCAGAAGGGGATTCTATTGATGAAGTAGTAGATTGGAGGCAACAGGTTCGGTGAAGAAGAAAGAAGAAGTGGATCAGATTCTAGATAAGAAAACAATGGACACACGAAATGGGAAATACAACAAATATTTGGTACACTGGAAAGGACTGGAACAAGAGGACAATACTTGGGTCACAGAGTGGGAGATTTAGAAGTTGGATGTAGATAAATGGAAGTAGTTTGAAGAAGACAACTTGCAGGAGCTGCGTTTTTTCAAGCAGGGGAGAATGATGCGCCAAAATTAGCAGGAACTTGACAAGGTCATAACTTGAGTTCGGGTGTCCGTTTGAGTCTTTTTTTTTTTGAAACCACGTGTTTCGATGAGACGAAACGGCAAACCATACCAGTTGGGGCAAGTTTTGACACCGGGCCCTAAATCTGCCATCTTGAGGCCGAAAATTAGGATTTAAGTTATAGTTCGGTTTTTCCTATTTTTGAGCATTAGTTAATTTTAGTCTATTAATTGCATTATGAGTTAGAAAGTTGGCAATTCCTCTAATTTAGGGATGTAGAAGATGCGTGGCAATTTCTGTGCCCGTAGGAATAAGCATGCGAACTTACTAAGAAGAAGCGAGTTCAGTAAAGCTGCTAAAAATAGTAATTTCCGCCACCTAGAGTAGATTTAGTCAGAGTTAGATAGAGTTTACTTGGCAACTCGAGTTGGGAGTTGTTTTCCTATTTAGGAAACATTGTAATTCATTATTTGATAACAAAGAAGGAGATCTATTTTCTTTTGGAGTTCATAATATTTTGCGGCATATCTGGTTTGTTCTTAATTTGGCTACATTAATTATCATCTATATTTTTGAGTTTATGATATTTACAATACATTACATATGTAGGACTTTTAACATTCTTTGAGTTTTAACATCGATTATTGAGGAGGCCCCCATATAATATTATAGCTCACCATCCCCAACATGAACTACCACATGTGATCAAAAGGTTAGCCCCTAAGAATTCTATAACATACACAATAAGCATAATGTCATGGTCTCCTCTATTCAAACATCAACACAAATTTGAATAATTTCAAGAAAAAACATTAGCATTAAATGTCTCAATGCCCAATGATAACTAACATGTTAAATTTACTAAGAAATGCAACAGCTAGTATTAGTGATTTAGATGTTTTAAACATTAGCATTAAATGTCTCAATGCCCAATGATAAGCGGCATGTTAAATTTACTTAGAAATGTAACATCTAGTATTGGTGATTTAGATGTTTTAAGAATGATATATTTGTTATTAGGGTGAAGCTTCCACCACGACTTGTTTTTATAGCTAATTTATCTAATTTGGCATGTCGAATTGGGTACAACATATTACAAATACATTGTATCTAGAATATCAGTCCCCTCATAATGCATATATGATTGAAAATGAATGATTCAAGAAACCCGTTTATCTCCTTTGTGTTAAATTTGATTTCATGAAATATTCAAGGGAAAACACGCTAAATAAGAATTTAGATGTGTTGTATGTGTGCATGAAAGCCATATAAATGAATTATGAATGTATGAACATTCGAAGGAAATGTGCATGAAAAATAATAAAACTAAAACAAAATATATATATTAATATATGCATTTTGTACATGGCATAGTCTTAAGAAAGATGTATGATTGTTTATCTTCCAACTAAGCTATGTCTATGTTTTGAAATGTTTATTATATGATCGTTATGTAATGCTACAAATGTGTATACATATATTACGAAGTCACTCAAGCTAAATAATCATTATAGACATCAAAAAGTTGAGCTTTCATGTGTGATTCTTCACCTTCGACATTTCTTTATGACTATTGAGTTATAAAAGTTGATGGTAAAAAAATTGTCGAGTGTGTTGCCATGTGCCCCATGTGAGGGAATATTATCTTATCTCTATAAGGAGAACCCCTTTACTCATATCGGGGGTTTGACCACGCGGTTGGTATGGGGACAACAATGTTGTTGGCACCTAGTAATACCATGTGGGTTGAGTGGACCTTGGTGGTGTGGCATGTAGGTGTCTGGGATCTTGAGATATCCATTGGTGAAAATCGTATAAGGTTTAACACATGTGCATGAATAGTGTTATGTTTGATCCGCCATATTATGTTGTGTCGATATAACAATATGTACAATGTCCGATGGCGATGGTTTTGTAAACTTGAAGGTGTTCGCAAACCTTTGAATGTAGCTCTAAAATACCATAAACTCGTTGAATAAGATTCGCAATTACCAATGGACTTTAAAATATTATCTTGAAATCACTTTTGAAGTTCATCGAAAAATTATCAATAAAGATATACACATCATATAAAACTTCTTATCACTACATGTCAAGTGAAAAAATCAACATTTGTTAGAGATTTATTTTTGATATGTTTTTCCCACCACACAACCTTTGATCAATTGACCCACAACTACAAGAAAAAACTAAAAATGTTATTCTTAAACAACCGAGTGGTTGACACACATTCGATAATTTAGAAAACTAGTGATTGACACACATTCAATAATTTAGAAGGACAATTTTATTATTCTTAAAAATAAGAAAACAAGTTTTCTAAGTTGGAGTAGATTGACTAGTAGAAACAATTGTCCCCAAATTATTATTTTTATTGGACAAAAATACTAAGATTCAAACCTAAATTAGGACAAACCTTTAGAAACCCCCCAAAAAAATTTAAATGAATGAATATTTTAGAGTTGTAGAAACAATTTCAATATACTGATAAAGAGATCTATCCAAATTTGAATAGTAAGACATGTATTTAGAGGAATTTGTAAAAGATTTATTTTAGATTATGAAACCGTAGAGAAGAAGAGGGGAAGGGGATTCGTCAATATAGCAAGTAAAGCTTAAAAACACCAAAATTGAAAGCCTCTTGATATGATCATTTAACTAAATATAATTTTGGTATGTAATGTTCTCAATTATTGCTACTTATAATATCAAATCATAAATAAGGTGATAAATATATAGAGCCATATAGGCTCTCAAATATTACAACTTGAATTGATAACATGGCATTAGTATGTGTGTGGAGGTCATGATATTGATTGAAGAAAATAGAAGTACAAAAGCGAATACAATGAACCCTAGTGAGATGCACTAAATCACATAGGTAATTATAGACATAATCACATTTAATGAGGCATGCAAACGGTCTCAATTGTTCACAATCCTAATGTCTTCATGTGATGTCTATGAGTTATGCATAGTAGCAAAAGATCATGTCATTGGTTATCAAGAGTACGACCCACACAAAACACGCTATGATATTACACTTCAAGTTATGCCTTGAAATTTACCTCAAAGTTTTATAGGAGTACATGTAGGCATGGGTCGAACATATTATCGTGAACCATACATAACACACTCTTCGATATTACAGATCAAGCCCATCCCCAAGCACATTTTGATCTTTACCCAAAAATTGACCCACGTTTTTACCTTAGGGTTGTAGTTCAACATTTATTTAGGCAAAGAAAATGTATACTAGCTTGTTAGGCCGTAGGTTCAAGTCACACAAAATGGATCTCCAAAATCTAGTATCAAAGCACCTACTGACAGTATGCCCAAGGATTGGACCCTTGTTTATGTCCAGGGTGAGGGCCTACCAACCCTTGTTTAATCAATCAAAAAAATTATCATCTTTTTTTTAGTTTATGATGCTTGCAATATATTACATGTGCATGATTTTTAACATTCTCTCGAGTTTTAACATCGATTATTGATTAGGCTCGCTATACTAATATGATATCTCATCATCCCCAACATTTATACCACTTTGGTTGCATATACCCTACATGTGATCAAAAGGTTAGCCCCAAAGGATTCTCTAACATATACAAGAGTAAGAGGTCCGCCATTTTCTCCATTCAAACATCAACACAAATTTGAATAATTTCCAAGAAGAAACATTAGCATCAAATATCTTCATGCTTAATGATAATTGACATGCTAAATGTACTTAGAAATTATGCAACATCTAGTATTAGTGCTTTATATGTTTTAAGAATGATATATTTTTTATTATAGTGAATCTTCCCGCCACGACTTTCTTTTATAAATAATTTCTCTAATTTGACGTGTTGAATTGGGTACAACATATTACAAATACATTATATTTAGAATATCCAGTCCCCTCATAATGTAGATATGATTGAAAATGAATGATTTCGATCTCATGAAATATTCAAAGGGCAACACCCTAAATAAGAATTTAGATGAGTTGTATGTGTGCATAAAAGCTATATAAAGGAATTATGAAGCATTCGGAAGGAAATGTACATGAAAAACTATAAAACAAAAACAAAAATATTGTATTGGAATCACTTTTGAAGTTCATCAATTTTTTAATCAATAAAGATATACGCATCATATAAAACTTCTTTTGATCACTTTGCATGTCAAGTGGAAAAATTCAACATTTATCAGAGATTTGTTTTTATATATTTTCCCGCCACACAATCTTTGGTACAATCAACCCACAACTACAAGCAAAAACTAAAAATATTATTCTTAAATACCAGTAGTTAACACACGTTCAATAATTTAGAAAACTAATGATTGGCACATGTTCAATAATGTACAAACACAATTCTATTATTCTTAAAAATAAATAAACTAAATTTTCTGAATTAGAATAAATTGAGTAATAGAAACAAAATGTCCCCAAATTATTATTTTTGTTACTAAGATTCAAACCTAAATTAGGACAAACCTTTAGGAACCCCCAATAAAAAAGTAGAGAAGAATAGTAGATATAAGAGTCGAGGCTTCCTTTGTTAGTTGAATAATATAACTCTCTACCTACCAAAAATGACCCCCTCTTCCTAACACATTGATTTCCCACACCAAAAGGCCATTGAGATATTATGGAGCACTCAACTAGAATATGCTCCGTGTCATATGAGAATCACACTCATAAGAATATAGACAATACGTATACCTTAGATGTACCAACATCATAGGAACATAAACAATGTATATATCTTGGGCGTGGACAAGAAACATATCATTTTCTTAAGAAAATTGACAAGGAGTTCAAAAAAGTAGATCTAGTTAGATAAGGCTAGGGGTTCACAACTTGCTAGTTGTCAAATAAGTTTCACTAAAACCAAAATTCATAAAGTGGAAGGGCCCCCAAAGTATGGACAAAAGCCTTGTTTTCCCATAACTATTTAGAGACTTGGTTGTCTATCAAAATGAAGAGGTGGCAGTGGCAGTGGCAGTGGCAGTGGCGTGAGGGAAAGAGACAAGAACCGCCTTAAAAATATGATTTATTGGATAAAAGATTAAGTCCATCAACGCATGAGAATAACTCGATCAAGGTTTTTGTTGAAAATTCACCACCGCTTAACGCGTTTGATGATGTCGATAATTGTGACACTTTTAGGGGTAATGAATGAGTACCATAGCGTCTATACAGCTAGAACGTTATTTTTATGTTAAAAAGTAGTAAGATTTTATTAGTTTTAAGTTTGAAGTTTAATTTACATTAACTTTTTAGAAATAGTTTAAAATTTTCAAATAATTTATTTCTTCAATTTTTAAATAACCTTATGAATAATTGTTTATTGTTTAAATAGTCCATAATATATTGTTTAATTTAGTTTTTAAATCCTGTAAATTATAGGGGAAAAGTGAAAATGTATATATTTCATTTAAAAGGAAATATGGTGATGTATAAAGCGTAAACTACTCAATTCAAGTACATTCAATATGTTTAGACTTTCGCAAAGGCAAGCCTTCCTTTAGAGATGTCTCATATGATATTGTTGCAATGTGATACCATACACATTGCACATGAACTCTTTAGAAAAAGGCTTTTAAAAGATATCGGCTTGTAGAATTCATCAATTGTTGTTCAAGTCGAATATTATTTGAGGATTGAAGTCCTTTTCGAGAGATACAATTACTAGGTGAAAATCCTAAGTTATACACTTTGTCACTATCATTATCTAAGCATGTGCAAAATTAGGAGTTCAAAAATAAGAAGAAAAAATGGGTTGAACAAATATTAGGTGGGAATTTGCATTTGTTACATTTCTTTTTGTCCAAAATAAGCATTCGACATATATGTCAAGTGTAGTTGTTCGGTGAATGCACGTGAATTATTTCTAAAATGCCTCAAAGAAATGTAATTTCACGATTACAACATATTCTCAACATAATATTTGCTACTAGGTTTCAAAGATTTTGAAACAAAATCCTCAAAGAGATGTGGCGATTATAATTTCATGCTTGCATAATATGTGAAAAAAAAATGGGTTTTCTTTGTAAGGATTTGGAAACCTTTAAGAAAATGAAACTTTTGGCTATAAACCCATATTTTACAACCTTTTCTAGCATCCTTCCATTTTTTTCCAAATCGATAAATTTTTAACAAAGTAATGACATTCATCAAAGCAAATTTTTGCCATTTGTCGTCGTTGTAATGTGGTACCATACACACTTCACATGAACTCTTGAATTAGCAAAAATCCTTAAAGAGATGTTAGCTTGTGGAATGTTATGATTGCAACATATGCACAAAATGTTGTTCTTGAAAAGGATTAAAATATTTATCAATTGATTTAGTATCATGAAATGCTACGATTGCAAGATATGTAGATAATGCTCTTACTAAAAGTTCGTTGAAATTTTTGAGAAAATTCAATTAGCAAGTGTAAAGTTAGGATCGATATTTGACGTTTGCCAATATCTTGGGAACTCTATGATAAGGTATGGTCAACCTTAAAAACATAATTTAAACCATATATTTTGGTTTGATGTTGTAGTAGTAAGTGTCCTAATAGATATGTATGTAAAATTTGGAAATATTTAGACGCCACGTGCATTGTTTAATGAAATGCCTCGAGATCCAAAGAATAAAAGGAATATATACTCTTTATCAATACTTCATAAATCTTAATTTACGTAGAAGAAAAACAAAAATTATTTATTATTAACCACCTTTAAATACACTTTTGTGATAAAAGCTCAAGTTTTGGAATACATACATACATTTTATAACCTTGGCCTTGTCTTTTCAAATCTTTTCTCATAAGTTCCAATTCGAGTTTTCTCAAAATTAGAGTTCAAAAGGAGGAATAATATAAATTCATTTATGATCTATATAAATAATCATATGTGACATTTTGTGTGTTAGTCATTTTATATTGATTAAATTATTCCTATAAGCCTTTCACAATCATCCATGGATGATGTTGTTAGTTTATAGTTTGTTCAAAATTCATCTCTACTTTACATAGTTAAGGATGTTGATAATGGTGGTTGTTGATAAGGGTGACATTTTTAAGGGTTAAAAAAACAAGGATAAGGTTTTTACTCATTCAAATCCTACAAATGGGTAAATGGTATATATTTTATGTCAAGAAAGTTAAATTTTTACTTGAGAAAGGTGATGATAAATTGAAATTTGTGTTGTTTATTCATAGTTTATTAAGCACTTTAGTTTGGTGTTCCGATATAGATTTGCATAGATTACAATTTAATTTTTTTGGTTTTTGTTGAATGTAATGGACACTATTAAGGGATCATGTTGGTTGTGAGCTCTAAATTATTTTGGTTCAAATGGGAGGGATTATGTTAGTTGTGATATTTGAATATTTTAGGTATAACTAGATTGTAATTGGGTTAAATTATACAATAGTAAAATTGTGGGATAAATGTGGATTAATAAGGTATTACATGATCTAAACTCTTTGTCAATAGGAAATATGATAGAGAGTGAGAAGTTTAGATTGGTGAACTACATTCACCATTCCTCCGCTTACTAATAGAGGAATACCATATCATTGAGATAATGTCTACTCATGGAGATCATTTGAGTAATGATGAAAACACAAATTTTTACATATAAATATCGTGAAGACCTTAACACTAAAATTGAATGAGTTGTATTATCCATATACACTAAAATTGAATGAGCTTGATTGTTCATATACACGATATTTATATAATACTATAAGACTAGCACGAGGTATGGGGATCATCAATACATAAAAAAGGCTTATAATAGTGGATCCCAAGTTCAAGTCATAATAAACTAGGTGACACCCAAAAGATAGTTGTAATCATTCATTTACTAATAAAAAATACATAAAACAAACTTGAAAAGAAATAAAGGTAAAAATTATGGTTAAGGTAGTCACCAATTTTGAGAATGAGAACTAATTTTTGTACAAAACTAGTTATTTGTTATAATTTTGTAGTATTCTAGTGTATTTGTGTTTATTGATTATTGGTCCAAGTTAGACTTTTATTTGCACACGTTCTCGGTTGTGATCACTGATAACATGTTCCTCTATATTCTTCCATTATTCCTCTTAGTTATTATCTTTTTCTCCTACGATGTCTCTCCTCCCTCATTTTCCTAATTTATGAGTTCTTTATCATAACCATATTATACGATTATGGGCATGCTTGAACTATACCGTATAATTTTGTTCACATTTTTATATGGGTCTTTTGACCCTTTTTGGATTCCCTTGGGTTTTTGCCCTTCTTTGTTCACTTTTCATTTCTATCGTAAGTCGATGTGCACAACAAGTGGGTCCGATTTGAAATCAAGAAGTCTATAAAATATATGTGTGCATTAGTGCACTTAGGACAAGTTATGAAAGGAATGATTTATTTATTTGAGTGATATTAAATTATTCATGTGCTAAAAAGAAATCACGAGTATTTAGAGTAGTATCCAAACATTTAATGAAATCAAAAGAGCATACAACATTTTATTATTACATTTTTAGCATATTACATTATCAATATGCACTATTGTATGATTTTAAGATGCACTTATAATATTCATTGCAATATATAATCCATGGATAATGCATTAAAATTGGTGCACACTTATCCACATGCTATTTATACGAAAAATATCAATCGGGTAATTGACTTCATTGACTTACATTAATAACTTAGTATTTTGTACTTGTCCTAAAATTTAACCACTCTCCCAACCCTAACCCTAATATACACCTTATTTATATAAAATCATAGAGAGCTAGTGTTTTGGTATCAATGTGGAAAAGAGTTATTATTATATTGACAAATTTATTGCAAAAAATTAATCTAAAGATGTAGTCATGTTGCATGTGATCTAAATCTATGTAATGTCTTTATTATAAGCTTTCTTTTATTTATAATATTAAGTGTACGTGGACATATGTCTTATATTTATTTATAGCAATTATGGATAGTAACCAATTAGTTTAATAGGGCATCAAAGTAATAGAAACATCACCTCGTGTAACATGCGCAAGTTTAAAGATCAAATTTGTAATTTTTAGCTTTTTCTACAAATCTAGATCTATTATGGTTTTAATTTTATGTACAAGTTTCAAATTAGATTTAGTGGCTTCTTTGTAGTAATCAATCTTATGTTCTCACCTTTCCTTTAATGGGATCGGGTTGATTATAAATTGATGAATGTAGTGGGGTGCTAAGAGTTGAATCTAGTTCCTTCACGAAATCCTCTAGGTTATAATTGTGTCCCAATAATTGTATAAGTCACATAAGTTGTCATTTTCAACAAAATAGTTATCATTTTTACTTAATTACATGGTGTAAGGGGTTATGCCCCAATACTTCACCCATTAGAAAATGATGTATATGTATTTTAGCTTTTATTTACCTCATAGGGAAGTGCCAATTTTTTTTTTTTTTAATATGAATCCTCTAATTAATTTGAGTATAAAGTGTACTAATAAAAATTTATCCCCCTAATTTATTCTCTGTGTACCTCAAATATAGGATAGTTTGGATATGGGAATTATGGAATAAAAGCAATCAGTGGCCTAAAACATTTTTGGTTCTCTATGTATGAATGGGATAAATATATCGAGAGAGTCTATAAATCAAACATTATTTCCGATTAGATCTAGAGTTCTAGTACTAGTTTTATGTACAAAGAATCTATCCAATGTAATACATGTTTCTTGTAGCATTTCAATTCAAAATCCCTATTTGGATTGTGAATGTATTAATTGTCGAGTTTTAGTTCATAAACCGGTTTCAATTATAACCCTTTTTTTTGTTTTAGTTCTTTTCAAAGCCTCACTTAACCATAGTACATAATTATTGTTTTAATTCAAAACCTTGTTCCAATTTTACGGTTCTATAAACTCTTGTAGTTGATACAATATGAAATTTTTGGTTACAATTTAAGGATAGAATAGTGAAAAGGGCTGCAAAGGGTGTGTTTTCAAGAAGGCAAAAATGGAAATACTTTTTATGCTCGTGAAAAATCACAATTCTAACTAAATTTTGGGCCGAGGAGGAAAGGAAATCATCTTTCCATATGAATAAAAAAAATCTAGGATTTTGTTATGTATGATATCCCATCGTTGAAACAATCAATTTAATGTGTATTTTCCAAAGCACTTTTTCATTAAAAAAATTCCCATATGGTAGCTTCACCATTAGGATTTTCTCATCAAGATGATCATTTTGTTGTGTATTTATGAGAACACATTTTTAGAAAGAAAAAAATTACATACATTAATTTTTAACTTTTTACTTGCAACAAGTTTCTATACCACACTATGGTTGAAAAAGGTGTAATTCTCACAATTTCTAATTATTTCAATTGGAAAATACACATTACGTATGTGCTTCTTAGTAATGGTATTTACTACATTACAATGAATAAATAATATGCACCTCTTGACCTTATCATTAGAGGATTATAGGTCAATCAGTACCTCTTGACGTGAAGTATTATTCTCAGGGTGATATGGAATCTTAGTTAATTTGGACTACCTTGGAGAACCTTTTTGAAAAGCATAGTAATATTCAAAGGCATGCCAACTAGCAAACAATATTTTTACTCTTATTCTAGACAACTATCCTTGGATTGAGGAATTCATCACTTAAGTCAAATGCTTGAGACTTTTACTTGTTGAGTTTGGCGAAACAAATTTTAGTGACAAAATCACTATGATTATTCTATCTAAATTGGGTTGTCCGTACTCGGTTTTTGTCTCAAACTCCTACACAACAATATTTTTCAAGCATTTTTTATGTAATACAAAATTTTGACAAGTTTTATGAGTAAAGTCAAAGAGAATAGGAAAAAAATATTTTTATCGGTGACATTCAAACTAGAGGTATTAAGCAACATGAATTAGTAGTCAATGATTATAATTTGGCATCATAGCCTAACACTAGAAAATGAAAGGGCCTTGTCAAGTAATAAGGTAAAGCAAAGCTTAAACCCAAGGGTAATGTATTAGCTCCATAAGATTGTTCCCCACATTAAGACAAAAACAAAGGAAAAATGAATTAAAAATGTGACAAATAATGTTGTAATATTTTTGAAAATTTGTAACATATTGAACATTAGTATTTAAAGAAAATTACATACTTGGAAGAAGAGATGAAAACTACGACTTCCTCCTCAAATACAAGAGTTCCATTTTTGCAACAATACTCACAACTCCAATAAATGAATGGATTTTGTATTTAGGAGCCTCTAACCATATGGAAAATTAGGGTTGACTATTTCAAACTCTCAAGGAAAAATTTGCAACTAACATTTTGTGGGAATAAAAGTCTTCTTGTTATTGAAGGAGAAAGGTATATTGAGATGGAGAATGGCATTTTCAATAAAGTTCTCCATGTTCCAAATTTTTCTATGAATTTATTTTTCATTTATCATATCACTCATTTTTGTGAAGGAATTTTTTTATTTTACCTCCAATAATGTTATTATCAAACATGTAAAAGGCTAGTTTGCTATCGTAATCCTTTGGAAAGGTTGGTCATCAAGCCAAATTATATAAGTTCAATAAATGTGTGTTCGATCAACTTTCACAATTCATGCTTACACATGAAAAGCGAATTAAGTAAACTCTAGTATGAGTTTTTGGTCACCTAAACTATCACTCATTACAAAATCTCAGCAAATAAAACATGGTTCTTGGGTTTCCAAAGGTTTATTTCATAGATGGATTTTGTACAATTCATGCACTTAGAAAACAACATAGGGACCTATTTCTCAAAATCCTAGAAGGAAAGTGAAATTACATTTCATTCTCGGTGACCTCATGTCATTCCCCCTTTTTTATTTTCAAAAACATAAATAGGTGCTTACATTTATTGATGATTTATCTCATAGAACTTGGATGTACTTTTAAAAAAATACAAGTGAAGTCTTTGATCACTTCAAAAATTTTAAGACCCTTGTTTAAAATATATCAAGAGAAAAATTTAGCATATCATAATAAATAATGGAAGAGATTTTTCAAAAAAGTAGATGATTACCTTCTATGAACAAGTAAGAATATAATTCAACACAATATGCCTTACACCCTTTGTGACAGGATAGTGTAGCTAAGTGAAAAAAATCACACCTTGAAGGAAATGACTAATTGCATGGTACATTTCAAATACTTTCCTCCTCAATTTTGGGAAAAATAAATCCAATGTGCAAACTACATTCAAAAATTTCTTCCCACTCAATAGTGTAAGATATGACTCCTAAAGAAAAATGGTCTTGTATTAATCATGTATTAATCCCACTATATATGAGTTTAGTATTTTCATATGCATTACAAAGGTTCATATCATGGATATAAGTGAAAAATTAATGGAAAGGAAATGTCTCCTTATATCTTTGTTGGCCACTATGATTATGTGAAGGCATATTATCTCCTTATTCTAGGAACCACGAAATAATTTATAGATGGGATGCATTATTTGATAAACATTATCAATCTCATGATCCATCACATACACCTCTTCCATTGTATTATACCAATCCAAACATTCCTTCTAATATTGTTTATGAAGAAAAGATAGTTTAGATTACTCCCATTTTAAGAGTTACTACAATTCATATGATGAGCCGCGTAAAGGAAACTAGAACCTCCACCACCAATGTTAAAACACATTCATAATACACCTACACACCCAACAAAACCTATATTGAAATAGGTCCACACACTTCACATTGGGGCTGGTGAAATGGAAAGGGATCTAAGATATCCAATCGAATGAGATCATAACATCTATATGTTATTACACACCTATCATAGAGAGGACAAAGGTGACACGGGATGCAAAGAATTATAATCAAGCTTATAACATCTTAAATGGAAGGAAATTATGTCATAATAACTTCTTTGTATAAAGAATAATAATGCATCGCATTTGGTTCCACCTATAAAAGGAATAAATTTAGCTATGTGCAAGTGGGTGTAGCAAACTAAATATGCAATAGATTGTGTTGACTTGGTTATTCATTAATCTTGATCAAAATATGTTGATTGTGGCTGTGTAATGAATAAATAGAGTAATGTGCATTAGAGGAAGTAGTGCATCAAAGGAACTGGGCTTTACAAGTCGAATTGAATAATATGCTTGTATAATAGACATGTTTAATATTTGTGACTATTTATAATAGATAATATGTACAAATATAATAGGATAAGGTTGGTATGTAGAATAGGAAGAGTGTGAGCATATGTGCATAGTATATGTAAGTGTTTGTATGTAAATTAGAAGAGAGGTATGTATACGGGAAGATAAGGTGGAGTAGACAAAGTAGTGAGGCAAAGTATGTGTATGTATTGTGGTTCTAATCTAAACGAAAGGTACTATTTATTTGAAATAAATATAAATAAAAGAGAAGATTTATAGTAGGAATTTTTTTGTATGTGTCCAATTTACTCATTGTCGTGTTATGATATATATGCAAATATGTAGACCCACTTCAAAATTATCTTTCTTATTGTGTTAAGTGTTTATATGAAATCTATTGTATCTTCCTTTGTGTACAACTCTATATAAATAAAATGAACTTAGTAAACTCATGACAACAAAATATAGTTCATACCAACATTTGGTGTTTGAGACTAGGTTCAATTAACTAATGTCCAACAACAACTACCCATTGAAATTTTGGAAACCCGTGAGAAGAGAAGTTAAAAATTGGTGGTAGGAGAACCTTAAAACCTTTTATAATTAGAAGTTAAGAGAACATTATTTCTCTAAAGTAGAGGAAAAATAATTTTTCGTTCTTTAAAAATTATGATGGTCATGTATCCGTAGACACAAAATCATGCACTTAGGTACATTTTAGATCCTAAACACATGCTAGCATTCATATGATTCCTAAGAAATAAAACTAGTAATCGGCACTGTCTTTAGCCTCTTTTTCTCGTGTTTCATGTTTTCTATTTTGTTTTACACACCCTACAACCCAGTCAAAACTTTACTTGTTTATATTTTATGACTTTGGACACCAATGCCCAACCAGACGCTCAAAGTGCCCATGCACCTTCGTCCCTTCCAGTGCCCCCTGACCCTTTTATACCTTACTCATTTCTTTTGGGTCTCTTTTATCTTTTTAGAATCTTATTTTCTTATGGGTCGTCCTTCCAATTATCAATTACAAAATTCAAACAAGGGAATCATATAAATACATAGTTATGGGTTCAAAATAAAGGACCAAGCTCTAAGCATACTTACTATCACCTAATATTTCATCCAAAGGCATCCAAATCACTCAAAGGCATCCATATAACATCCATACAAGGGATAAGGGATCTGCATTATCTCGCATAAAGCGCACAAGAAGGGAAGTTCATTTTATTCCATACACACATTTGAATCTTTTAGAAAATCTATCTTGTTATCTAGTACATATTGCACAAGGGCATCCTAGGGCATGATTCTTTCACACACTCACAAAAACTAAATGGAGTGTGAGATGTAGTTCAACACTTGGTCGTAAGTTCACTCGGTCAAGTGACCGCCGGGTCGATGATTCCCATATTACATCTTTTTTTGGATTTGATGTGGTTTGTGGTTTTTGTAGGTGAAATTCTATTTTGTAGGTTACATGTACACTCGGCGATCGGGTGTGACATATGGGTGACCAACAATGAACATCAATGACGCGGCTTTTGCGACACACGGTAAAAACCAATTTCGACCATTTTCTGATCACGGGCACCCAAAGAGAAAACTCACGGCACCCAGTGCCCCTAACCTAGTCCAAGCACCCATGTCCAGCCTTTTTGTGACCTAAAGAATTTATTCGAGGGTTGACAACACCGATCACCTCTGTTCAGTGAGTTTTCCCAATCTGTTTTATTCTCGGATCAAGTGCAAATTAGCTAAGTCCATTCCTCTCTCTCTTGCACTTAGGTTTTCATATTTACTTGTTTTTTGCTTGTGTCAAATTATATCAGGAAGGTGTATATCATAGTTTACATTCATTTACTCTATAATTATGGTTCTCAAAAGTTACATTTTTCTTAAATCATTTTGGTGAATCCATATATTTGGACCCAACCTTGCTTCTAGGCATTTTTGTAATATTTTTATCATGGCTCAATCTTATGAACCCTTTACCGATGAACACCTTCATGAGATCAATGCTCATCTTGTTGAACATCCATAAGATCTAGATATACTCTTATTCACTTCTCATGAGGAGGCCACCAATCTAGCTGAGCTTAATGTTCCTACCTCCACTACCACTTCTATTCCTATTACTACTCAACCTCTTAACTCTACCACTCCACCTACTTCCATTATTCCCATTTTGATTCCTACTCCTACCAACCATTTCACTCCACCTCTTATTTCTCACACACAACCATCTTCCTCTTAGGCACTCAATACCTAGCCTCTCTCTATCAGGATCTCCAATTTCAAATCCGTCAACTTCAGTGCAGCTACTTCTCGTACATCTTCATCTCTTGATTCCACCTTACTCCTTCACAATCCTTCCGTACCCGCCATTTCCACTTATGCACTTTCTCCAAACATTGTCACACCTAAGTTTCTCACCTTCAATGGCCATGGTGACCCTCAGGAGCATATCATATTTTTCATGTGGCATGTCTCAATTATGTGGATGATCATACTTGAGGAAGCTGCCAAGCTATTTCTAAGAAGTCTTCAAGATTACGCCATGTGTTGGTTTTATGATCTACCTGTTCATTTGGTAACATCATTTACACATTTAGCTGATGCTTTTATTGCACATTTTCAATCAATATCGGTTCTAAAATATCCTATGCTCAACTTGCACAAATCAAACAAGGATCTAATGAGCATCTAGTTGACTATGTATTATGCTATAAGAACAATTTAGCTAATATGATCAATGTACTCGTGGTTTCGAGTTGTAAGATATGTTTGTCTAAAGTCTCTTATCTCCATTGCAAGAGAGTGTTATCTTTGAAACCTCTCCCTCATTTGATCAACTATGCCATACACTTAAGTTACATGAAAGCAAACTCTTATCTATGGGCAAGCTCAAATATCATGATCATGCTTCATCTTCATCTTCTAATCGGTTTCAAAGCAAATCGCTATCAAGCCTTTGTAGACACTAAATCACACACTTTGAGTAATTATTTCGTATCTTCCTCATGCTATAATTCATATGGTTCTTAAGTGAAAAGAGTAATAATTAACCCATGTCTTTGGCCATTTTTACATTTCTCATTTTTCATATTTTGATCTTACACCTACGCTTGCCCATTACGTATTGTCATTATGTGGTTTCCTATTTCTAATGGGGTGCCCAGCCTAAGACTGGGAGCGCCAGTGCCCTGGTCCCCTCTGGGGCACCTTGATCCTCTTTGCACTTTACTCTCACCTTTTGGGAACTTTCTAGCCATTTAAGATTTCTATCTTTTTGGTGGTCAGCTTTTTAAGTGGTCAATTACGAAATTACTACAAGATAACTATATAAATACAAATTTATGTGACCTTACCGAGGGAACAAGCAATAAGCATCTATTATCACCATCTAGAGTTGCTTTCCCTTAAAAAGAATATAAAGCTAATTTGTATCCATCTAGCTCCATCACAAGGAACACAAGGCTAGTTCATCTACATCATACTTCATAGGAGGGGAGTCTATTGTTTCCATGCACACATTTACTACATTCTACATCTAGTTATTTACTTGCTACTTCATAAAGTATGACTGACACAAGAGAAACCTAGGGCATGATTTGTACACACACACCTAAAACTACATTGGGTTTGAGATGTAGTGAAGCACTCAATAAGTAAGTCAACCATTGTGGCCACTGAGGATAGTCTGACCCATTCATATGCATATTTATTTTTAGGGTTTTGATGCTTTATCTAGGGTTTTGTAAGTGATTCTTTATTGCAATTATTACAACGACATACACACGACTAAAGGAAAACACATGAAAACATCTAACGACACTTTAGAGGAGGTTCATTGGTCACATCTGCAGACCCAAAGTGCACCCAAATCTCATACTAGCGTTCCCAAGTGCCCCAGTCCATCCAGGACAACTCATATCTATGCTTTCTCATGCTCCTATGTGGTCATTTCATCCTCCTGCTCATTTTGTATACACCGTGACATAGTCCCACAACATTTGCGAATCAGCTAAGGACTTCTTAACCCTTTCTTACACATTATAGTTTCACATTATCTAGCTTATTTTGCTTGGGTATATTTACTATATTTTGTTGGTCATTTATTCAATTATTTTGTTACTCCTATAGCACTTACATTACACTAGAATATTCCTATTTTAGTTAATCATTTTGGTGAACTCGTACTCGATCTTCACGCTTTTAGGATCCTTTCTCTTTACTTGTTATTCTAGAGTTTCATCATCATGAGTATTTCAATCAATGATTACTTGCTTACAAATCCTTATTTAAGGCATAGAGTTCAACATCTTCTTGTTACTACTCACATTCGTGTTGATTTGCATCGACTCAGTATATCAAACTTTTGTAGATGCATTTTCTCAACACTTATCATTCAAATCTAATCTTCCTGCTGATCTTAACACTTTTGATAATGACCCACCCTTGCATATTATGATTCACATTTACAATGTGGGTATCAAGCGCACTTTAATTGATAATGGATCTAAACTTAATCTTTGTCCTATGTCATTCCTTGAAAAGCTTGGTCTTTCCACTGCTAATGTTAGTCCATCATCTCTTTCACTTCGTGCATATGATGGTTCAGTTTTCCCATGCATAGGTCACATTGTCCTTCCCATCACTATCGGGCCAAAAACTCTCAATACAGTCTTCTTTGTCATTGAATTTCTAGTCTCATATAACTGCTTACTTAGTAGACCATGGTTGCATGTTATGCAAGTCATCACTTCTATAGTACATCATTGTGTTAAATTTCTACATGAGAATGTTGAGTATATTATTATTTGTGACCGTCGCCCATACCAATATTGTGACCATGATCCAGATACTATATTTCCTATCCCAAGGGATGACACTACAAACAATCTCCAATTGATGAACAAACAACCACATTTGTCACCACTAGAAGGCACCATTTATGTGATTGATACGGTTTATTCCACTCCACTTCCTCCCCTACCACTACTATTGTTATGATTGTTTATCAGAGGTTAGTATCCACATCAGATGTTGCTTTAGCTTCTCCACCTTCTAGCATACCACCTCCATCATTACGACCTCCCTTCACATGTACACTTTTCATGAATAATTCTTATTGGGAGCATATTCCATTTGATCCTACTCATGATGTCACTATATGTTCACATGATGGCCTAACATGACTTGGTTTTGCTTTTGAGGATCTTTATCCTCCTACTCACCATCCTCGTCTATATTATGGCGTTATCACCATCATTGTTGCTTATGGTTTACGTGTATTTCATCTTATAGTCTATCTACCACACACTCCTCAATCTTCTCCACTCACAATAGGACAGTCTTGGCTTACTTACATTGGAGGTACTCTAGACCCTGATCACACAGATATCTCATTCCCTATGCCTTTTGGTCATGTAATTACTTTGCAATAGTTCCTTTCTAGGTTATACATAAAATATTACTCGATGGTATACACACGGTTATCCCCTCCCTTCATTTAGTGATGAGGAATATGTTATGGGCATGTATCATTTACGTGATCAACCCGATACTATAGCTTATCGGGTTTCTAATACAACACCTTATGACTTTGATCCACACACTGACGATCTTCTTGATGACATCACTTGATCTTTCTCATTCACTCACACAACTGGGTGCATAACATTCACACATTCCCCCCACTATCCTAGCATCGACACATAGTTTCGTACTCATATTATAAACCACCTAGCATAGGCATCGTCATTTACACATTACCATCATCACATCCCTATAACACACTCTTGTGCTTTGGTTCACACTTGACTATTGAGGGCATTCTCTACACATGAACCCCACACACTACACAATAATCACTACACATTATGCACAACATATCATCACATCATTTGTGTATTACACACCATAAGTACAGGCCATAGACATTGTGCATCTTCATACATTCCATATTTTTACATTCTACATCTTATCCTACATACATCACACCGTAGTTATCACATACTATGCATCTTTTATACATAATACATGTCATCCTTCACATTAAATTTTACATCTCGCATCTTACATCTACTATGTTATGTTATATTAGGTCATCTAGGCATACTACATTACATATTGTTCACCCTATTATACACATTACGTATTTTACATATTCACTTCTACACACTGCACTCACTACCTAATGATGCACTCTAGTCTCATGGTCCATACTATAATGTTGAGGGTATACACATCAAAAAGACCACATCACACTCACATGTTCATCATGCCATCTTCCTTTTCCCATGTGACATTCCTAGGATTAGTGATATACACTTTAGGCTATAGGGTCACTTCTTCTAGCATCATCTCGTGATAGGATACATCATCACATTCGCTTACATCATTTAGTGGTATACTCTTTAGGTTAAATCGCATCTCCTTTCTACTCATCTTTTCATGATATACGCTTGCCACGGCTACTGAGAGTCACGCACAGTTCATCTCTATGTCACATATCATCACCACATACTCATCACAGTGCACTACACACAACACATAGTTTGACCATTTCCCAATGATGCACTCTCATTTATGGTTCATTCTTAACTGCTTAAGGGCATACTAAATGAACCTCACTACATCCAACTCCATTCACTTGGGAGGCACACAGCTCCTATCATTCACTTTGCATTCCATTCCATCCATCCATAACATATTGCATTTTATGGTTGCATTTACTCTTGCTTGAACTTGCTCTTACATGTTCACTTTACTACACATGCTAGATAGATCTCTTGTATGTCATTATCTTTACCATAAAAACATGTGCATTCATGTCCTTTTCTAGTTTTGATCACATACATAGAGATTATACATGCAGTATGGATTCTTGATACACTACCTATTGGGGACATCCACATGTTTTATTGTTTCAATTATGTTCATAGCACACTAGTTCAGTTTATACACACTTTGACATACTAGATATTGTTCTAACATGCTAATGAGTGCTTCATGTGCAACATTTATTATGTAGGGATATGTGTTTCCATACTTGTTTGTTACATTGTTTTTTATTTCTTTTTTTTTTGTGGGCTTTTCCTTTATCATTTTTTGCAAACTTGTTTGTTTGTCGCCACAATGGCCTTGTGTTTTTTTGTGCTGTGAGTGGTGTCCCATGTTTACAACCCACTTTGTGCGGCCTACATTGTCTTTTTGGGTGTTTATATTGTCTACTTATGTTCTAGCTTACGCATTGTTTGTTTGGCTTACACTTTTTTTCTACATGCATGTTTGTACTAACACTTGTTTTTAGCCACTTATTTGTGTGTGCCTTAGTCTTTACCAAGAACCTCCCTCCCTATGCAGAGAAAAGTAACATTATTTTTGGTTGATCCTCTTATGGGTCCGTATTCTCCTATCCACGACATTGTATGCACCCCCAAATAGGGGGAATCATTTGGGGTTTACACATAGTATCAATACGGTTTAGTCTACATTAAAGTCTATAGTCTTTGTCCATGACATAGTTCAGTTTACAATGAGTGGGTTCAAACCATTCTACGAACTCCATACACAATGGATTTTACAAGGAATATTGTCCTTAGCATTCTAGGAGAGCGAGTTAGAAGTTAGAGGAACAGCGGACTTTCCTCCCTATACTACTTGACCAAAGTGACACCGGATCACCCAAAAACCGGGTAGTACATAGATCCCTTCACCAATCTCAGGGAAGCAATTACAGGTTGGAGAATAAAACATATTTCTCCCTACACTTCTTCAACCACATGGGTGTAAGATTGCCCAAAAAATTTGCATTTCACCGACAGTTATAGGATATCCTTTCTACACCCATTTTGTCTCATCACGGATCAGGTGCACATGTTCCTTTTTCATTGTCATTTTCGTACTATTTTTATATGTTTCTTTACATATATACATGTTTTTTACACATATACATGTGTATTTGACTACTTGATCATCTTCTCTTTACACGTTAAATGCGTCTGTATGGGAAGTAATAAGTCAACAACAACCACACACACATGGCGGGTACATCACACACACAATACTAACCATGTAGGTACACTACACACATTGGCATCTACACACGTGCTTCTACCCTAGGTTCACTCTCATCACTTTTTACACTTTTTTTGCATCTTTAGTCTCACGCTCGTCTGTTTTTTCACTCCACACTTTTTCTAGTCCTTCACACATTTACTACATCACTCTACATGGATTATCAGGTACGCATCTCTATCTACTTTATGTTACCAAGATTTCCGCTCACCAACATAAAGTGGGGGAAAATGTAGACACTAAATCACACACTTTGAGTCATTATTTAGTCTTGATCTCATACTACTATTCATATGGTTCTTAAGTGAAAAGAGTAATAATCAACCCATGTCTTTGGCCATTTTTACATTGCTTACTTGTCATATTTTTGATCTTACACCTGCACTTTCCCAATCTGTATTGCCATTATGTGTTTTCCTATTTCTAATTGGGGGCGTCCATCCAGGTGATCGGGTCACCCTAGGCACCCTAGTCCCCTCGGGGCACCCTAATCCTCTTTGCACTTTAATCTCACCTTTTAGGCACTTTCTATCCATTTGAGCTTTCTATTTTTTTGTTAGTCGACCTTTTGGGGTTGATTACAAAATTAAAACAAGATAACTACATAAATATAAAGTTATGTGACCATAATGAGCGAGAAAGCACTAATCATCTACTATCACCATCTATAGTTACATCCATCAAAGGCATCTAAAGCTACATTTACATCCATATAGCTCCATCACAAGGCACACAAGGTTGGTTCATATGCATCACACTTCATAGGAGGGGGGTATATTGTTTCCATGCACACATTTACTACATTTTACATCTAGTTATTTGCTCGATACTTCACAAAGTGTGACTGGCACAAGAGTAACCTAGGGCACGATTTACACACACACACCTAGAACTACATTGGGTCTGAGATGTAGTGTAGTGCTCAATTAGTAAGTCCACCATTGTGGCCACTGAGGACAGTCTAACCCCTTCATATGCATCTTTCTTTTTTAGGGTTTTGATGCTTTATGGGCTTTTACATGTGATTCTTTATTGCAGGTATTATAGTGACATCTGACACAGTTTAGTGACATACACACGACTAAAGGTGAACACGGGTGAACATCCGGTGAACACTCTAGAGGAGGTTACTTGGTCATATCTACATACCAGGGCACCTATATCTCATACTAGGGCATCCTGGGTGCCTCTATCCACTCCCAGTGCCCCAATCCAGCCGAGAAAACTCGGATCGTGCTTTCTCATACTCTTATGTGGTCATTTCCTCCTCTACTCAACTATTCTACACTGCGACATAGTCCCACGACATCTAAAAATCAGCTAAGGACTTCTTAACCCTCTTTTGTACATTAGGGTTCCACATTTTCTAGATTAGTTTGCTTGGGTATATTTAGTATATTGTTTTGGTAATTTATTCAGTTATTTTGTTGCTCTATAGGATTTAGATTACACTAGAATATTCCCATTTTAGTTAATCATCCTTCTCCTAAGCCCACTGAAGCAAAAGCTATTGTTAATGGTGTTTCCACTCTGAAAAGCTTCAATGACAACCTCCAAAGCGTACATTTACAAAGTTTCCTTATGCTCCTAATTTTTATTGCCACAAATTATTGAAAGCAATCTTATTATGCTTCCACTACCGCTCAATCTTGATCCATCTCACCCTCATGGTCATAATTATGATGAAAATGCTAAATGTGACTATCATCAATGTGTTGGGCATTCAACTAATCGATGTTTCAAACTTAAGCATCTCATTCAAGATCTTATCGACAACAATGCAATCGAGCTCCCTGAGCCTTCGGTATCTAATTCGGTCAATGAAAACCAAAAGCTAAAAATATTTAAAGACCCATTGCCTAAACATGACAAATAAGTTGTTGATTCTTCTGCTAATCATATATATCGTGTTGTTCCTCCTCCTTCATCGGGGCCTCTTTATTTTCTAGTTGTTAATATTGATGCATCTCCACCACTCATTACATTCTTAGATCATGATTATCATGCTACATTTTCTTCTAATTCATTACACATCAATGCTTCTATCATAGTGTATACTATTAATAACATGATGAACCATCCATTGGATCTTATTAGTGTGTGTTCTATTACACTCCTTGTTGCTATCAACTATCCACTCTCTAATATTTCATATCCTATGCCCAAATTGTTTGGCTACATCAAACTTCCGATTACATTTGGTCCTCTCACCGTGTTTGTCACATTTTTGTGGCACCTTCAATTGAAGGTTGTGACATGCTCTTAGGTCTTCCTTGGTTCCATGGCGATCAAGCAATTCCATCAATGCATCATTTGTGTCTCAAATTCATTCATAATAAGAAATTTTTCATTGTCAAAGGTGTTCCACAATATACACCATTTCCTTATCCTCCTCTTGAGGATGTCCTTTCACTATTTGCAGCATCTAGGCCCCATGGGACGATCAAATCTAAGGCACCTTCTGCATATAGCTCTCCTATTTGCACACAACCTACTTCTTGACCTTTTCATCCTCATCACCTTCTAGGTCTCCTTCACATATGTGTTCATCACCTCCTAGGTATCCTTTGCATAGGTGCTCATCACCTCTTAACACTCCTTCACATAAGTTTTCACCACCTCCTTCATCACATAGGTCTCATTCACGATACATTGTCACTCTCATACACCACCAGTCTTATAGCATTGTCACACACCTTTATCTCCTCATACATCGAGGGGAGGATCCTTTCCCTTCACTTTCATCAAATAGCTTCCTCTTCATCATACACTTGGGGGAATCATGCTTATTCCCCCTATTAGCATCATCAAGTGTCTATCATTTCTACTAGCATGCTTTGTGCATCACATCTAGTCTTTCTCATCTCTATTATACATCATGATGCATATACTTGTATTCTCATTACCCTATGACACACTCTTGTTCCATGGTTCATATTCAATTGCTAAGGATCTAAATCTAAAATGAGCCTCACCATCATTCACTCTTTACGCTCTACACTTCATTATCTATCTTTCTAGCACACATTTTCAAACCATTTCCCGATGACACACTCTTTTCTCTGGTTCATTCTTGATAGTTGATGATTAACTAAAATGTGGAATTTTATTCTAATTCTATAGTTAATCTAACATCAAAGACTTGATAAATGACAGATAAATGCATGAAGGAAAATGACCCAAGTAACTAAGAAAGTATAAAATTGAAACCCTAATGTGAAAAGAGAGTTAGAAAGAGCTTAGGTTATTCTAAGAATGTTTTGGAATGTGTCATAGAGAAGATTGGATGAACAAAATGTAGAAACAACCACACAGAGGCTCCAAAAATCATAGATCTAGAATGGTAGGCTAGACAAAGGCACCTGGAGAGGTACATGGGTATCTGTGGGCACCCTAGTCTGAGATATGGGCGCCCTAGTCAGTGGAAAAACTTTACAACCCTCCTCTGAGGTGTCATTGGATAAATGTTTTCCGTCGCTTCTTATCACACTAATTTCAATGTACTCGGTTGTATGTTGTTGGTAATCAGTGATGAAGGAGAGACCTACAAAACCCCAAGACAACCATCAAACCCCTAAAAAATAAAGATGCATATGAAGGGGTCGGATTGTCCTTAGCTACCACAATGGTGGACTTACTAATTGAGCGCTACACTACATCTCAAACCCAATGTAGTTTTTGTGCTTGTGTGTGTAATCATGCCCTAGGTGCTCTTGTTTGAGTCACACTTTGTGAAAGTAGTGAACAATAATTATGTGTAGAAATGTAATAAAATGATGGATGGAATAGAACAAACTTCCCTCCTATCTAGTGTGATGTAGATGGACCAGCCTTATACCTTTTGATGGAGCTAGATGGATATAAATGGAGCCTTTGATGGATGAAACCTAAGGTGATGATAGTAGTGCTTAGTTCTTGGCCCCTCATTATGGTTTCATAACTTTATATTTATATGGTTCTCTTATTCTAATTTCATAATTAACCTTGAAAAGGACAACCACTAAAAAGATAGAAAACTAAAATGGCTAGAAATTACCCAAAAAGTGGCGGGAAAGTGTAGAAAGGATCGGGGCAGCCCAATCTTGGGCTAGGCACCCCGATCGGAGGTAAAATGACGCCAAATAGCAAAACCTAATTGGGCAAGTACATGCGAGAGGTCTAAAGTGATGAGAGAAAGCAAAGTAAATTGGCCAAAGGACGGGGTTAATTAGTACTTTCTTCACTCAAAAACCATATGAATAGTAGTATGATAGTGGGAATAAATAATGTCTAAAAGCATGATTTTTGTCTACATTTTCCCCATTTTATGTTGGTGAGTGAAATGCTTGGTAACATAAATTAGATAGATATGTGTACTTTATGTCCATGTAGAGTGATGTAGAAAGTGTGTTGATGGACTCGATAAAGCGTGAAATAAGAAAATAATGGAGCGTGGAAACTAAAGATGAAAAAGTGTAAAACAGTGGTGAGAGTGAACCTAGGACAAAAACGCATATGTATTTTTTGATGTGTGTGATGTACCTGCATGTTAGTATGAGGTTTGTGCTACCACAGAATGTTATTATTGTTGACGTCATTTTTGTTGTTGATGATTACCTCCCATACAAACGGACCTGATCCATGATGAGAGAAAGGGTGTAGAAAGGATATCCTATACTGCGATTTTTTTGGGTGATCTTGTGCCACCCTAGCTAAAGAAGTGTAGGGAGAAAGTTACATTATTATCCAACCTATAACTACTTCCCGAATTTTTGTGAAGAGATAAGCGTATTGCCGGTTTTTGGGTGATCCGACACCACTTACCGAAGTAGTGCAAGGAGGAAATATGATGTATACTCTAACCTATAACTACCCCCAAAATGCTAAGGGCAATCCACCCTATAAAATCCGTTGTGTAAGTGGTTCGTAAACTGGTCAAAATCCACTCATTATGTAACCCACATTATCAAGGATGTAAAATTGAATTAAAGCGTACGGGTAGAGAGCTTTGTGTAATGTGTAAAAACCCCAAATGATGCCCCCTGGGGGGTGCATGTGACATTGCTAATAGGATAATTTGGCCCCAAAAGAGTATCAATCGCATAAATTGTGACATCTAGGGGGAATGGAATGTGTTTGTTAGAAACCAAGGCACACATAAAAAAGTGGCTAGAAACAAGTGTTAGTACGAACAAGCATGCATGTAAAAGACAAGTGTATGCTTCGCAAAGAATGTAGAAGCTATAATGCAAGTAAACAAGCAAGAATACAATCATAGACCACTAAATCAGGTTTCAAACATGGGAAATCATTCACAATGTCACAAGACACTCAAGGCCGCAATGGCCACATACAACAAACAAGTTTTCACACCAAACAATGGGCAAGGCCCACTTACAATACTAAACAAAACAAGCAAGTAAAATAAACAAATAACCATGAAGCAAGTAATCCTACAAAAAAATGTTGCACATGAAGCACCCATTAGCATGTTAGAAAGATAACCCATATGTCAAAAGTATGTATAAGAAAGTGATGTAAAGTGCTAAGTATAGAATGAAATAATAGCACCTATAAGAGATGAATGTGGATGCCCCCAGTGATCATTGTAGGAGTGGTAGGAGGAGAGAATCCATGTTGTGTGTAAGAGACCTGTATCTACGATCACAACTAGAAAAAGATGTGAATGCGCATGTGTGTATGGTAAAGATAATGACATATAAGAGATCTAGCTAGCATGTGTAATAAGTGAATATGAACAAGAAAATGTAAGCAAGAGTAAAAGTAACCAAGATATGTAACATGTTATGGATGGATGGAATGGAATGCAAGATGGATGGTAGGAGTTGTGTGCCCCCGAGTGAATGGAATTGTATGCAATGAATTTCATTTAGTATGCCCCCTCAGTAGTCAAGAATGAACCAAAAATGAGATTGCATCATTGGGAGATGATCGAATAGTGCGTGGCGTGTAGTGTGTTACGATGAATTTGTATGCGTGTTGATGATATGCGACCTAGAAATGGATGTGTGATGATGTATCTCGAAAGTGTATAGTACGATGAAATGAATAGAAGGAGTGGTGAGATAGCCTAAAGTGTGTACCACTAAAATATGAAGGAATAGGTGACCATTTAGCCTATATTGTATGTCACTAACCTATTAATTTCATGTGATAGAAGGTCGAGTGATGAATGTGTGTCGATGATAAGGTCAATTTGATTTTTAAACTGCCATTACTCGAGTATGGACTGAAGAACTAGAGTGCATCATAAGGTAGTGAGTAAAGTGCATAGAATATGATGTAGTATGTGTGATGATAAGAGATGACCATATGATGTGAAAGATGTGTAAAATTCAATGTATAGTGTAGTATGTGGTGTTAGACTCGTAGACAATAGAATTGTGACACATGTATGATGAAGACTAGTATGATGTATAGATGCGCAAATGTAGAAAAAATGTAGACTAAATGTAGAGTGTATGATGTAAAATGTAAGACATATAATGTGATATGTGTGAAGCAATATAATCTATAAAATATAATGTGTAGTGTTTGGGGTTCATGTGCGGTATGTAGCCCTCAACGGTCAAGTGTGAACCAAAGCACAAGATTTCATCATCGGGTAATGACGTTTTATGTGGTGTGGATGAATGTGCCTATGCTATGAGAGACAAAGTGTAAATATGAGAGATGTGCTAATAAGAATATGGAGGGTGTTAGATGTTATGCCCCCCAAGTGTGGAAAATGAAGAATCGTTTATGTAATATCATCTAATATATTATCGAGTTTTAGGGTCAAAGTAATATGGATAAGCATTAGAGATCTAATAAGCAATAGTGTCTGGTTGATCATGTAATGGGCCATTAAGGCACAAATTGTACATACCGTGGCATATTCCTCTTTGATGAATGGAGGAAGTTGACAACCGTGTGCATACCAAGTGAGATTTTGTGTATAGCCAAGAAAGCAACTATTGCAAATAAAAACACGCCCAAAGGGCATGAGAAAATATATGTGTATATGATCAGGATCTAGAGTACCCCTAATGTAATCAATCCATGATTTCCCTAATTTGAGGGGAGAAGAGAGAGGAGTGAGTGATAGATAAACTGTAATATAGATGACACATAAGCCATAAGCAATAGTAATAGTGATGGACCCATTGTATAGATGAGGAGCATGAGTATGAGGATAGAGGTCCTCAAAAGTGAAACCGAGTCGAGCTAGACCATCATGTGAGAAAATGGTGTCATCATGAGTAGAATCAAATGGAATATGTTCCCAATATGAATTATTCATTAAGAGTTTGCAAGTAAATGGTGAGCTTGCTAGCGGAAGTGGTACATGTGATGGCGTAGGTGATAGAGAAACATCCATATATCTTTGGACGGACCCATGATAAGGAATCATAGTAGTAGTAGTAGTAGTAGTAGTAGTAGTAGTAGGTGGCATAGAAGAAACTACATCTATCACACAAATGACACCTTCAAGTGGTGGCAAGTGAGGTGGTTCATCCATAGGTTAAGGATCATCTGTAGTATCAATACGTGGAATAGGAAGACTAGTATTAGGAGCATGGTCATAGTACTAGAATGGGTCACAATCACAAAGAACAATATATTCAATTCCTTCATGGAGGAATTTAACACAATGGTGTACAGTAGAAGCAACATCTTACATAGCATGAAGCCATGGTCTACTAAGAAAACAGTTGTAAGATACTAGGAAATCAATGACAAAGAACATTGTGTTGACAATTTTGGGTCCTATAGTAATAGGTAATGTAATGTGACCAACACATGGATAAATGGAACCATCATATGCATGGGTGAGAGGGATGATGGACTAACATCACGAGCGAGAGAGACCTAAATTTTCAAGGAATGACATAGGACATAGATTAAGTTTATATCCATTATCAATTAAAGTGTGTTTAATACCCATATTGAGAATGTGAATCATAATATGCAAGGGTGGGTCATTATCAAAAGTGTTTAAATCAGTGGGAAGATTAGATTTGAATGATAAGTGTTGAGAAAATACATCTACACAAGTTTGATATATTGAGTCAAGATGCATGTCGGCACAAATGTGGGTAGTAGCTAGAAGATGTTGGACTCTATACCTTACATCAGGATGCACAAGAAAATAATCAGTGATTGAGATATTCATGATGACTTAGACAAAGAGTGAGGATCCTATAGGCGTGAATATGGAGTACGGGTTCACGTTGGGTTCACCAAAATGATTAACTAAATTGTGGTATTTTATTCAAATTCTATAGTTAATCTAACATTAAGGGTAATAGTAAATGACAGAGATAAATGCATGAAGGAAAATGACCCAAGTAACTAAGAAAGTATAAAAATGAAACCCTAATAATAAAAGAGGGTTAAAAAAGCTTAGTTGATTTGATTTGTTCTAAAATATGTCGCAAAGAATCTTGGATGAACAAAATGCGGGAATGACCACACGAGAGGCTCGGAAAGCATAGATCTGGAACAGTAGGTTGGGTTGGGGTGCTTGGAGAGTGCAAGGGCACCTATGGGTGCCACTGGTCTAAGATATGGGTTCCCTGGTGCGTGGAAAAACTTTAAAAACCTCCCTCGAGGTGTCACTAGATGGTTGTTTACCTTCACTTCTTATCACGCTAATTTCATTGTACTCATTTGTATGTTGTTGGTAAACAAAGTGATGAAGGAGAGACCTAAAAAACCCTAAGACAAGCATCAAACCCCTAAAAAAATAAAGATGCATATGAAGGGTTCGGACTGTCCTCAGCTACCACAATGGTGGACTTACTAACTAAGCGTAGCACTACATCTCAGACTCCAATGTAGTTTTGTGTGCTTATGTGTGCAATCAGGCCCTAGGTGCTCTTGTGCAGTCACACTTTGTGAAAGTAGCAAGCAATAACTATGTTTAGAAATGTAATAAACCTGGTGGATGGAACAAAATAAAATTCCCTCTTATGTTGTGTGATGGAAATGAACCAGCCTTTTTCCTTCGATGGAGCTAGATGGATACAAATGGAGCCTTTGATGGATGCAACCTTAGGTGATGATAGTAGTGCTTAGTGCTTGGTCCCTCATTATGGTCTCATAACTTTATATTTATATGGTTCTCTTGTTCTAATTTCATAATTAACCCTGAAAAGGTCGACCATTAAAAATATAGAAAGCTCAAATGGCTAGAAAGTGCCCAAAAAGTGGCGGAAAGTGTAGAAAGGATCGGGGCACATTGTGCACCCCGATCTTGGACTAGGTGCCCCGATCGGTGGTAAAATGACACCAAATGGAAAAAGATGACTGGGTGAGTACATGCAGGAGGTCGGCAGTGATGACAGAAAGCAAATTAAAATGGCCAAAGTACATGGGTTAATTAGTACTTTCTTCACTTAAAAACCATATGAATAGTAGTATGAGACCAAGACTAAATAATGTCTAAAGTGTGTGATTTTTGTCTATAGTTGAGGGTATTTTATAAATGAAACTCATCTCATACAAATGCGCCGGGGGCCACGTTGCTCCTACCATAAAACTCACACATTGCATACCATTCCATTTGACTCATTCATTGTATTTGCATATCTTGGTTACACTCATTCTTACTTATACTACTTATATGAAGCACTTTACTTACTATATTAGTTAGATATTTTTTATGTCATTATCTTTCTATATACACATGCGTGTTCACTTGGTCTCTAGTTGTGAATGCAGATCTTATAGATTCTTACACACATCAATGATGTTTGACACTATACCTTTTACCATTCCCTCGAGGATCTTGGAGGCATCTACATTTATATTCTTACACATCACAGGTGTTATTGTTTCATTATTCACTACTTATACTTTCTAGCACATTACTTTCCATTGATCTATACATGTTTTGACATACTTTTTATCTTTCTAACATGCAAACGTGCTACGGGTGCTTCATGTGTAGCATTTGCATTGCAGGTCTATTTTCACCATGGTTGTTTGTTACATCTTGCTTAACATTATTTGCTATTATATGCCATTATTTGTGGGATATGCCACATGTCTTGTTTGATCACTACTTTTGTACTTTTGACCGCTTTTGCCCCGATTTTCTTACGACATTGTGAGTGATGTCCCATGTATGAAACTCACTTTTCACGGTCTATCTTGTCTACTTGTTTGATTACATTGTATTCCATTACATTCTTGCTAATTTTTCTATTAACACATGTTCTTAGCCACTTTGTTTACATATGCCTTAGTTTATACCATACACATTCCCTCCCCTATAGGGATACATTTTTATCTTAGTCATAGGTCATCTCCTTTCAATCATGTGCTCTTATCACCATCACATACACCCCAAATGAGGGGGCATACATTGGGTGAATTAGTCACCCCATACAACAACTCAGAGCTACAGTATAAATGTACATAGTATAGCAACAGAGTAGTCATACAGTCACACAATGGCCCAGAATCTAACTTGGGTCCTCAATTCAAGCATAGAAACTAGCACCCAACATCGGACAACGGTGTTTGGGTGCCCGTGTCCTCCCACAGGCACCTATGTCTTGGGGGCACACACAATCACTCTATCGATCAGCACAATCTATTGTAGTTAGCAAAGCAATTTTACAATTATAGGTAAAGTCCTTTAGTTACAACAAACATGCGATCTCCTACAATCGGTTTCAATTAGTACAACTCGAAACAAATTTAGAACTAATTCAAGACAGAAGGAACAAAAAGGGACGCACCATCTACAAAGTGGTGCTTATTTGGGAAGTTTTCATGGATGGAGATTAAAACTAGACCTCTTTCCCTAACACTCTTCTCCCGTGGCGTGAGATTTCCCAAAAAACTCATGTTTGGCATGAGATTGCCCAAAATAACTCACACTTGGCATGATATTTCCCAAAAAACTTTCTCTTGACATGAGATCACCCAAAAAAATTGTTCTACATAATTATATCAGGACATTTTTTATATCCTTTTACACTCTTTTACATCAAGTGCACGCTTTCATTTTACATACTTGTGCACATTTTTCTCTGATTTATCATATACGGGAATTTGACTACATTCTTGCTCTTCTTTTGTAGGTTCTTCCTTACAAGAAGAAGTAATTACAAGTTACAACAACAATTATAACATAGTACAACGCATACGCTTCACCCCTAGGGTCACTTTCCTTTCCTAGTTTCCACACTTCATTTTGCATCATTCCACACTTCACTTGTCCACTCGGCAAGTTCTTTATTGCACACTCTACATGGTTATCAGGTACACATCTCTTATGTACTTTATGTTATCAAGTATTCACTAAACAACATAAAATGGGGGAAATGTAGATACAAAATCACACACTTCGGTAAATTTCTACGTCCTAAACACATACTAGCATTCAAATGATTCCTAAGCAAGAAAACTAGTGATTGACGATTGTCTTTGGCCTCTTATATGTGTTTCATATTTTCTATTTTGTCTTACACACCCTAATACCCAGTCATAAATTTACTTGTTTATCTTTTATGACTTTAGACACCAAAACCAAACCAATATGTTATTCCCAAGGCACCCTCATCCCCTTTGGGTGCCCATGACCCTTTATACGTTGCTCGCTTCTTTTAGGTTTCTTTTATCTTTTGGGCATCTTATTTTCTTATGGGTCAGCCTTCTAGTTTTCAATTATGAAATTCAAACAAGGGAATCATATAAATACATATTTATGGGTTCAAAATAAAGGACTAAGCTCTAAGCATACTTACTATCACCTAGGCTTGCATCTAAAGTCATCCAAAGCACTCAAAAGTGTCTATCTAGCATCCATACAAGGGATAAGGGACTGCACTTTTTGGATACACTTTGCATAGGAAGGGAAATTTCATTTTATTCCATACACACATTTACATCTTTTAGCAAAGCTATCCCATTATCTAGTGCATTTTACACAAGGACATCCCAGGGAATAATTTTTTTACACACTCACAAGAAGTACATGGAGTCTGAGATGTAGTGTAGAGGTCGGTTGTAAGTTGACTCAGTCGGGTGACCGTTGGGGTCAATCTAACTCACCATATTACATATTTATTTTTTGCATTTGATGTGGTTTTGTGGGTTTCACATGTGAACTTCTATTTTTTAGGTTACATGTACACTCGGAAATCAAGGTGCAACATATAGGTGACCAACAATGAACATCAAAGACATTTGTGTGACCGGTAAAAACCAAGTTCGACCATTTTCCCGATCACGGGCACCCATTAGCAGACTCTTATGCCCAAGCACCCCTGAACCAGTCTAGGCACCCATATCCAACCTATTTTGTGACCTACAAAATTTATTCTAAGCATTGAGGACACATATCACCTCTTGTTGAGTAGTTTTCTTAGTACGCATCAATCCCCAGATCAAGCACAAATTAGCTAAGTCCATTCCTCTCTCTCATGCACTTAGGGTTTCATATTTACTTGCTTATTGCATGTGTCAAATTGTATCCAATAATTGTATATCATAGTTTACATTTAGTTACTTTGTAATTAAGGTTTTACAAAATTACATTTTTGTTAAATTAGTATCTTGAGGATAAAAAAAGTGCGTATCATTTAGACTTTGGTTAGAACTTATTAAGTGGAATAAGAATAAGCTACATGAACTTGATGAATTATAAAAACCTTTGACTCATGTGATTGATTATTTGTTTTGAGACTACTCTCAATTCATAAATAATTATATGGGTGATTCGAGTGTTAGACAAGCTCCGACACAAAGTGTAGCCAAGATTTTACCACCAACAGCCAAAGGCACGCTGGCACATCACTCAACTTGAACTAAGCACTCACCCAAAGTGTGCAAGGGTACCAGGTCCTGTCGACATTAAAATTTTCCTCTATAATTTCTATTTTATTATGTATGTATTAGGAATAGGATGTTGTTAAGTATGATTAGTAATGGCATCTGATAGAAGATAACGGCACGTCGATCAAGACAAAGTGCCACCAATAAAGTAGAGTATGGTAACAGTCAAATTACAATAGGAATGTTGTGGTAAAAAGTAAATATTTGTCGTAAGTGGTCCGGTAATGTTAAAATGTCAAAGTTGGGGTAAGTAGAGAAGTAGGGTCTACATGATTAGGAATTAGAAATATTATATTTGTAATAAGGACAAAGAGTGATGTCATAAATATTTTGTGTATTTTATTTGTGGAAAAGTCTGAAAAGGTGGAACCCATGTGAGATGATAAGGTTTATCTTATCTTAGAAGATAAGCCTACATGTAAAGGCAAGAGTTTAGGCATGGAATATGATTGGCCGGAAGAGATTTCATATCCTATCTTAGAGATAGGGTGGATAAGCCTGAATTCCTATAAATAAAGAGGCCACCCCCTCATTTGACATAGAAGGAAGTAGTGAGAAATATTGTATGAGTAAGTGTGTTAAAGAAGCCATTAAGAGGTGTAATTGTGAAGTTTCTCCCATAGTTATTGTTGGAAGGCAAGTGAAGTTAGTAACACTTGAAGTACCTCATGGGGGAGATTGTAACAATTTCATGTTGATATTACAATTTACACTTATATTTCAGATTTGTCATCATTCCTTCTTATCATAGTCTATGGTATTCTTGTGTTATGTTATGGTTGTCATAAAAGGGTCATTGTAAGTATAATTGTCGGATAGAGCTTCTACATCTAGTACAAGAGATAATGATAAAGGAAAAGCACCTATGAATTCTTTTGATGTAGTAGATAGGAGCATAAATAATGAAGCAAATGTGTTTGTAACAAAAAGAAAGAAAGAAAAATATAACCAAGATGGAAATGATCCTAAGAAGATGAAAGGAGAAACTAATAAGAAACATAGGAGAAGAAAGTTGGGTGTGCGGGATTTTCGATTTCACAGGCAAGCACCATACTCCATCTTAGAAGATCTGTCTAAAAGGCACGCAAATATTACATATGGTCAATTTTTGGCTGTCTTCTAAGAAGAGGCGGAGCTGCGAAGTGGATTCAATGCTCGATGAAGGAAGGAGGTTGACGTCCCTATTTTGGAAGCAGAGGCGGATCCCTACTCTCCACAAGTTGAGGTATTATGTAATGGTATTTCAATTCATGATGTCTTAGTTGATGGAGGTGCTGCGCTTAATGTAATGACCGAGTCTCAGAACGAATATGTTGGGTTTAAAATTGATCACCCCTCAACACTTATGTTAAGGTCATTAAATAAGGGAAAAACTAAACTAGAAGGTGTTGTTTCAAATGTGGCAATATATCATTATGGGTGTTGTATGTGTGGTAGACTTTCAAATGATGAAAAATGGTCATTGTTGTGTACCCAATGTTGTTGGGAAGGCCATGGCTAAGGAGAGTTCATGCAAGAAAGGCTTCATGACACTTAGACGTGGGAGAGAGAGGGTGAAGATAAACATGATTCCTCGGTATCATAAGGCGAACCTATGGATTCATGTGATGAAAGCGATGATTAGACATCCTCACGATTACTCTAGTACTAATGAAATGGACATAGAAGATGAAGAAAGTGAGGTTTATGTTTCGGTCATGGATATCCTTCCAATCACACCAACTCATGAACCCATAAGATTATACGAAGAAGAATTTTTGATTATCTCTAACAAATAAATATTGGTGATGTTGTGATGGCGAGTGAGAAGGAATCCTACCTCTAGCTCTTTCAAGGTACATACACCTATTCACTTTTGATTACAAGGAAATCCATCAAGTAAGTTGGGTAGAACATTCTATTGAGCTGGTAGATAGTGCTAAGCCCATAAAGAAAATGCCATATAGAATGAATTCTAATTTTTCCAAGACTGCAAAAGAAGAAATAGATAAGTTGCTTGATGCGGGATTCATATTTTGTGGAGATTTGAGAATGGGTTTCTCCCATTGTTATCCCAATAAAAAAATGGGAAACTACGCATTTGTGTTGATTATAGGAAGCTCAACAAGGCAATAAAGAAGGATCATTACCCTCTTCCATTCTCGAGATCGGATCTTGGATGTAGTAGGCGGCCAGAGTGCTATAGTTTTGCTTATGGATATAGTGTATACAACCAAGTTCGTATAAGAGAAAGATCAGCTAAAGACCATGTTCACCACTCCTTGGGAACATTTTCTTATAGAGTTATGCCTTTTGGGTTGTGTAATGCTCGGTAACATTTCAAAGCACTTTATGAATAGTGTGTTTGAACCCTACATTAGAAACTTCATCGAGTATTTACGGATGATTTTTACATCTATGGGAGTAAGATGGACCACCTACACCAGATGGAGACAACATTTCAAAGGTTAGATGAAGCACAAGCCTCACTAAACCCTAAAAAGTGTGTCTTTGGATGTTCTAAAGGTGTTTTGTTAGGGTATGTTGTATCAGAGATGGTATTAGTGCGATCCCGATAAAGTTTCAAAAATCAAAGAGTTACCATTGCGCTATGAATAGAAGTAAGTTGAGATCATTTTTAGGCCATGTGGGTTACTATAGAAGGTTCATCAAGAATTTCTCAAAGATTACATGACCATTAACCCGCTTCTTGAAGAAGGATGTTACTTATGAACGGGAAAGAAGGCAAATGAAACTTTTGAACAATTGAAGGAGGATTTGGTGTCTTCACCTGTTTTAAAGAATCCAGACCGAGCAAGCCTTTCATTGTGTATACTTGATGCTTGGGATGCAGCACTAGGAAGTACTCGAGCCAAAATGATGAAAATGGGAATGATCATCCGGTTTACTTTATGAGCAAACAAATGAGTAGTGTTGAGGTAAATTATACTATAAGCGAAAAAGAGGCTCTAGCTATCATTTTCTTTGTTAAAAAGTTTAGAAATTACTTACTAGGGCAAAAGTTTACGGTTGTAACAGATCATCAATCTCTAAAATATATTATAAATAAGCCTAACCCATCGGGGAGGATAGCGAGATGGATAATTTTGCTACAAGAATTTGAATTTGATATTATAGATAGGCCAGGAAAGAAGCATGTAAATACAGATGCACTCTCTTGAGCCTATGATGGTTTAGGTTCATCTTGTGATGATGATGATTTCCTAGATGGAGCATTGTTATCCCTTGACACAATCCCTAGTGAATACATAGATATTTAGAATTATTTGAATGAATTCAAGTTTCGATGGTTCCAATGCAAGGACTAAGAGAAAAATTACTGAGAGCGGTCGTCCATATTCTATTTTGCATGGAGTATTATTTCGAATAGGACTTGATGGATAGTACAAGAGGGCAGTTGGACATGATCAAGGGAAGGAGCTAATAGAAGAATTCCACAATGGTACATGTGGAGGACACTTCTCTGGACAACTTATAACAAGAAGGATCTTGGATGCAGGTTATCACTGGCCCACTCTTTTTAGAGATTGTTATAATTATTGTAAGACATGTGATATTTGTCAAACACATGGTAACCGTAAGACTTCATCAGCTCCATTATGCCCTATTCTTCCACTTGGTCCCTTTGAAAAGTGGAAAATAGATATCAGAGGTCCACTTCCAACTACCCCATGCCAAAATAAGTATATTGTAGTTACCACAGATTATTTAACCAAGTGGGTTGAAGCTAGGCCATTGAAAACAACTTCCATGGATGAAGTGGAAAGGTTCATATATGAACGCATTATCACCAGATTTGGTTGTCCATTAGAAATTGTAATGATCAAGGAAGCCACTTCATTAATGAGGTGGTAGAAGCCCTAGTCAACAAGTTTTCTATTAAGCACACGGGAAGGCAACAACATACAAGCCAAGCACAAATAGACGGAGTGGAACGAACAAATTTTGTGTTGTGTCAAATTCTAGCAAAAGATGTAGCCTTGCGGTACATAAGTGGGATAAAAGGATTCATGCAAGCATTGTGGGCATATAGGGCAACATCAAAGTCAACAACAGGATACTCCCCATTTTAGTTGGCTTAAGGCATGGATCCAGTTCTTCCTATTGAGTTTGATATTCCCACTATGAGAGTTATGAAAAATGAAAGGATGGATGAAAGTGATTCAGTAAAAGAAAGGTTGGTGCATCTTCATTTGCTAAAGGAAATGAGGGAAATAGTGAAGGATACAAGCTATAAGAATAAAATGAAGCAGAAGGAATACTTTGATCAAAAGATCCGTTGGTCTCCATTTCATGTGAATGACTTGGTTCTAGTATATGATTCCAGATACAAAAAAAGAAGGCAGAGAAAATTTCTTCCCAAATGGATGGGGCCCTACAAAATAGTAGTTGTGCATGAAAATAATACATATTGACTAGAGGAATCAGATGGCACTCCCATTACAAAATGGATCAACATTGACAAGTTAAAGATTTTCCAAGCACCAGAATAGTCTATTCCGAGGACGGAGTAGAAGCTATGAAGGTGGAAAATGTCGACATTAAAATTTTCCTCTATAATTTCTATTTTATTATGTATGTATTAGGAATAGGATGTTGTTAAGTATGAATAGTAGTGGCGTCTGATAGAAGATAACGGCGCCGTCAGTATGGTGCCGCAAATAAAGTAGAGTATGGTAACAGTTAAAGTACAATAGGAATGTTGTAGTAAAAAGTAAATATTTGTCATAAGTGGTCCAGTAATGTTAAAATGTCAAAGTTAGGGTAAGTAGAGAAGTAGGGTCTACATGATTAGGAATTAGAAATATTATATTTGTAATAAGGACAAAGAGTGATGTCATAAATATTTTGTGTATTTTATTTGTGGAAAAGTCTAAAAAGGTGGAACCCATGTGAGATGATAAGGTTTATCTTATCTTAGAAGATAAGCCTACATGTAAAGGCAAGAGTTTAGGCATGGAATATGATTGGCCGGAAGAGATTTCATATCCTATCTTAGAGATAGGGTGGATAAGCCTGAATTCCTATAAATAAAGAGGCCACCCCCTCATTTGATATAGAAGGAAGTAGTGAGAAATATTGTATGAGTAAGTGTGTTAAAGAAGCCATTAAGAGGTGTAATTGTGAAGTTTCTCCCATAGTTATTGTTGGAAGGCAAGTGAAGTTAGTAACACTTGAAGTACCTCATGGGTGAGATTGTAACAATTTCATGTTGATATTATAATTTACGCTTATATTTTATATTTGTCATCATTCCTTCTTATCATAGTCTATGGTATTCTTGTGTTATGTTTGTTGTTGTGTTTCCAGATTACATCCACCAAACTAAGGGTTATGCATTAGTAAATAATCATAGAATGAGGAGTTCCCAGGTGGAGAATTATCATAGTGTCGGATTAGTGATGACAGTTCCTCTTTAGAGAAGCTTGTTCAAGATGTTAGCATGATTGAATCTATATTTCATATCCATAATAGATAATCAAATATTTCATTGTGCATAAACCAGATCTAGTTCTTAACCATGTAAAAATACTTAAATAATTACTATAATTAGATTTACCATATAAGATCCATGCTAAGTTACAGCCAACACCAATATCCATCCAAGAAGTCGCATTATATTAAATATTGAAAAACATATAAGCTTCATATATCATCAGTCTCCATGGTCATGCGCACTCATAAATTCATCCCAGATAACACTCAATAACATCAGTCCCTAAACTGTGCAAATCAATACATATTTATAGGGGTGGGGACTTTCCCTTCACCACCCATGCACCTTCAAAAATAGGTTACATGCTAATAATATCCATACACCCTTACATGAGAATACAAAAGCATGCAAGCTTGCTAATAATAGATTACCTAATAATACAATTGTAGTATAATCCTATTATTAGCTCCAAAACTCTACATGGCGCTTGATCTTCTACTTGTCCCAAAATAGTCTTTGTGTGGTCTTCAAGTCTCCTTGAAGATGTTCTCTTCACTCCACATCCATAATTAGCCCCAAATTGCAAAATGGCTAAGTCCTAATTTCAAACTATTTTGGGTGTGCCCTGTTTTGCTATACTTCCACGCGCTCATGTGCACCATGTGTTTGGCACCCAATCCTCTGCGCTTTCATATTTAAGTTATATTTTATCAATTCAACATTACCCCACACTAATTTCATTACCGTCCCTCGAAAAATTGCTTCCGAACTTATCTCTCCAAGAACAAAGAATAATGAATAATGAATGAAAGAATAAAGGAAGTATTACACGTAAATACCGAGAAAATATTCAGACGCTCTCGCTTTTCTACCACAGGATCAAATTTAGATATTCAATATTAATCTCTACCTCCAACGCATTCCAATCAATGATAGTTTCAGAAATGAAACCTGCTAAGTTATACGCCACTCCCTCGGTCATCTTCTTGGCTATATGCAACCATAATGTGTTCACCTACGACCATCGCTCCTGGTTATTAAACTTTGTCAAGAGGTGTGCTACTACTTAGATAACAGGATATTTCTTTAACTTGTCAATGTCCATTTTGCGCCCTCCCTTTGTGTAACCCAGTGCTTTGTTTTTGTTATGATCCCTTCTTTTTCGACAAGTCATTACTTACCTCCATGCATGAAATCTTCAATCCTTTTAGGGTCCCAATCAAAGAACACGGTGATGCTCATCCGTAACCCAACAAATAAGAATAAGTCCTCATGGACTCTTCTCATCAACCATTGGTATAAATTTTCTAGTTACCTAAAATATGAAAGTTCATAAAGCTATAAAACTCCCACCTTTCTCAACATCTTCTTACTCACGTCATCATACATGGTCATATCATCTACTATCCTCTTATTTGTCTTCTTTACCAGTAATCTATCTAGTTCATCATTATTATATGTTGTCCTATAGTTGTAATCACTCACTTTACTTCGGCATACGTGTGAGTCCCAATCATGACCCATGTAAACCTTCTCACAAGATCGCATCTCTGAGAAATAGCTTTCAGGGGTGTCCTCCACTTTGATTTCAACTTCCTTTTGCTTCTTTCCCCTTGCGGCCGCTCCAAGTGCATTATTTGGTGCCATAAGTAACTATAAAGGTGTGATCTTTTACCTTCTTTGAGCTCTACAAGTCTAACCCCACATGCCCTAGCTCAACTTTGCATGCCCTAGCTCAAACAAAATCCCTAACAGCTAATTTCTCCTTCCCGTACACCTTTATGTCGCTTAAACACCTCTCTAATGGAGCGTCACACAATCCCATGCATAAATATGAAAAATCTGACTAGTTCACAACTCTCCACACTTCACAACTCTCTTGCTAGCTCATTCGACTTCAACTCATTCGAATGTAAAGGTAGAAATGATTTCGCAACATGTCCTTATATAGTTTCTCAAAAAATATGCATTTCTCGCTCTCCACCTACCTCCGTACTCAACATTAATTTGGTGTTTCTTTAATCCTTCACGTTGTTTGTTTCGCCCCATAGTCATAACCTTCGTTGCACCTTCTACTTTTTGGCCATAGAACTCCTTTCGTGTGCCCTCATGCACCGAATTACTTTACCATTGTGCCTTTCAATAAGTAGTTTCCACTTGTAGCCTACCACGCGTTACAATGCATCCATTTATCCATACATGGTCTTCAATCATGTGTAATTTTTCTCTATCCGCACCTTTCCTTTGAGCACTTGCATAATATTTCTCCTATGCATACCCATATTCAGATAATATTCAAACTTGGGCCATGAATCCTATGTATACTATACCCCACACTAAGGGTATGTGTGGTCCTCTGCGCATGACAACACTTAGATGATAAGCGGCTTCAGCGCACAAGCGCATTTATTACACAAAACACCTGAAGTAAAGTGAAAAAGCATAGCAATGATGAAGGAAACACACAAAGTAAAATCACTAAGGAAACCTAATCTAAGTGGCAATACTACCTTATTACAAACACCAAGAAGAGTTATTTATAATAAGGCTTCAAACTACTCCCATCAAGTAACCGAGAAACCATGTTCCATGTAGTGCCTCTAACTCGACAAGTGACTGAATCAAGTATATAAGTTATAACATATGGTCCCAAACAATGCACTTTAAGCTTTTCGGGGTGGTGAAAAAACTTCAAATCATGCGAAGCACCATATGTCTAACCTCAAACTTCTTATCCTTAATGTGCCTATCATGCCATGCCTTATGTCTAGCCTTATCTTTCTTATGACTTTGTGTTGCTATAGCGCACCTTACATCTAACTACACTACATCAGTTTGTCAATACATTCTTCAAGTGCTTGCTCATCAGCCAAACCTCTTGTGCAAGCAATACGTAGAGAACGTAATAGGAATTACACCGGTAGAATAGCCTCTCGCACCAAACACCAACTGAAAGGGTTTTACTTTATTTAACCTCTTGTAGGTTGTCCTATATGCCCAAAGTACAACAGAGACTTTATCATCCCAATCTTTCCTTCCAATATCACAAATTTTGGTCAAGGTATGGCTCAATATCTTGTTAAAGGCCTCGCTGAGTTCCATTTACCTAAGGATGGTAGGGTGTTGTCTTATGTTGTGCAACCATGAATTCATCCAATAGTATCCTGATGGTCTCATTAAGAAAATGAGTACCCTTATCACTTGTTAAAATTAAAGGGCATCCATACCTGCTGATAATATTTTCCCGTTTCAAGACTTAGCCATATTTGACACATCAGAAGAACATGAGAAAAGCATGACCCGATCGCATGCGGAATGGATAAGGTGCCCACCTGGTGTGAAGAGTTGGCTTAAGAAGGAATATACCCTATGATGGAAGTTTCAGAAGACCATCATTGTAAGGTGGAGAGCTCGGGCTCAAGGAGCATGCCCCCATGGAGGACCACATTTGACACTTGGTGACGGATCTGAAGCCATAGAAAGGAAAGTTGGTGATTCAAGAGGCCTATATATACAAGCACCCATAGAGGAGAAGTGTGGATAAACATATATATAGATGGTAGAGAACGGAGCTCAGCAGATATATACTACAAGGAACTCTATGTAGGGTTGGGTAGAGATCTATAGGAAAAGGATGTAATAAGGGGTTGGGATTGTAAATTTTCTCTTGAGAACTGATGGGTATAAATCTAGCTATGATGTATGACTTCGGTCTACACAGCTGTGGTAGTCTGTAATGGATCCAATGAATGTAATGAGGTTACCAAACTTGATTGAATATGATTATTAATGATTTGGTCCATGTTTATAGCTTATAGTTTCTGATTCATGAATGTTTATGGAATAAATATAAATCCTTATGCATTTCCTTTCTATTTTGGTTCCTATCTATAATCTGTTAAGTACCATTTGGTTTGGGATGACTGCATTTGTCTAGAAGCCATTCTGAGTTCTATGATAAATGTATGTCTCATTTCCACTCACTCTTTTAAAGTTCCTATCATAGATGATGTTTCCCACTTAACTCACATAAAAGAGAGACTCGACACTGCCGTGCCTCGTGGTGAGTGCCCAAAGTGCCCCACTGGGTGATATAGGCACATGCACGCATGGGATTCCCTTGTTCTTTGGTGGGTGTAAAAATGACTACATCTTGGTTCCATTTTCGGGACTCTTTTCAAAGTTGTAGTGGGAAATGGCATACATCATGATCTGTGTAATGAGTGATGACAAAATGTCTAACTCTGGAAAGTGTTGAATCATGGTTCAAGAGCATGGAGGAAGAATTTTCTCAGAGATTCAACATTGGGCCTAAGTTTGATGCATGCACATGGGTGGGTAGAAGAGAACCTCTACCATGAGTTGTATGAAACTTTCTTCTATTGCTTCCCTAGTAGAGTTATATGAATGGCTCTCAAGCATATGCATCTAGATCAAGCTGGTATTATAGATCATGCGTGTGGACCCAAGAAGAGTACCAGAGGCTGCAAGATGTAGATCTGACATGGACTCATGTTGTGGATCATTGGTGGAAAGGAGTATTGGCTAGCTACACTCTGGAATATGCTATTTCTACATATTCTTGTCTGGAAGTCATTGAGTTTGAGTTTTATGGGAGCCCAGAGGATCATTTCTACGTGTTATTCCTTTGGTGATGAAGATCTTGATCATTACCTTGAGTTTAGAGGCATTTCCGATGGTCAACTAAACCTTTTGAGCATTGGTGAGGAGGAAGCTAGGGTGGAGGAAGATGGTAGACATTATGACTGAGAAAGAAAGGGAGGAGAGATGACTCAAGTATAGTGAAGTGCGTGAAAGGGAGATTGCTAGACAAATGTGAGGTTGCAAGTGTGATGGATCTATGGAGGCAGATGTTGTGGGAAGGAGTTGAGGTTCACGTAGAGGATGTGGAACCTGAGAAGTCTATGCTACCCCATCTTGGCAAGCATGAGAGAGACCCCTTTGGCTTCTGATGAGATTTCATCACATGGAGAGAGAAGAGTCATTGGCATGCATCTAAACCCACCTAGTGACCAAACCTTGGCGCTTGGTTTTCCAAGATCAAGGAGAAGTATTGTTAACCCAGTTGGTATCGGTGGAGTGACCGATCTATGCCCAGAGATATAATTTCTCATTTGGGACTTCTATGGCTACACACTCTATTCCAGTGTTTGGAGGAATTTTTGGACAAGGTGAAAATACACAAGGTTTGGGTAATGCATCGGGAGGAGTGCATGGGGCATACATCTCGGCAAAGTGGAAAATCTCATAGACCATTGGTGCGTAGTTTAGTGGGACATTGGGGACACTAGGCGTGACCACTTAGGCCCATTATTGGCCACAGGAGGGTCTGGAGGTGGAACTGGTGGATCGGGAGGCACAGGACCTAGTGGATCCAGTGGATGGTCGGAGGAAACACTAGAGGAAAACCAGAGGAAACCAAGGATAGGAGGAGAGGAGGGGCCTCAACCACCCTCTTAGGTAATTTTTGAAATGTCTTTACACTTTACCAGACTATAGGCATAGAAGGATGTCATGTGGAGCATGTTCACAAGTGTGAGTTACTATGGCATGTGCAAAGGGGATCACAACCCCGAATGGAAGGCCAATCAATTTGCAATGACGTTGCAAGGGCACGCGCATAGCTGGTATAGGAAGTATGACCCCCATCAGATGGTGGTAGATTACACACATTAAAAAATTCCTTCCTAGTAGAATTCCACATCCCTGAGTTTGAAAAAAAGAGCATCAATGCTCTAAAGGAGATTCAACAAGGGAATGGCAGAGAGTGTGTGGGAGTATGATGCATGGTTTAAAACTCTCCTGTCAAAGTTTTCATATGACATTCACCCTTCACAACATGCTCAATGGTTTTTGGAGGGTTGATAACACCATTTAGAAGAGCATTATCTCATAAGACTTTCACAGACCCACGTGAGGTGTTAGAAGTTGCTCTACATGCTGAAGTTGTTGGGAGCATTGATACTGGTGTTAGTCCATTTCTGGAAGCTCAAATCACTGCTATGGCTAAGCAGCTGGAAAATTTATCTTGTGAACTCAGCCCATGAGACTCACAATGGAATGTGGTGTACAAGATTGTGAAGTAGAGGGCATGCTAAGGATAGTTCCCTGGAAGACAAAGTATATGTGCTATAGTAGATGGATTGTGAGAAATTTTCATGGGGACCATGATGCAAGTAGATGTCCCCTACTACAAATGCACAATCAATTAAGAAAATGTATCTTGCTACTGTAAGATCTACACCTCTACAACCCATGATACTAAGGATTGTAGGCTTATTGACCAGATTCATGATGCTATTGATCTTGGTGTGTGCCAAACTAGCCTTGCAAGTAGTTCTAAGGGTGATGACCACCATTATGAAGAGCATGCAGATGGAGGCATGCATGGAAGGGGGTTTTGTGGAGGATTTTGTGGGTCATGGTAAACTGGAGGAGGAAGAAGTGAGTTCCCTCGAGGAACCTTTTTAATTGTGGATCTATAGACCACTACAAGTGTGAGTGCCCATGAGCTATTACAGCTGCTGGTGTGGGAAGAAGCACAAGTATGAGGAGTTCCCTGAGTTTTTGAGCACATGATGAGTCAACAACACTGGAAAGACAAGGTGCTGCAATGGTAAGCATAAAGAAGGTGACACACAATGGATGCCATGGGTAATGCGTGAGTTAGGCTTGGAGCCTTTTGGTAACAACATGAGAAGAAGCGCACACGTGCCAAGGAAATACCAAAGCAGAGGACCCTAGTTTCAAGAGAAGAAGTGGTACATGGGAAGTACCCAGACCCTACTCATCAGAAGGAGGTATATCAAGAAACCATGGATGTCATTTGGAGTTTACAAGGAGAAATCTAGTGTCTAAAGGAGCAGTCCAAGAAGGAGGAGCAAAGAAGGAATGTCGAGGCCCCAAAGGATGACCTAGATGAAGTCAAAGGAAGTATGTAAGATGCTAAGGAAAGAGAATATTATTCCCTTACTAGGAGAATGGTTGCGGGAGAAGGTACCACACACGTGTTGGAACAAAGCGTGAGAGGTAGGTCTTGCATGCAAACCTTCCCCCTCACAACCTTGACTATGATAAGGAGATCACCTTAAATGCAATCGTTGATGGGTGGCTCCTTAGTAATATCCTCATTGACACAGAGTAGAGGTCAATGTTCTCACCTTGGATGCATGGCATCAAATGGGAAGACCTACATTACAACCATCTTTGAATGTGTTGTATATGGAAAACAAGATGAAGGAAATGCCCATCGGTGTCTTAAAAGATGTGGCTATCACCATTCAAGGGGCCAAGTTTACTGGGGACTTTGAGGTCTTGGCACTCACCAAGGTGGATAACTTTCCAAAGCATTTGCTTGGGTGCCCCATGGTGCTACCAAAATAATGTTGACCTACGGTTCAATAAGGGATACATCAGCTTTGAAAATAAGGAGGAATGGGTCATTATACCCCTGGATGATGGGAAATCAACACCCTATACCAAACCCTTGGGGAAGAAGTCCTTGATAGAATATATGTGTGCTCAATTAGGGATCTTGAGATAATTCATCCCACAGAGGGAGTTATCCAGTTTGAGGATGCTCAGTCCATAAGTGACACTACCAGTATAAGCATGTGATAATTGGGCACATGGGACCTATGAGTTGATCGATGACATTTAAGAGGATCAGTAACCAAGGTAACAAAGGCATGTGTAGTTTGACACCTAGGAGGAAGAAAACTACCAAGTTACTTGGGAGGGGCTAATCCGGAAGATTTCTTGTGAGAAATGGAGGCCCATTGGAGAAATGAAAAGGAAAGAAGAGAAATGCTCAATTACAACCTACTCAAAACTATGTGCATGTGCTGGTGGGAAACACATCGAGAGAACCTCTTGGAATGGTGTGAGGTGAGAATTGCCTTCTCTAGTAAGGTTTTACAAGAGCAACATGCCCATGGCTATAAAAGACTACCATGGTAAAGAGACCACTTCCTTCCATATCCAAGCATGTGAGACAACCTAGATGGGAAGCGCAGAAGCATTACCACCTTCATTATGGGTTCACAAGTTATACTCCACCCTACAAGGTTGTGTGCATGCATGGTATATCCACTTAGAGAGATGCATCATCAAACTGGTAATTGGCAAGAATTGGTGGCTGATCTCATTCAAACATTTGAGTATCAGAGTACAAAGCCATCAATACATAAGGCATTGCAGGTTGTCAAGCACCTTACAAATAGGAGATAGTGCTATGGGAGGAAAAATACAAGAATTTCTAGGTGAACCTAGCCTAGAGGCACGCTTTGAAGAAGAAGAAACAAAAGAGATACAACTTGAGTGCACATGTATGGAAAAAGAAAAAGGGAAGATGGTGTATGTTATTGATGGGGAAGAGGTGGAAAAATCTTGGATGTTAACCATTCTGTAGGGATGCACGAAGTCATAGATAGTGTTGATGAATGGGGTGCATGCCTACCATGAACCTTTAAAGATGAAAAAGGTTAACATCGGCTAGAAGAAGAACCCAAGGAGGCTATCATTGGAGACTATTGGTGGAGAAAGAAGTCTCTAAAATCATTGATCTGTTACATGAATTCCAAGATTTGTTCCCACGTAGGGTACCATGAGCTTAAAGGCATCCACCATTCCTTGGGGGAGATGAGGATAAAGTCTAAAGGAAGGTGTGCCCAATCAGAAGAGACCATACTAGATGAATCCCAATTTATGCGTAAAGGTCAAGGAGGAAATAGAAAAATGATAGCATCAGGTATCATTGAGGCTATGGAAGAGTCGAATGGATAAGTCCAATGGTGATTAGTATCAAGAAGGATGGGAGGATAAGGATCTGTGTTGATTATAGGGACCTGAATGTAGTATGTGTCATTGATCCTTTCCCAACCCCATTTACTGAAGAAATCTTAGAGGGAGTGGCAGACGTGAGGTCTACTCTTTCACAGATGGATTCTTGGGCTATCACAGGTAAGGATTGCAAAGGAGGACCAAGAGGAAGATGAATTTTTCACCACTGAGTGGGGAATTTTTTCCTATATGGTCATGCCTTTTGGGTTGAAGAATGCACCTAGTTGTGTTCTCGCGCATTGTGGTGCAAGCTTTTTTCAGGACTTCATCCATAAATTTCTTCAAGTTTACCTGGATGATTGGACAATATATGGGTTAGTGAAGGACCATTGTGACAACTTAAGGTTGATGTTTGAAAGGTGTCAAAATTGAGGATATCCCTCAACATTAAGAAGTGTGTCTTTGCTACCCCATTTGGAACCTTGTTGGGACATATCATATGTAAAGAAGGCTTGTTAGTAGATCCTGCCAAGGTTGTAGTAATTGTGGGATTGGGGGAGCCTACTAGTCAAAGTGCACAGTGCATGGATTCCTTGGACACATGGGTTACTATAGAAGTTCATCAAGGGATATGCCAAGATCACCATGCCTTTAGAAGAGTTACTTAGACACAAGAGTGCCTTCCTTTGGGGAGAGGCACAACAAAAGGCATTTGACACTTTAAAGGATAGGCTTGTCACCGTGCCCATACTATGATTCCCCTCTTGGGATAAGCCCTTCCATGTTCATGTGGATGCCTCAGAACCACCATTGGAGTAGTACTTACACAACCTGGTGAAGGGATTGTTGATCATCCTTTGTGCTTTGCAAGCAAGAAGTTGACACCAACAGAGTAGAATTATACTACAACTGAGCGCGAGGCATTATCAATGATCTACGCACTTCACAAGTTTAGACAATATCTACTGGAAACCCCTTTTATATTTTACACTGACCATATGGCATTGAAATATTTAGTGAACAAGCCTCATTTCTACAAGGGTGCATATGTCGGTGGGTACTATTGTTCCAAGAATTTGAGTTCATGGTGGTTGTCAAACTAGGAAAAAGTAATTCTAGACCTGATCATTTGTCTAGAATTGATTCAGGGAGGACACACAAAGCATTGAGGATACCATGCTAGATGCACAACTATTTAGGTTGTGGCACATGCCCTCAGACTTAGAAGATATTGCAGTATTTCTCAAGATAGGTGTAGCACCTGGAAGGAATGAAGGCATTGGATAAAAAGTAGTTAGCTATATGCATCATGCCCTACATGTTGATTAGTGGGGATTTATACAAATTAGGATGTGATGAGATTCTACGCTCGGTGTGTGCTAGAACATGAGCACCTAGCCATCATAGAAGAGGTGCACGGAGGTAGTGCAGGTGGGCACTATGCAGGTGATGCCACTGCACGCAAGATATTGATGGTTGGATTATGGTGGGAGACCCTGTATCAAGACTGCAAGGAGTATTGCAAGGCATGTGACCATTTTCAGCACATTGGAAAACTAGGGTGAAGAGATGAAATGCCTTTGCACCCTATTCCCAAGTTTGCCGAGCCATTCAAAAAGTGGGCTATAGACTTTATAGGCCCTATTACACTAGCCGCACGTAGGATTGGGTCACGTTATATAATCACTTGCACAGATTACTTGACAAGGTGGGAAGAAGCAACACCTACTAAGGATTGTACAACAACTACTGTAGCAATAAGGTTTATGTGGGAAAACATTATTACAAGGTATGGGTGCCCTTTGAGTTTGACTAGTGATAGGGGTACACATTTCTTAAATGAGACAAGTAAGGATTTTGTTAGCAGAATTCATGGTGGCTCATCACAAGACTACCCCTTACCATCCACAAGAAAATGGAACCATGGAGGCATTTAACAAAATACTAAGTCATACCCTAACCAAAATTTGTGACGTTGGTAGACAAGATTGGGATGACAAAGTATCATCCATTCTTTGGGCATATAGGACAACCTACAAGAGGTTAAATAAGGCCACACCATTTCAATTGGTGTTTGGTGTGGAGGCTGTCCTACTAGTTGAATTCATGTTACCATCTCTGTGTATATAGCGCACATGCAGGAGGTTTAGTAGATGAACAAGTGCTGGAAGAAAGAATTGACAAGTTAATGCAATTGGATGAAAGATGATCACTTCCAGTGGAGCCAAAAGACTGAAAAAGCAAAACAAAAGGCATGGCATGATCATCACATTAAGAACAAAAAGTTTGAGGTTGGGAAGATGGTGTTACTATATGATTCCAAGTTTTGTGCCATCTGGGAAGTTAAAAGTCCATTGGTTGGGTCCCTACATCATCTCGTACATCCTTGATTCAGCGTGTGCTAGTTTAAAGCTGGATGGGATGAGATTTCTAGACACTTCAATGGGAGTAGGCTGAAGCCCTACTATAAATAAGTCTTCTTGGTGTTTGTAATAAGGCAAGTATTGCCAGATAGTTTAGGATTTCCTTTAATGCATTTTTTTTTCTTGTGTTTCCTTTTCGTTGTTGTTTTTTTTGTGCACCTTGGGCACCGTAACCTCATTATTTTTAAAGGTTGTGAATGTGCAGAGGACCGCACATCATTTTAGTGTGGGGTGGAATAATGTGAAAGAAAGTGCAAGATGTGAAGTACCAGGAAGGATTACGTTGGAAAGCCCTAGTTGAATGGCCCTGGAATGGAAGGAATGGCCCTATGATGAGGATGGTTGGTGTTAGGATAAGACTACATCTTGGTTCCACATACAAGGGAGGAAGAAGTACCTTCAAGCTGGTAACACACACATAAGAGTCTTTTTATCGAGATAGATTGTTTTGTGCATAAGGTTCAGTAGGATTTTCCACAGGCAAGGTTGGGCATGTGAGTGGGGGTGCTAGAGTGTGGCTTAGTGGAAAAAAATATGCCACAATAAGTGTTGAAGTATGGTGGTAGGTGAAGTAGCATTTAATGCTAAAAATAAGGGAAACTATAAATAGGAGGTTGGGCACTTCATTATTGACATTATGAATATGAAAAAAAAGCTCTTGTGGACTAGGGTTTCAGAGTTGATCTGTGTGAAGAAAATTTTGAGGAATTAAGGTGTGAGTGACTAGATTTGATTCTACAAACTAGAAGGAAAGAAGTTCATGGGCATAGAAAAATTGTGGAGAAGCATCATCTTGTGAAAGAGGTTATTCCTAGTTAGGGTTTGGACAGCTAGGGCATGGGATGAAAAGGGTTTCTTCACAAGTTTGAGGTCTGAGCTTGGAGAGGGTAGAAAAGAAGAGAAAGTAAGAGAAGTTGAAGTGCTAAGATAACCTAAACCATGGCACCTAAGAAACCAACTATATCACCTAAGAAGCCAAAGGGGGAAAGGGCAAGGGAAAACAACTAGAAACCCCGTAAGCATGAATGAAGAATGGTACATAGAGATGCAAGTACCTGGATGGGGTTTTTCGGGAAGGAATGGGAGTCCCACTTAAGAAAAATGATGGTGAGTGATTACAACCATGCACAAAACATGATAGAAAAGGAAATGGCACTGGAGTTAGTGTGCCCGAAAAACAAGAGGACACTAGAGGGTTTACCTATCTATAACGATGAGGTAAAAGTAAAGTTGGAGAAGGTAGGATTGTTGCAACTCTATGAGTTGCCTTATTTTGGAAAACCTAAGTGCCTCTATCAATGGTTAATGTCACGTATACATGAGGACCACTTTTACTTCACGGGGCACAAGATGCATAACTCCTCAAGCTGATTTCAAAATTCACAGGCCTCATCTATGAAGGAGAGAGTATAGATGATGACCTGAGTGACAAGGAAGCCATCAAAGCAACCATCACCACATATGATTATAAGAAGGGGTCATGGTACTTTGATATCATGGAGATCCAAGACCCTATCATGAGAATGGCCATGTGCCTGGTGACAAAGCTAAATGACCAAGAAAGGTGGATGTAGGTAAATAAGGCCTAGTTAAATGTGTGTAGGAAAATATCAAGAAGGCACCATCTACAACTTGTCTTCCTTCATCGCAGATGAAATTATTAAGCAGTGTAGAAGGAGACAAGATACTTTTTGGCAATGTCCTCTTGACAATTGTGTTTTAGAAATCAGGAGTGCTAGATGTGGAAGATAAGTTTGTTTGGGAATATCTAGAGGAAGACCCCTCACCCATGAAAATATTCACAAAGTACACTTACATGATAGCATGATGGACTGCTCACAAGGCATGCCTGGAGAAATGGTATAAGTGCTTAAGGGATGCATTTGGGGGCAGAGTGGAGGATCCCAAAGCAAGCTGCTCAGTGCTCGTTGATGGAGAAGCCAAATTTGTAGTATACCAACATTTCTGCATTGGCATATTCAAGTTGGTAGATGAAACTATGAGCCCCTGGTGCAAACTCCCCTTCTCTTTCACAACATTATATTTCCAAGTAGGGGTAAACCAGTTTACAGAGGCCAAAAGACTAAGGTTTGACCTTAGTGAGGTGGATCAAGACCACAGGGAGCTGCATGAGACAACTGTTTACCCCAAGAAGTGCATACGTGGAGAGGTATGTCTCCCATGAAGTTCAAATGACAAAGCCCTGACTTTTCCAATAGCAGGAAGAAACATGCGAGGGTATATCTGTACATAAGACCAAAGTTTGAGAAGGGCGCATACCTAGAATGTGATGTCTCCATTCTGAAGACCCCATGGGAAGAAGGAATCCCATGCCAACAAAGAAAGGAAAAGAAGAGGTGCAAGGGAAAAAGGCACCAAGTGTCCAAGATACACCAATGGTGGGTGCCCAGGACAAGTGCTAGACTAGTACTTACACGTGCAAGAAGAGGTCCCTAGTTAGAGAGAAGGTGCTAGAACAAGAAAATCCTATCACAAAAGAGAAATCACCAGAGAAGGAAGAAGAAAGAGAAGAATCTCCTATACTAGAATCCCTAGTTAGGAAAAAAGAAGGTGATGGAGGAGGTTGATTCGGAGGACATGGAGAGCTTGGAGGCCTACAAGAGGTGAGAGGGATGATGATGAAGAAGATGAACCTGAAGGAGCCCAGGAACCACCAGTGTTTGAGGTGCATGATTCAGAGGAAGAAGGTGAGGAAGAGAAAATGACTATCTCTCTTTTTGTGGAGGAAGGGAAGCCAGAGGAGGAAGGCACCCAAGATAAGGGAGAAAGCAAAGAAGTGAGTAAAAAATCAGACTCCAAGCCTCACGCAAGAGTAGATAAATGAGGGAAAGAAAAAGAAGTGGTGAAAATCATTAAAGCCTTGGTAGTACAAGAGTTGGAGCGCAACGTTGAATTAGTAATGAATGAAGATAAAGAAGAAAGTGTGGGAAAAGATCATGATAGCACAGAGGAGGCCCTAGTTTGATGGTATGTATTCCTAAGGGCACGCACACATAGGAGGAAGATGCATGAGAGATCTAGAGACCAAGAATGGACTATATTGATGATCCAAACAAGGTGTTGCATGCGTGTTTCCAAAGCACTATTCCAACAGAGAACAACTCTTGGCCATGACATCATTTGATGTGGAAGGTGCCTACCCATGGACAAGGAAGATGCTTTCATGGGCATTTGAGTCCCACCTCGATGAGCCCAAATTCAAAGTAAGCCAAGGGGCATTGATGGAAGTGTCGGAGTCTAAAGGAACCAACCCCTTGGTGAACACTCAACACTATCTATCGAGAGAAAGTCTGCAACATGCTGAACAAAGTCTCGGTCGAAATTGAAGCTAGACTCTTGGGAGGAATGAAGAGTGAAGGTTCTAGAGGTAGAGCTTGGAGAAGAAGGATGAAGAGCTCCTGGAAAGAACTAAGGAGTTAAAACATGAAGAATTAGTTAGCATGCTCAGCTAAGGTGGGAGTTAAAGGAAGAAAAGGCAAGGGTACGTGAAGTATCCAAGAAGGTGGAGATGATCACAAGTGCTATTATCTTGAAGCATCCAGACTTGACTCCAACCACCTAGAAATATGAATCAAGCCTACAAGTGCCTAGAAGATCTAACTCACATCCTCACCATGGAGAGGCAACCTTTGGCACTAGAGTCTGCAGAAGAGGTGTTGCAGCACAAAAAAAGGAGGATAGAATGAAGGTGGTGGAAATTTTTTCTCAATACAACAAGATCCTCGCCAATGTAAGGGCCTACGCATGGTAGTAGGAAGCTGCCTATGAAAACTATGTAGATAGAGATAGAGTGGCAAGTATCCTGGTCGCCACTTATGAGGCAAGAGCTCAAAGAATTTTAGAAAAGAACAAGGGGAATAGGGCTGAGAGGGATAAAATTCTAGCCAAAGTAGAGAAGAAATCAGAGGCTATTGAGACCTTATGAGGCTCAATTAAAAACTGGCTTAAAGAATTATATCCACAGATCACTCATGGATGGACACTTGAGGATATGGGAAAATAGTTAGATGAGGTTGTCAAAACTATGAGTACCAAGGGAGAGGAGCTGGGTTTTGATGAAGTGAGCACCCTGGTTGGAAACCTTTGTCAACAAGCACAAAATGAAGTGGATACTTGGGATAAATTGGAAGAAGACTTAAGGAAGGACTTCCCTCTCCTCTTGCAAGTGGTAGTCGAGTTTCCCCTATTCTTTCATTCTTCCCATATTCTTCATTTCCATCATTCTTTTCACTCTTTCTTTATTCTTTGAGGACATGTTCCCATGGATGGAGAACAAGTGTAGTGTGGGGTGATGTTGGGACCCTAATTTATTGGCTAAGTACAAAAAGGCATGGGCATGCAAGGCCTAGTTAAAGAAGGGCACGCAAGGAGAAAGTGCATAGGATAGGGTTCTAGGAGGGTTTAATAGAACAAGTGGCATGCGTGCACAAGGTAGAACAAAGGTTTCAAGACTTAGCCATATTTGACACATCAGGTAGAACATGAGAAAAGCATGACCCCGACATGCACATGGAATGGATAAGGTGTCACCTGGTGACAAGTTGGCTTAAGAAGGAATATACCCTGTGATGGAAGTTTCTAGAAGACCATCATTGCAAGGAGTGGAGAGCTCAGGCCTGAAGGAGCATGCCCCCATGGAGGACCACATTTGACACTTGGTGATGGATCTGAAGCCACAGAAAGGAAAGTTGGTGATTCAAGAGGCCTATATATACAAGTGCCCGTAGAGGAGAAGGTGTGTGGATAAAGATATAGATTAGTAGAGAATGGAGCTCTACAGATATACTACAAGGAACTCTATAGGGTTGGGTAGAGATCTATAGGAAAAGGATGTAATAAGGGGTTGGGATTGTAAATTTTCTCTTGAGAACTGATGGGTATAAATCTAGCTATGATGTATGACTTTGGTTTGCACAACTGTGGTAGTCTATAATGGATCCAATGAATGTAATGAGGTTACCAAACTTGATTGAATATGATTATTAATGATTTTGGTCCATGTTTATAGCTTACAGTTCTGATTCATGAATGTTTATGGAATAAATATAAATCCTTATGCATTTCCTTTCTATTTTGGTTCCTATCTATAATCTGTTAAGTACCATTCGGTCTGGGATGACTGCATTTGTCTAGAATCCATTCTGAGTTCTATGATAAATGTATGTCTCATTTCCACTCACTCTTTTTAAAGTTCCTATCATAGAGTGTTATAGATCATCCCAAGAGAGAGTTGTATGAATGGCTCTCGTATATGCATCCATATCAAGTTGATATTATAGATCATACGTGGACAAGAAGAGTACCAGAGGCTACAAGATGTTATTTCGACATGGACTCGTGTTATAGATCATTGGTGGAAAGGAGTCGGCTAGATACACTCTGAGTATGTTATTTCTACATATTCTTGTCGGAAGTCGCCGAGTTCGAGTTTCGGAGGAACCCAGAGGATCATTTCTATGTGTTGTTCCTTTGGCGATGAAGATCTTGATCGTTACCTTGAATTTAGAGGCATTTGCGATGGCCGACTAAACATTTCGAGCATTAGGGGAGGAAGATAGGGTGGAGGAAGATGGAAGACATTATGACTTAGAAAGAAAGGGAAGAGAGATGACTCAAGTATAGTGAAGCGCGTGAGAGGGAGATTGCTAGAAAATGTGAGGTTACAAGTGTGATGGATCTATAGAGGCGAGACACTGCGAGAAAGAATTGAGGTTCACATAGAGCATGTGGAACCTAAGCGATCTCTGCTAAAGAGGGTTTAAAACCCATAAGCAAGGATCGCGAGGATGAGCGTGCACATCAACGGACATGCGAACAGCAGTGTGAAGAGATCTCGGGAGGAGCAAGCATCAACCGAATGTGCATGCAAAGATTTGAAACACGGGAAGAACCTAGTTAAGCCATAAAACTCTCCTCTATCTCATAGATCAAATGGGGTGTACATATAGGAGGTGTTGAGTAACCCCCAGTGCTGCAATCATGACAACTCAAGTAGAGAGGGGGAGTTACATTCCTCAGAATAGAAGTGTAACTCCCAATGACGCATATGACACATTGACACGTAAGAGAATCTCATAATGACCCCTAAATGACACATGGACCTATGATCTCACCTAAGTGAGATGACTCACCTAATGATGTGGAAAATAACACACACCAACACCCCCTTCATCATAACTTAGGATGAGGCGGCAAGTTAGAAATGAGAAATGGGTCCCGCACAAAGCCTGATGAGGTACCCATGTACAAGAAGAAGTCCCAAGTAGTGAAGGTAAACCCAGTGGGAAAAACATCCACCACAAGAGAATAAAACACTCTCTAATCTAAGAAAGATGCCAAAAATGGGTCCTAGCCATAGACGAGCCTAAAAAGGTACCCATGTACAAAGAGGCAATCTCTCGGAAAGAAGAAGAAGAGAGAAGAGGGAGATGAGAGGAATGCAGAAGATGTCATGGACGGATCTCGAACTCTACAAACTCTAAGAAGTCTCCCAGAAGAATTTCAATGATGAGATCCTCTTCCTCTAGACTGAAGAAGAGCCACCCACAACGAACTGTGTGCCTACCCTTAGGAAGGACAGAAATGACATGCTGGAAGACCGCCCACTCCACAAAGGAAACTGAAGGCAAGCAACATGAAGAACTCTGAGTCTGGTGCACAAAAGTGTGACATAGGTCTAGCGAGTGAGTGCCAAGGAACCAAAGGTAATGCCATGTGCATAGAACTATCAAAGTGAAAAAGAGGAACACCCAGAAAGGATGTCCAATTGATGTGAAGGGAACAAAACATCCTCCACAACACAAAAGGGATCCACAACTGAGGGTGGATCAATGAAGGTCTCCGGAAAAGTGGAAGTGGTAAGAGTCCCAAAATGGGTACTCCTAACAACGGAGATGATGAACTCCTCTGAAACACCTGTAGATGAATGAGAAACCGTAGAGCATCACAAGTGGAATCGTGAAAAAGACAACAAAGGTAAGGCAGATACTCATCCCAATGAGGGGGCTCAACAAATAGAAGAGCGATGTTAGATAGGTATGAGTCATCCAATGAAGGTAGAGGAGTGAAGTGGGCCTCGCACACTGGAAGTGGAAAGGAGGTTGGTGTGATGACTATATGAGACTGAGAAGGAGACTGCTCGATATCTGATGAGATGTGGGATGTGGCAACACTCTCTGGAATAGTGAGAGAAATAGGAGAAGAGTCCTCTGTAGTACTCTCGACATCAGAACAGGGTGCACAATCCTCATCATCAGAAGTAGAATCAAGCAAGTCTATGTCAGTGGAACTGTCATCACATGAACAAGTGGAGGAGACAATCGAATTAGCAAAGCAACAATGGCGGCAGATGTGAAGGGTCTCCATAGAGGGACTGAAGAATGCTCCAAACACGGTGAGGTGGATCTGAGTCTTGCCACATGAAACTAGACAGATTGAGAGACATGCATCATCATGTGACCAAAGACATGGTCACAAGTGTCAAGGAAGTCCTCTAGATGACGATGATCAATGGGTGTAGGATCTGGCCCAAGTAAGAAGGGTGAAAGACCCTCGTGAGCAAAGTAACGTTCCATGGAAGCATGCCAAGTTGAATAGTTCCCTCTCCCGGTGAGAAGTGGGAGGCTGTAAAGTGATCCTATGACACTCAAGTCTGGAAAGAGCTCTCTCCATGATGTGAAATGCAAGATGCACAAAATCAAGACATTAGACTCGACCGATAATGCATTTCGCATGTGTAGGCCCAAGAGTACGATCAACCCCCTGCACGGCACTTTATAAAGTAGTGCATTTACAAAAATGACAATGCCATCACGTAATATGTGGAAAATCATGCAACTTTGAATAAAGAAGTGCTCAAAAATGAGCAACGAGTCAAAAGTTATAGCATTAAAACGATTCTAAGAATCGATGGAAAAATACACTAGATGCTGCAAACACATTAAAAAGTGCCCGAAATGGGTGCAAAGGGTATCATGTGGGTACTCGTTGGAAATGGCATCAAATTTTAGGCATAGTTTGTTTTGACTACGAGGGGGGATTAGCCTCTCCGCCAACCCGGACCTCATCCTCGTCTTCGAAAAGCGAAGGAAGGATATAAAACAAGCCAAATCAGTAGCCCAAAAATTATTACGTGTCAATGAATGTTTTTTTTTTTTAATCTTAAAACATTAAAAAAATATGAGGAGTGTGTGGGGGCCCACGTTGACCGAGTGGCTATCTAAGGAAGAGGAGAGGTGGTCCACATGCTTAGTGTTCAGAATCATGTGCTGCTAGACCAGCAGACCTGCCTCAGCCTCAATGCTACACCCTCCCACGTGCTGGTTTGGAGGAGAGACTGTGGGAAACGTGCCTAGAGATGCAAGAAAACCTGCTACGTTCCTGGAGATGCACTAGAGGTGTAAAACACGGTGGATAATTCTACTTGGCTGCATCATCTGGTCTGCACGTTAGGATTCAAAACATTTTCCAAACGTATTGTAGCAAAAAATGTTTTTTTGGGAGACCTCCACAAGGCAACGAGCTGGAGCAAACGTGCGAACCTGGAAACGTCTTTGGAATGAAAGGTGTAACTATCAGTGTCTGAGTTGGGGGTTGTTGTTTGGTGTGCTCAGCAGAGTTAGCAGAGTAGGTTATGGAGGTGAAGTTGCGTGTTGGAGGAGCCGTTGGGTCAAAATGGCCGAGGTGGATGGAAGAAACATCCAAGGCTGGAAGAAACATCCAAGGTTGTAGAGGCCCTTCACAGAGAAAAGAACCGGTGAGAGATCCTCGTGCAAGACACAAACATAGAAACGATCAACGAAGATAAGCCGGAGGCACGTCAAGCGGTGCAAGATGGAACCACGACATAGACTAGAAGTCGAGCCGAACATACCAAACATGAGCACCGAAAGCAGAGATCAAAAATTCGAGAGCAAATGAGATAACTAATGTAGAATGCACGAGTTAGGGAAATTAAGGTGGCATGGAAGGAGGTAGAAACTTGGGCTATCGAAGATTTACAATAAAACCTGACACGAATACAACAATGAGCTAGGGCCAAGGTGATAACCAAAGTGCATGTCGAGCTTGCAAAACATGGGTCGAAGACAATGCAGTGAGCCCAACTGAGCAGCTCATGAGAGTTATGGAAGAGGTTCCTGAGTGAGCCAAATCAACAAACTGGGGTCGAGCTAGGCAAGAAAAACAACTTCCATAAAATCTTAACAAACTCAGAACCAAGCACTAAACCTGAACAAGATCTATAACTGAAACAACTCGAAGACCTCAAAATGTGCATGCAACATGGAGAGTTGAGCGGTCGAAGACACTAAGCCCGAAAACCAGAAACCACGAACAAGCGAGGTATGAAGCCCGAATCAATGCAAGTAGAGCATGAAAAATGGAATAACCATTACGACACACGCAATGAGAACTAGATATCATGCCGAAAGCCGGAAAACACGCACAGAAATGCCGATGAGTGCACGGATCCACAAGATCCGCTCTGATACCATGAAAGAGGGTTTAAAACCCACAAGCGAGGATCACGAGGGATGACATGCACATCAACGGACGTGCGAATGGTAGCGTGAAGAGATCTCGGGAGGAGCGAGCATCAACCGAATGTGCATGCAAAGATTTGAAACACGGGAAGAACCTGGTTAAGCCATAAAACTCTCCTCTATCTCATAGATCAAAATAGGAGGTGTTGAGTGTACTACAATCATGACAATTCGAGTAGAGAGGGGAGTTACATTCCCAGAATATAAGTGTAACCCCAATGAAACCTGCACGCACCACGCACCGATGCGTAAGAGAATCTCATAATGACCCCTAAATGACACATGGACCTACGATCTCACCTAAGTGAGATGACTCACCTAATGATGTGGAAAATAACAGTTAACATTACCCCATCTTGGAAAGCAAGAGAGAGACTCCCACGATGATATTTCATCACACGAAGAGAGAAGATTCGTTGCGCGCATCTCGAACCCACCTAGTGACCAAACCTTGGCACTTAGTTTTCCGAGATCAAGGAGAAGTATTTTTAACTTGATTGGTATCGATGGAATGATCTATGCCTAGAGAATGATTTCTTGTTTGGGACATGGTCGCAGACACTCTATTCCAATGTTTGGAGGAAATTTTGGACAAGGTGCAAAAACAATTTTCTAAGGGTGAGATGATCGGGTGATCCACACGTGTAACATGTTCCATGGAAATCACTTCTTCCATCGTCGCTAACACACAAATCACTCCTCCTCGCCTTTCAATAACCTCGGCCTCTACCATGGCCTCCATTAGAGTGCCCTTCATTATGTTCATGGTCATGATACTCACCTTTCTCCTAGATTTATTTGTAATTTCATTCTGTCATACACCAATATCAATGGTATCATGAATCTGATCAATCAACCTATAATCTTCAATATCCGAGTAGTAGACCTATAAATCTTATAGTAACAATACACGGTTTTTCATATCATGTGTTGCAACAATGGGAATTGACTTGAACTGTGGTCCAAGTGATGGATCTCACAGTCTAGCAACAAGGAGCGCACTGACTTCCGAGGACAACTATCCTTAGTATCCCCTTTTACTTCACAATTTGTGCACCAAATTCTACTGCGCATCTTATGCACTGAGTTAGCTAATAATTTTTCTAACTGTTTAGACATAGCTACAATCTAAGCCTCCAAAAATGGGCTAACTCCTGTGTCTAAATTTCCTACTGCCTTAGCGAACAAAGCTTCTTCAAGTGCCTCACGTATATCTATATAAGTTTTGTGTGAAAGTGCCCTTTTAAAAGGCGTGATAAGTCCTCTAACCTACCATTGAGCATGTTGTATCACATGTATATCATAATATAACTTCGATATAAGGGTTTTAAACCATGCATCATACTCTCAAACACTCTCAGTAGTACCTTGTTTAATGTCTTTCGTACACTACTGATACTCTTCTACTCAAATTTAGGGATATAAAATTCTTTCAAGAAAGCATCCCACAACACGGTATAATCTACACAAGTCTAGTCAGGGGGTAAAAATAATTCTACCAACTATGCATGTGCCCTTGCGGTGTAGTTACAAACTAACTTACCTTGTGCTCGGAGTAGTAATCCCCTTTGCGCACCATAGTATCTCACACATATGCACATGCTCGGTTGTATCTTCAATGCCTCTATATTCTGGAAGACAAAGAGACATCTCCATATAAATATTTTGGGGTTGGTGCAGGTGTGCCCACCAAATCCAGAAGATTATAGGTTGATTGATCCACCTCCGAGCCACCAGATCTGCGGTGCACTGAGCCACCTAACCCTCCTGATCCTCCTCTTAAAGTAAGCAACAAACTAGAGGATGCACTACCTAATGCTCCCACAGATGTGCTAAAATAAATGCCCATAATCTCGAAGTTGTGCTACTTCTAGATGTTATACCAAATTTTTCACACCCACGTTCGCACCGACGATGTGCTAGAAAAGATACCTCGAACCGGTCCCCAAAATAACATAGACAATGATTATGCCACCATAGATGAAAATGCTACCCAATTAATTCCTGAACTTGATTGCAAATTAACTCTATCTACTGCAACTCTATTTCCCACACTAGCTTGCTTATTGTTAACTTTCATAGAATATGTAAAATCAAGCACAAAAGCTAGATTGTCGTGTAGGATCATATGCATGCTTATGGTTCTCAATCTTTCTTCGTACGTACCTTCATCCGGCCGAAGAGGGTTCTCTCGCCATGCCTTCCTAAATGGGGAGTTCCGGATGCTCGACTCCACGTCCCATGCATGAGTTCCAAATCCTTCATGAGTCATCTCTCTCATGCAACATCATTCTTTCCATGATCTCTCGTTACTTCTCTAAGTCCCTCTCACACACTTCATTAAACTTAAGTCGCATTTCCTCTCTCTATCTCTCTGCAACTATGTCTAACATATTTCACCACACTGTTCGACCTCGTACATGATGAGGTTTAGCTATCCATAGGCTTCTCTTCCAAATCCGTGGTTATGATTAAGATTTTAATCACCAAAGGAATACCGCACAAATACAATCCTCTAGGATCACGTAGAAAAAGGAACTTAGCAACCTCTGGACATGAATATGTAGAAACTATGTATTCCAATATATAGTTGTTTAGAACACCATGGAACTAATGATCCACAAAGACGTGTCTAAATCGGATCCAGTATCATATAAGGCCTGAAACTCTTCTTATGTCCAAACAAGCGTAAGAAACCTCCAATTCCTCTTAGATGCATAAGCAACCAGCCACTCATATAGCTCTATAGGAAATATGGTGAAGAAAGTCTCATATAACTCATCATACAGATTCTGTTCAACCTACGTGCGTGCATTAAATTTAGGTCTAGTGCTAAATCTGCAAGCATACTCTTCTTCCAAATTGTCTAACCACTCCTCAATATTGGCTAGAGTCAACCGGTACGTCTTCATCATGCAACATCCTTCCAAACAACATAAAAGTGGTCTCAAAGCAACGGAACCAAAATATAGCCTAGATTTTACCACCAATAGCCCAAGACACACTGGCACATCACTCAACCTGAACTGAGCACTCACCCGAAGTGCATAAGGGTACCAGTCCCTCTTTAGAGAAGCTTGTTCAAGATGTTAGCATGATTGAATGTATATTTTAGATCCATAATAGATAATCAAATATTCCATAGTGCATAAACCAGATCTAGTTCTTAACCATGTAAAGAATACTTAAACAATTACTATAATCAAATTTACCATACAAGATCCATGCTCAATTACATCCAACACCAATATCTAGCCAATAAGTCCCATTATATTAAATACTGCAAAACACATAAGCTTCATACATCATACAATCTCCATGGTCATGCGCACTCATAAATTCGCAGCATAACACTACAATAACATCGGGTCCCTAAACCGTGCAAATCAATACATATTTATAGGGGTGGGGACTTGCCCTTCACCACCCATGCACCTTCAAAAATAGGCTACATGCTAATAATAGCCATGTGCCCTTACATGAGAATACAAAAAGCATGCAAGCTTGCTAATAATAGATTACCTAATAATACAATTATAGTATAATCCTATTATTAGCTCCAAAACTTGCATGGCACTCGATCTTCTACTAGTCTCGAAATATTCGTTGCATGGTCTTCAAGTCTCCTAGAAGACGTGCTCTTCACTCCACGTCCATAATTATCCCCAAACCACAAAATGGCTAAGTCCTTATTTCAAACCTGCATTCGAGCGCGCCCTATTTTGTTATACTTTTGTGCGCTCTTGCGCACCTTGTGTCTGTGTGCCCAATCCTCCCGCGCTTTCATACTTAAGCTATATTTTATCAACTCAACACAAATAAGACTAATTTCTTATAGTTTAAATAAATATTTCCACTTCTTATTTGAATTTTATTGGTTGAGAAAGGATTTATAGAAGCGATAGTAGGTATATTTAGGAAAACACACCTACTGAAGATGATGGGTGGGAAGAGAGATGATCCAAAAGGATGTGAATTTTTAAGGAAATTTAGGTCTAAAGTTATGGAAATAAAGAGGAGGAAATAAAATGGAGAAAATAAAACAAAAAGAGAGAGAAAGATATGGGAGATTAACATTGAATTTTTATCAAGGAGAAAAGGGGAGGATTAGAGAAAGAGAAAGTATAATTGTAAAAGAGAAAACATGATAAAATTAAAAAGTTAGGGCATTTTAGACTGTGTAATGAAATATATTCATAAAGGAGTAGTTTTAGTATAGTATGGCTCATGGGATGAAGGAAGAGTAGAAATGTAGTTAGAGGAGCAAAAAGGATGCTAATTGAGGAGGAAAGGGCTATATTAGAAGAAGAGAGGGAAATAATGAAGGAAATAATAGAAATACAATTATTAGAAAGGAAATAAATAATGAAACAAATTAGATTAAGAAATTAAAAAGTGGGCGGGTCATCGAGCTTTATTCCCATGGAACTAGAAACAAATATTGTGGGATCCGCGAACCTAGAAGTAGGACAATCGTGACATCTTGAGCATATAAAAAAATTATACTTAACTTGGATGATTCATGTTGGTATCTTGTTGATTCATCTTGGTATATTTTACTTACCACCTACCAAATAACAATTAGAACTAACATTAACTTAGGTAACATAGTGATGAATAGAATTTGAATGCAAGAAGTGCAGATAACACATGGATATTTATTAAGGAAGATGTTTGGATTGATAGATAGGATGGCGGACTTTCTGTGGGCACAACAAGAACCTTGGAGTAGAATACCAAGGGAACATGTGTCCTTAGGTAGGCTTAGTATAAAAGTAAAGGAAGAAGCGATGAAGAAGAGAATGTGGAGATTAGATGTAACAATGTGGAAGAAGAATGTAATATTAGAGAAGTAGAAGACTTAAAGAAATTAGTAGATAAAGTAGTAGCACATGAAGTGGGGAAAATGTAGTTTGGAATGATAGAGAGTGAGATAGATAAATTGGATAAGTTAGTGGAATATTTGGTAGAAAAAGGAGGAGTGAAGGAAATAAAGAAATGGAGAATGAAGAAAATAAATTTTATTCAAAATATAAGACTAAGTTAATAAGGATAACACATAAAATATTGTTTAATGAGGAAGAAAGTGGTGAATAAGGTAGTGAGATACTAAGAGATGCATTTCCTCCCCCAAAAAAAAAGACCGTTAGAGGAAATGAACACCTTGGACTAAATGCAATCCCTCATCCCACCATAGAAACTAAAAGAGACATTGTTTCATAAGATAAATATAGAAGGTGAGCTATGGAAAAGTTATCAAAAGTAAAGAGAAGAAGGTGAGAAAAAGACAATATAATTGAAGGGCTTCGTGAAGTAATAGGAAGGAGATAATATATATAACTTAATAGAGATAATGGAAGAAATGGATTATATAAACAACTAGTAAAAATAGGTAAGGTGGAGAAAAATGGTTCCTCCTGCGTCTTGCCCTGTCTCGGTATAAACCCTAGCAGCGACATTTTGTTTCTCGGCCCCTATCTCAAAGCTTTGTTGTTGGTGATCAAGTCATGGGTGAGGATGTTGTGAATAGCGGCGGTGTTCCGGTGGCGGTGAGCCTACCTCTCTAGTTCCTCCTTCCCTATCGGTGGTATTGGCAGTAAAGTGGGACTATTTCCCCTCTACTAGGAAAAATACCTATCTGCAGCCTTCCATTTCCAAGCCCTTCATCTGCTACTAAAACTTCTCCCCTAGTCACCTTTGGGGATTGATTACGGATGTTGAGGAATTTTTTTCCTCTAATGGGTTGATATGCCATTTTAATGGACTTTGACCTAGTCTTCCACTCCTAAACTCATGGATCACTACGAATCCGGTGTCTTATTGTTTTGAGTAGGATCGATATTTACCCATGTGTAAGGGGTTTCTTTATTGGCTTTCATCTCTCGATAATGTTAGGGATATAGTGCTCTCAAAGCTCTGGGAAATGTAGAATCATCATTTGTTGATGAAACTTTGGTTCCCGTCTTTTAATGCTCTCACCGCCTCTTTCAGTGTTAAGCCGATTTGGATTCATTTACCACATTTGCCGTTATAATTCTAGGTAGATGATAGTTTATTTGTTATTGGCAATGCTTTGGGTAATTTTTTATCCATTGACTCCAATACAGATACCTTCGCTCATACCACTTATGCTAGGATTTTGGTGGATTTGGATACTTCGATTGATCTACCAGCTTCTATTGATCTCAAAGTGTGTGATAGGGTTTGGTCACAACCCCTTGACTACGAAGGTTTACCCTTTAGATGCAGAAAATGTTTCAACATTGGGCATCTGGCTGCACTACTTGTCAAATGGTCAAGCAAAAACCTAAAAATGAAAAGGTCTCTTGGTGGAAGAATGCTCACCAAAACCTCTTAGATGTTGATGAGCAACTTGAATTTGCTAATGATTCATAGGTCAGTGAAGATAAGGTTTCCATTCCAATACCACTAGATTCAATGGTTGTTGGTGGAGTCGCCAAGGTGGATCATGAGCGGAAAGCGATTCCAAATGTTGTTGACTACACTAATACCATTTTCATCACACAAAAACCCTCTCGAGAATCTTTTCTCCCTCATATATTTTACTTCCAACCGACTTAAATGAAAATGCAGATCCTAATAGGAGTGATGAATGGACAGTTGTTAAATGAAAAAATAATACTTTCTCTATGCATCTTAGATCCCATGTAAGGGATTCTCCTAGGTAATCTATTTACTGTGAGCTTCTATTGGGTGTTATTGTCTTTATGTTGGTTTTATCTTTCTTGTGTGTTTTCCCTACAATTTACGGTGATTTCCGCTCTGTAATGATTTTAATGTTTTATCCAACCTTGAGGGCTTGTTATCTTAGGATGTGGGTCCTTTCAAAACCCCAACTTTTACCAATTTCCAAAAAAATAGGTAAAGTGGAGAAGAAGCAAAATCCTACTGTGAATCAAAGTACAATGGGTAGTACAAAAATAATACCAACACAATAAGTAAATATACACAAAATATAAAGTTTACCCTATTAAAAAAAGATACTAAGTGTGTAGAAGAGAATTTGTTGATTTTATACTCTTATTAGAGAAGTAATAATATCATAGATGTATAGGTTAAATAATTTGATTTTGTGAGAACCCTAAGAGATGACACATTGAAATTATATATGAAAATAATCTCGCAACATAACAATACATGGGATAAGCTCAAGAAACAATTCAAATTAGATTAACATTACTCAAATGCACTAATTAAAAGTGTTAATAAAATGAGGGAGTTAATACGGAAAGAAGCGTAATCGGTGAACAATTTTTATTAGAGGTTTAAAGTAGTGGTAAGGAAATTGAATGAACCCTTGATAGAGAAAAAAATAATTGAATGGTTCATTATGCCAAAGGAAATCTCCAAACTAGACTTGAGGTCCTTCCGGATGACACATGTTACTACAAGAGAGGGTGAGGATTCAATTGGTACTATAGGTCATTGATTAAAAAAATTAGTCATCTATTTATGTTTTCCGTCACTTCACGTAACATCTAAATTTCCTATCATTTGAAGTTCCACACCTCTATCTATTTTTTTACCCATCACTTGTTGAATCTCTACAATTTATTTGTTCTAGTCTAAATTTTTGTACAATGTCTCCTTGAATTCATGTTAAGTTTTCAATAAATTTAATCACCATAATATTTGTTTGTTATATCATGTGCTTGGTTGTCAATATGATGTTGTTATCCATTCCAATTCCTTGTTTGGTTCAAACTCATCTTCACATTACATACATCACCTCCTCCCGGTATTCCACAACTTTTTATTCTTGTGCTTATCTCATTTACCTCACCTCAATTATTATCAATGACATGGCCATCTCATTTACCTATATGTGCAATCTTGATAATGCATGTTGTTTCACATCAAAGTATGTGATAAAAAAATAATAGGTATGGGTGAGGAGGTGTACCTGTTAATAGTTGGGAGAAGGTTGCACATTGTAGAATTTGATTAGACTGAATGTGAGAGCTTCATTTTAGCTGGGAGGAACTACCTATAAAGCACAATAAGACCATAAGAGAGAGTCAAACTAGTATATGACAGTGACTTGCCTAGCAAATGCTAGTTCCTGGGAGAGTGTCACTTCCTAAATGGTTTTCAATCCACTAATTTTATCAAATTAATGAAAATAAATGTGAGAAATAGAGGTCTTATTGCTAACACTTTGATTTAGGTGTCTCAAAAACGTTATCAACATACTAGATTAAGCAAATCATTGAAGTACAAACTAATCTAGCATCAGGAAAGGTATGGTTCTAGTTGGGAAAGGTCACTAAGGTGTTAGGAAAGGTCTGGGTGAAGTTTGGTTACGTTCTGGGTTGTTTGGTGAAATTTATAAGCTTGTTGTTCTAGGAAAAATTACCAATCACAGAGACCAGTATCGGTTAGGCAAGCGACCGATGTCGGTATTAGAAAATGACCGACGTCGGTTGGGTGACCAGTGTTAGTAGGGGAAATATGGTCAAAATATTAAAAGTAGGTGTTTTGGATCTCTTTTTATTACACGAAGAGTTTAGGGGGTTCGGGAAGGATGGTATGATTTATACAAAGACTCAACAAGGGTGATAGAGGCGCTAGGATGGGGAAAATGGTTTAGGTTGGTAGAATAGATGGTAGATGGGTGAAGGGTGATATTTAGGACAGAGGAGAGTTGGATAATAGAAATGAATAAAAGTCTTAAGATCAAAAACCAGAACTAACAAATAAGAGTGAGTTACTTATCTAAGAACCTGTAGATCTAAAGGTGGTGGTGGTTGATGAGCGTTCGAGAGATGAAACAGGGTTATTTCTAGTGTTGTGGTAATGGAGCATGTGTTCTCTGTTGTGGGTGATCCAAGGCTGTGGAGGAAGAGATTGGTTGCTAGTGAAGACTTGATGTGCTCTAGTTTGTCGTCTAGTAGCTTGAATGCTCGAGAGTTAGAATGTCAAGGCTTGAGTGAATGAATCAATTGAAGAACCCATGCAAATATTTAGAAACTCTTATTTAAGGTAATCGACGATTGAGGTTAGGGAACCGCACCAACCCAAGGATAAGCGACATTAGTTAGGGAGAAATGGTCAATTTTGCTAAAATTAGCTTGATTACTCCCATATTTGGCGTGATTGAAGTTTTGGTTGGGTCAAAAGTGGGAGATAACACTAAATGTAGTGGGAGAGTGGTTAGAGAGATAATAGGTCACAATGATTAGGGTTAGAACAAGTCCTAGTTGGTTAGGATAAGTAGGGACTTGGTCTAAGTTCATTAATAGGCTAGGAATAGGTTTTAGGATGAGGTGGAGGGATGATGTGGCTAGGTGAGGTGGAAATTAACTTAATTAAGGTGATTAAATTAATTGTGAGGTGAGGTGGGGATTAATTTAATTATGGGTAATTAAATTAATTAAAATGTGTGCAAATGGGCATGGTGATGGGATAATATTGAATTAATTAATCGAAGGGGATTGTGACCCAATTTTGGTGTCTACATTTTCCCCTTTTTGTCATGTAGCTTGTATTGATAAGCGATGATGACAAAAATAAGAGATGGTTTCCCCAAGTAAAGGTAGAGATGAGGTTGTCGGTATGGGTGAAGGTGATCTCCCCTCAAACTAGGAACTGATGAAGTGAGAAGTTGAGTCGGTGATGGGTTTGATAAAGTGGTAGGTGATGAAGTGGTTAGATGTGGGTATAGGCAATAGTAATATAGGTGTGGGTAATAGGTTAGGGCATTCAAATGCATGCACACATATAAAGTGCAATAAGGCACTAGGATGAGGAGCTCACAGACTCTACATTGTCAAAGGTCAATAGTTTATCCAAACAAGGTTTGATGTGGTCCATGCACTCAAGGTATAGGATATAGTCCTAAAACAGAACAAGGCTAGGTGTAGGAACGGGCATTAGGTGGGTTCCAAAGCACCAAAAAGTTTGGTCTAGTCAAGATAAACATCATGGCATTAGGCAAGGCAAGGTCGGTAGGCTAAAAAAATCATGTAGCGTTATCACAAGGAGTAGCATTATCGTAAGTTATAGCGAGTAGGTTAATTCCAATGTCCAATAGGTGGTTTCGAGCTTTGTGTATAGGCGAGGCCGTGGGTAAGGCCGATGTATAGGCAAAAACATGCCCCAAATGATAGTGAGGTTGGGTGTGAGGTAATAAGGCAATTAGGTGGGGTTTTAGGGTTGGGGTAAGGCTATAGTTGTAAGAAATTGGCATCGGCATCAAAATTTTGGGTAAATTAGGTATAAATGAGTTGGTAAGGTGACCGATACCAGTTGAGGGTGAACCGATGCCGGTAAGATATAACCGATGTCTGTCTGTTAGGGCATGAGATCGACATTAGTCAAGTCGATTTGGGGATAAAAAGTAAAAATATGTGAAAAACATATTCATTTGTGAATTACTAATTTTGGAAAACGACAAAGAGAGGGGATTTGGGCTTTTGACTTGGGAGAAAAGGACAAGGGTACTATCCAGGATGAGTTAGAGAGAGTTGAGTGGACCCATGAGATATTTTGGAGTGACGAGATTGGTTGATAGCTGAGGAGGGTGAGTGAGCCATGACAGAGGCATCTGAGGGTGTTAGACATCCTCCAGTGCAGAGACCGGATATCCCACCATGGAGACAACATCGAGTAGAGGTAGGATTCAATCCCCATTTGTGTTTTTGATTAAAACTAAAGTGGAAAATTAAAAAATGTGGATTTTGAATTTGATTTTGAAATTTGGGTAGAAAATGGCTAAATCGGGTATGGGGAGGGGCAAATGTTAGTTAAATAGGTGGTAAAAGGAATGAAGGTGTAATTTAGGGGTTTTGGGAGGTTGTTAGGTATTTTTGTTATTTTTTAAAGAATGGGGATGTGGGGGTTTGGCCCTAGGGCCGAACCAAGTGACCGATGTTGGTTGAGGTTTGATCGGCATTAGTGGGCTAGTTGGCATCGGTGGCACTAAATGGGACAGTACCGGTCATGGCGATTGATGTCATCCACTATTAAAAGTGGCTAAGGCCTAAAATGGGGGTTGGGAAGGTAAAAAGGGAAGGGTATGGTGGGTAAATGTGTAGTGAAATAGGTGTGGATAGGTTAGGAGTCTGGGAGAAACATATTTTGGTGAGATTTAGGGTGATTATATGTATGAATGGGTGAGTTTAGGTGAAAGTTGGGTAAATCAGTGAAGGAGTGAAAAGAGTGAATCAGAATAATTGTAAATGTCTAGGCAAGGTAGAATATATAGTAAGTGAGTGAATGGGATAAAAGGTAGTTAGTTAGGATAGTAAAATTATAGGTGGGGTGTGATTAGGAAGGATAGAATAAATGATCAAAAGAGCTAGGTGATTGACAAGTGTAAATGGTAATGATGCAAGCACGTCAGTAGTTGACTATGTGGGATAGGGTGCCACCTCTTTTGTGTAGATGCGACCTAGTGTTATAGATGAGGAGTGGTCACATATGTGAGATGTTGGCCTGGTGTTGTGAGGTGATATCAGTGCATCATATGAGATCAAATTTTGATGGTCGCTCTCATTGACATATGGGATTCATCGACCAACACCTTTCATTTACCTATCGGTGAGATGACCATCATGTTGGAGGATGTCTACAAGATTTTATGGTTATCAATTATTGGGGAGCCATTATATCATATTTCTTCAGAGGCATCAGTTGATCCGATAGTGACAGTATTTGGTGAGGTGATGGGTGACTTGAGATATCATAGTGCTAGTATCAATTACGGGGATATGTATGTTGCACATCCTTAGGAGACGAGATTGGTAGTTCAGTGATGGTAGTTGTTGGATGTTATGCTCTCCTAGATTCAGAGGGTGGGAGATTTCCTCGGGCCTTGATGGGTGTATTAGAGGACATGATAGAGGAGCGAGTTTATTTTGCATGGGGTCACCTACTTGGCACATTTATATAGAGATTTGTGGCGTAGCGAGAGGATTCGGTGGTTTGGTATTTGTTGCACTTATCTACTACATTGTTGGGCATATGAGCACATCGTGTCTCTACATCCAGTATGACTTCCACGATAAGATTAGCATAGAGGTATATATAAAGCTGGATACAAAAGATGGCTCGTCAAGTATGGGAGCATCGCGAGTAGTGGTGGAGGAGGCATCATGAGATGTGACATACTATCGGTGGACACTAGAGGGGTTATATGCTTTAGACATTGTATGGCGGTTGTATGTTGATTTTCCGTCTTATGGGGGCATGGTGAGGAGTTGGGAAGGATTATAGCTAGTCGAGTGGATGTAAGGATGAAGGGATGGCGAGCATGAGAGATGATCTTGGTGGACTAGGTTATATGGCATTTTGGGCTTCAACAGGATGTGCCTCCACTATTTTTGTAGTATCACAGGGATGATGTGTAAAGACCATTATCTCCACTACATCTAGTAGATATGACAGGACATGAGGAGCAGGTGGTCGATAGGTGAATAGACGACACTCGATTGCGATGAATACAAGTGTTGGTGGATAGCCCTAGCTATAAGAAGCACCACTAAGGCTAGGAAGATACTGATCTAGCCCACGATTATGATGACGAGAGGACCGATTATATAGGTCAGTGTGACAATGTTATAGCTACATCTTACTCAGTGCAAGCCCAGTGACCACTCTTGAGGACATGTGACTCTGGATTATAGGGGTATTTAACAGGCGTAGGCTCAAATTTAGGTTCAGCTCTGCACACCCACCAAAGAAGGGATAGCGGATATGTAGCCGTATTACAAATGTAGATCACTACTTTATAGGGTGAGTAGCTTTAGTTAGTGAGCAAGCAAGAGATGGGGGAAGGTTGCAGGGTTGCAGCACAGTTGTCACTTTACTACAGGCCGATTAGCATAGGCTAGGCACATATGTAGGCAGTGAGTACGAGAACTTGCACGAGACAAGGTCCCATTGTATAGAGTATAGGCACGAGACAGTGGTCTTGTATTATAGATAGGAGGAAATGGACCATTAGTACAAGTACTGAGGTCCACAGGTAGGTTCCAGAGCTATGGCACCACCCTAGGTGATTTATATGGTTAGTTACAGAGATGATGTGTTGGAGGCATGGTATTATCTAGACCAATTGATGGAGTTGGCATCCCCTATGTGACACATGGCGAGTATAGAGCACAACAGGAAGCAAGTGTCGAGACCATCTCACGAACTCACAGTTCGAGTAGCTCGAGAGTCATCAACCTCATAGACAGGGTGGGGGAGAGGTGACAAGTAGTAGGCAGAGGCGGGGCCTAGTGATGGTACTGAGAGAGCAAGCTGAGGTGTTGGCCCCTCGCATGATGATATCGAGAGAGATAGAGACATTGCATTTTGATTTGTGATATATATACCAACTGCGTGTCAAGACGTGAGATTTATATGAGAGTTTTGAGATACTTGTATATATATATATATATATTCAGTGTATTGATATACAGACTTTAGATGTATAGATTGATGACGATATTTATAGATGATGGACGTGGTTTATTTCCATTGTATTGTTATCATGGAAACTAAATGTGTAGGCATGGCTTTATGATGATGTATGGTTGATTGCATTTCCATTATATTGATGTCATGGAAAGTAGATGTAGGCATGGTTTTAGGATGATGTATGTTGTGAATGTTTAATTTTATTTCCACTATATTGATGTCATGGAAACTAGATGTAGGCATGGCTTGGTTATGTTTTATATGGTTGAATGGTGTAATTTCCACTGTTTTGATGTTATGGAAACTAGATGTTTAGGCATGGTTGAGTCGATGTGGTCATGATGTGAGTTCATTCCCATTATATTGATGTTATGGAAATTAGTTGTAGGCATGGTTTTGATGGATGTTGTTATGATTTTAATTTCCAAGTTATTGGCATTATAGAAAATAAATAATGATATATATGGGTGATGTATGGTTTTGTTTTGAATTAACTTCCAAGTTATGGTTTTAATGGAAACTAACTAAGTTTGGTCGATGGGGAAAAGAGTGGAAAATGAGGAAAGGGAAAGAGTGGTTGAGCTAACCTCCAAGGGCCCCATGCCCTCGGAGTGCTACCTACATAGCCCCTTGTGAAAGGGGCCTTAGGCCGATGTAGTTCTCCCATAAACTAGGGAAGAATGAGATTGGGTGAGGGTAGATGAATAGGTAGGTTATATTGGTAGGTTGGTTGGGTAAGGCATGTTTGAAAATAGGTAAGGTTGAATGTTGAATAGGTAATAGGCAAAGCATAGGTATAGATGAAGGTGTCATGGTTAAATCAATTTTGATGCTCTTGTCCTATTGAACAAACAACAAGGTAGGAAGAGGTAAACTGAAAAGAAGCAAAATGCCCCAAGTTGGCAAAGACCATAAGTGTTCGACCCTTAGACTTATTTGAACATAAGTCCCTAGATACATTGCATGATGTGATAGGTCTATAGGTGAAAGAAGTGGTGTGATCACTATGTGTAAAGTACACGCATCATCCCTTGAATAGGTAGAAGAAAATAAAAGGAGGTAAGGTGGAGGATTGTGTTTAGCATAACCTTGTTGTGAGACAACATGCCCCTTCTACAAGATACCCAAAACTAGAATAGGCAAGTCCATGACCAAAAGTTTTTCATTTTTCTTGATTTTTCTTTTTTTTTTTGCTTTCATAGACTAATCGATGTGGGAAGTCTATGTGGGATAAATAGAATATCTCCTTGAGGTCTTCATGAAGTTGATCAATGCGGGAAGCTTCAAGATAATTTTTATTTTGCATTTTTAGAAATAGTCTTCTTTTTTATAGACTTTGTACAATATAGCTAGCTTTTTATAGTTGTCCTTCGAGGGTGTTTCACCTTTTTCTTAGATTATTTCTTTGAAGTGTTGATGAAACAGATAGGGTAACAGGCGTAGGAGGAATACATGTTCAAATGTTGGTTGATGGGTTGTTGCACGCATATGACTTCCAAATCCATAACTGATCATGAGAGCTTCCTTTTGGCTAGGAGGAACTACCTGTAATGAAAACAAGACCACCAGAAGAAATTAAACAATATGGGCAGTGAACTGCCTAGTGTAAGCTAGATCCAGTAAGTATGATACTTCCTAGATGGCTGTCATTCCACTATTTTAAACAAATTAATGTTGTAAACAAATTAAATCCTATTGTTATTTTGAAATGATTTAGGTATCTCACTTAAAACATAATAAGAAAATAGATCTAATCTAATAGGCTACGCTAGAATACAATCCAAAGGTCAAATGATTGGTTAAGGTTTTGTGTCCGATAAAGGTCTCGGGTATGTCACGGTGAGTGAGGGTGAGGTAAAAGTAGGTGGGTAGGTTTTTGTTTAAGTGTGTGGGCAAACACAGAGACCGAGCGTCGGTCGGGGGTGACCGACAATTGTTAGGTATAACCGGCGCCGATTCTTATAAGATCGGAAATGTCACCAAACAAGTTTTGGTCTCCTTTGTGATGATCGCACAAAGGATTTTGGTTGTCGAGACAAGGTATTGGTGACTGGAATAGGCTTTTATGAGGTTTTAATGAGTCTATGGAGGTGAAAATGTTGGAGAAGGTCAATACGGAGCAATATAAACAATGGGTGATAAAATAATGATGAAATGAAATAAACTAGAGAAGTATGATGTTATACTTACTTGGATTTCATTCCTGAAGGTCTATGTGTGAAGGATGGAGGTGCTGATGATGGGTTTGAAGGCTGCAAGTGATTACCAACTGAAGAAAAGCTTCTGCATGGGCTGCATGCACACTCCTCTTTGCTTGGATAGATCAGATCGTGGCTGGGATGGCTATGTAGGAGAAGATGCTCAATCTCCTTCCTTGGATGTGAGTTTTCGCTGGAATTGGCTCTCTGAAGATGTGTTATCTCTCTGAGATGTGCTCTTGCTCATCAACCTTCTTGCTTCCAAGTTCCAACCTTGAGAATAAGGTTGTTTTGGGTTAAAAGGGGTAACCAACGGTGGTCCATCTTAACGACGGTTAGGGGTAACCGACATCGGTCAAGGTGGGATTTCCTAGGTTTACTAAACTAGGGAGATCCTCCTAATTTCCTTGGATCTCGTGTCGTTATCCCATGGATTAGACTCAGAGCCTCTTGTGAGCATGTGGGAATGTGGTTAGAGGGAATGTAGGCATTTATTTTTAGGGTTTGGGTAAGTCTTAGTTAGTTATGGGAACTTGCTAAGAATAGGTCTTAGGTTGAGTTAGCTTGGTGAGGTGTCTAAGTGAACTATATGTGTAGATATTATTTAAATAAGATATTTAAATAATAAATATAGTGAGGATAAAGCATTAATTTAATTAAATTAATATTAGTGGGGTGAAGGGGGTCATGGCTAGGTAAATGTAATAAAGGGTGCTTATATGTCGAGGGACAAAAGGGGAGTGTGACCTAATTTTAGTGTCTATAGAGGGAGCATCTATTTATAGTAGCAAGAGAGAAAGAGAGGTCCTTTTGAGGGAATCATCGATTTACAAGAATTTTGACTTGGGGAGCTGGATTTTTAGTATCCCATAGATATTTTAGTTGTTTTTGTATTATTTTGGACTTTAGGTCATGGACAAGACTATAAAGGAGTATAAGCCTCTTGTATGAAGGCAAAACCATAGCATGAGAGAGGTTAGCTATGCAAGAGAGGTTTCAAGTGACAAATGACCATGGGATTCCATCCTAAAAAGACAAAAATTATCCATGAGAATCATGCCATGAGTAGAGTCGTGGTACTCATATTTAAGACAAGGTTGAATGGTGACGGATAATCACACAATTCTAGTTTAGTCATTGGTCCTTAAAATAGGTAGATGGAGGAAAGGTTTGCTCAAGGGATGAGCATATAGGTGACATAAAGTGATGTAGTACTTTATTCAACAATAGAACGATTGAAGATGCAAGGCATTAAGGGGCTCAGGTTCGGGTTTACCTTCAAGAGAAGATAAACGATAAGCACCTGATCCGTAGGTATGGGTGACAATGTAGGGTCTAAGCTAATTAGGAGGAAACTTTCCTCGTTTACTTTTCTCAACTTTAGTTACATGTTGATTTTATTTTAGGACAAGATTACCGACCTTGAAATTTTACTCATGAACACGTTTTTCATAGGCACGTTTGATAAGTTTTGGTAGATTTGAAGGTAGTCAAGAGCATTTAAACGGCATTCATCTAATATCTCAAGTTGTGTCAAATGTTCTTGGCAAAATTTGTCATCATTGAGCATATCTTTAAGTGAGATACGACAATATGGAATTTGGACTTCAAGAAGGGGATAGCACTGTGTACCATATACCAAAGAGAAAGTTGAGGTGGCATTTGAGGTGTGAATGTTGGTGCAATAAGCCCATAAGGCAAAAGGAATGTGTGTATGTCAATCCTTACCACTATCATTAATGAATTTTATGAGAATTTTGTTGAGGGTTTTGTTAGTGGATTCAGCTTGACCATTTTTCTACAAATAATATGGTGAAGAGAAACTGATTTAAACACCAAAGTTATCACAAAGTTTGCGTAGGGTCTTGTTTTTGAATTGTTTACCATTGTCAGTGATGAGGCGATGAGGAACACCAAAATGAAAAATGATGTGATGGTTAATGAATTCACATATTTTCTCACTTTTGTAGAAATGAGAGGGACGGATTCTACCCATTTAGTGTAATATTCAGTTGTTGTGATGATCCATTGATGACATTGAGAAGAATGAGGGTTAATCTCTCTGATGAGATCCAAACCCCATTGAGAGAAAGGCCAAAATTCTCTAGTGACTTATAAGGTGTGACTTGGGGTGTGGTGAAGGTTAGCATGTTGCTAACACTTCACACAAATGTTTGACATAGTCACAAAAATATTGGTTAAGGTTGACAAGAATAATGAGGTGAAGAATAGGTTTGGCAATAACGTGACCACTGAAATGTCCACCACAAATCCTGTCATGGATTTCTTTAATGGTGTATGAGAATTTCATAACTAGTGAGGCACCGAGAGGAGGATATCGTCAAAGTCACGCTTGTAAAGAAGACCCCCATGATGACATAATGAGAGACCTTTTGGAGGAAGGCTCACTTACCATTGCGAGTGAGATCTGGAGGTAGAATTGATTGGGACGGAGTAATTAGCATCTTTTGTTTATACCATATGTCATGTGGGTTGGATTTAGTTTTTCCTATTAAATTTATGTCACAGATGAGATAAGAAGGTGACTGCAATCATTGTAATGTGATAAATATTTTTGAGTCTACATGTGAGGCAAGTATTTGTGAGGCAAGACAAGCCATGGTATCCGTGAATTTGTTGGTGGATCATGGAGTAGTTTGAATGTCGTAATTATTAAAGGTATTCAAAAGCATGTCAACGTGATGCTTATACTTTTGAATTACTTCATTATGACATTGGTATAAACCATTGACTTGGTTGACTACCAATTGAGAATCACCAAAGATATTAATGGTTTTGACATCTAGGGTAATAGTAGTTTGCAGACCATATATGAGTGCTTCATATTCAGCCACATTATTGGTGTAGTCGAAATCAAGTTTGAAAGATAAATGCATAGGCTCGCCATCAAGAGGAATGAGGATAGTTTTTGCACCACCCCACATTGATGTTTAGAACCATAGAAGAATAAATTAATCGATAAATGGTGTCATCTCGAGAAAGAGTGTAGATAGATTCATCTAAAAAATCAAAGTTAGAAGGTTGATGCCCAAGAAGAGGAGCATCTATGAGCTAATCGAAATGGTTTGTCCTTTGACAAACTTTTGATGAATAAATTCTAGGTCTAGGTCTGTAAGGAGCATGAGCCAACACGAGGTGTGTTGGTGTTGGTAAGTTTTAGCATACATGTAATGCAGAGGGTCGGTGTTGGTGAAGATGAAGGTCTTGTGGTTGTAGTAGTTAGTGGCAACAAAGACTAGGGCTAAGTAAAGCTTCTCGGCGTGAGTGTATCTAGTCTCATAGTCTAAAAGAGTACGACTTATATAATAAACCACTTGTTCCCTATGTTGTTTATCACGATGAGCGAGCATGGCACCCAAGGAATGATCAGTGGCAAAAATATAGAGCTAAAAGGGTTTGTCATCATTTGGTGGGATAAGCTCGGTGGTGAAGAAGGTATTCCTTTAACGCTTCAAAATATTTGTGGCACTCGTCATCCCAATTGAAGGAAACATACTTTTTAAGAAGATGATGAAAAGGGTGACATTGGTCAAAAAGTTGGGAAATAAAGTGTTGAATAGATTGTAACTTGCCTTGCAAACTAAAAAGTTGCCGAAGGTTAGTAGGTGGAGGCATCTCAAAAATGTCCTTGATTTTAGTAGGATCGACTTCGATACCATGCAAAGAGATGATAAAGCCAAGGGTTTTCCAAAGAGAATGGCAAAGATGCATTTCTTTGGTTGAAAGCGAATGCACTATTTGATAAGGCAATCAAAGACAACTTTGGGAACAACGAGATGTTTGGCGCGATGCTTAGACTTGGCAAGAAGGTCGTCAACATAATCTTCCAATATGTTATGCATGATGTTGTGGAAGATTTAGGTCATAACACGTTGATATGTGGCACTAGCATTTTTGAGGCCAAAGGGCATTACGTGAGAATAGAATACCCCCCAAAGGGTGATGAAGGTGGTTTTGTGTTGATCTTTAGGAGCAAGTAATATTTGATTATAACCCGAAAACCCGTCCATGAGTGATAGCATCTCATGGCCGGTTGTAAGATCAACAAGTTAGTTGATACTAGACAGAGGAAAATCATCCCTAGGGAGACCAAGGTTAAGGTTGTAGAATTCCGTGTAGATCTGCGGAGTCCCCATGTCGCTTTAGTGATAGGAATAATGTTAGAAATCCATTGGGGATAATCAATGGGTAGAATAAAAGAAACAAAAGGAGGCATTAGAGTTCTTATTTCACAAGAAGGGTAATGCGGGGATGCATTTTTCATAGCTTTTGTTTCACAGGTTTAGCGTCAGGAATAGTTACGATATTGTGGACCATGATATTAGGGTCAATATTGGGCATATCGGCATAAGATCAAGAAAAAGTGTTGTTATGATCTCGAAGGAAAGAGGTGAAGGCTTCTTGTTTAGTGGAATCTAAATATTTACCTATCTTTAGAATTTGAGGGTCATCTTGAGTGTGAATGTTGATCTTTATGGTCGATTCATTCAAAGCATGGTTTGTGTCTTAGAAGGTAATGACCAAGTGAATGTAAGAATCTTCCGCACCTAGATAGTTGAGAATAGAATCATCGTCCTGGCATTGAATAATGTTTATTGAAGGTGTGTCATCATCGATCATGTCGGATATATAGGAAGGGAAAGGAAGAAGGAGCCTCACCATTGTGTTGATGGGTCGAAGTCCCAAGGAAATAATGTTCACAAAAAAGTGATGTTCACAAAAGAAAAGTTAGGAGGGATGGATTCTAGATCTATGGAATCCATGGGGAAGGTGGTGTAGTAGGTGGGTGAGGTGGGGAAGGTATATCTTCCTCTACAAGGTCAATACGAGCTTTCTTAGAAGAATGTTCCTCAAAAAATCCAAGACCGTTGTGGTCTTTGTGTTTTCGAGTGGAGCAAGGTGTGACTGTGTGACGAACCTATTCGTAAAGACCAAAGCTAAAGCCTTTCCAAGCACATCGATGAAGAAAAGTGTGGGCAAAGTGGCGATTGGTAAGATATTGGAAATCAAATGAGAATGGATGGGTTTGAGTGGGTGGTTCTGGAGTATACGAAGAAGCATCAAGTCCCCATATGTCAAGTTGGTGTGAAGGTGGGCGGAATGTATGAAAAGACCTCACCTACATGATGGTTGTAATGTGGGTGTTGATGGAGGCTTCTGTACTCTTGAGGAGTAATAAAGGTGTTAATGTTGTAGAGGTGATACTCCCCTAAGGTAAGGCATTGAAAAACACCTACCAAGGATCGGAAGTTGGTATTTGGTTAGCAGGAATGGAAGAATCACCAGAAGCTTGAGAAGGGGAAGCATCAAGTGTTTGTGAAGTATATGGGTTGGTTGATGGGCTAGCTATGGAAGCTATGGCAACAAGTGGGAATAGAGGAGTTGGTTATGGAAGATGTAGAATAGAAGTGGTGGATGAGGTAGTGGCTAAAGAAGAAGTGGTAGTGGTGGTAGATTCCTTAACTGGTATAAGGACATCATTAGGTCGATAGAGCATATTGTAGGTTTTGAATGGTGAAGGATCTGTCGAAATGGTGTAGTTATGCCCTTCATGTTCAAATTTTAAACAACAGTGTAAGGTTGAAGGTACACAACCCATGACATGAATCCAAGGTCGACTAAGTAGCATGTTGTATTAGAATTCCCCCTCTAGGACATAGAATAATTCAGGAATGGTACAAGGGCCCACGCAAATGTGGAGGATGATGGTGTCGAGGGTGGAATTCATGGCATCGTTAAATGAATGCAACATAATTGGGTTATTATGCATGTAATTGGAAGGGATGCACATTTTCTTATACACATGGGAAGAAATGATGTTGATATTGGCACCTCCATCAATCATAATGCGTCAAACATGTGTGTTATCAATGTAGGAGGAAATGAATAGGGAAAGGTCAAGATTATCTAATTGGAGAGGGACAATCTCTTCGTCATAGAAAATAATAACATAGACTTGATGAAAGGTAACAAGAGTAGAAGATGGAAGCAAAGTAGTGAGTGAAGCCATATGATGTGGGGTAATGATGGCAGCAATGGGTGTGGGGTCATTAGGTGGAACCTCAATAGATTACAGGACCTTGATTAGGGCTTAATGATGAGACTTAGAGGTTTAGATGCAGTCATATAAAGAAATTTTGAGGGGGATTAGTGAAGTTATTTGATCATGGTACGATGTGCGACTCATCAGAAATGGGATATGTCGGCCCACAGATGGTTACCTTGGGTGCAGGTGTAGATGGAATGTTGGGTAAAGGTGTAGTGGATGGGTTGCATGTCTTTTCTTTTTCTTTTTCTTTTTGTGCTCTAGTGGCAAATTGAACCATATTGATCTCAGGAAAAGAGGGATATGTGTCATGAAATATATAACGGCATGAGGGACAAAAACGGGATAAGAGCCTTACGAAATGAGTATGGCGCACTAGACATTTCGGAGGGTTTGGCCTAACTCCTAATCCAAATCATATTGATCTCAAAGTTCGGAGGAGGAAAAGAGGGTTGTGGAGGTGGAGGTGAAGGCCATTGAATAGATATGGGGTGAGGTTGTGTGGTGATAGGTGAAGGTGGAATGGGATCTTCATCCAAAAGGTCATCTTCATCAAAGATATCTTTGAGGAGAACATAGTTGAAGAAGAATATTTTTAAGGGCCTTATAATTTTCAACATCATGTCCTGACACACGATGATAGGCACAAATATTGGTATTGTCAAACCCTTCTATTTTAGGTTTGAGTGGGTCATAAGGCTTGAGAGGTGGCAATGTAATGGCGGAAGTTTCTAATAGCCGAGCGAGGATGTTAGCGTAAGACCCTGCCAAGGGATTGCAATGAGAAGTGAGAGTAGGTTTGGATGGAGGTTTAGGTGACTTCTATGGAAGAGGTGTTCTTTAGAGGTGGAGTTGGTTTGGATGGAGGTGTGGGTGGATTTTGTGGAAGAGGCGCTACTGGCGGTGGAGTTGGAGGTTGAGTAGGTTTAACTACCTTTTTGGTAGGTAGTGTGGTTTTGGGCTTGGGTTATACCTTCTTGGGTAAAGGTGTTGGGGTAGTGCATGAAGTAGAAGGGAATGCAGAAGATGGAAGTGGAATGGGTCAACCAAGGTGAGAGTGGAGGTGCGGTGAAGATAGTAGTAGGAGGCAATATAGAAAGTGTAGGTTGAAGGAAGGTAAAGGTATGGGTAGTGGAGTAGACGTAGGTAATGTAGAAGGCTTGGGTGGAATGGGAGGTTGTGATAAGGATGTAGGTTGCTTCATTTTAGTTTTACCTTGGGTAGGAGGTTGCTTGACCAAGGTTGATGGATGGGGGCCTAAGATGGATGGAAGTGGCGAAGGTGAAAGAGGTGTGGGAGAAATAGGGTACGATGCCTTAGAGGTTGGGTCTTCCTCTTAGGTGGGGGATAATCCTGGTGATAGTTTGGGAAGAGGTGGCTAAATCAATCTTCACGAGAGGATGGACTAGACTCGATGTCGGTACAACCCCCAATGTAGTGATAGGTTTGGGTGCGAGTGAAGGCATGGGGTGTAGGCGAGAGGTTTGGGTGCAAGTGGTTGTTGGGGTAACTATAAAGGTTTGGGTATATGTGAGGATGGTGTAGAAGAGGCTACTATAATCGCTCAAATCCAACCGATTTAGTTGTCTTGAACACTTTAGGATAAATCGTTGAAGTGTCTATGGACAACATTTACATTTGAGTCGATACAGGAAGTCAAAGGTGTCCCCAAAGCATGGAGTAGTTGACATACTCCAAGCGATCAGCCAAATGGGAGAATAGCATTGTAGTGAGTGGGGATGATGATGATTTGGTAGTAATCCCTGTGAAGAATTATGATGTCTGTGAGACAAGGAAATTTTTGGCTTCTGACTCGGTAGGGAGGAGGGATGTAAGAAGGTTGATGGGACCTTTGAAGGCTATTGGAGAATTATTGCCAATGGGTAGTGAAGACGCGAGTGACTCCTCTATGGGTTGAGGAGGGGACAAGGTAGGTGGTATAAACTCTTCCTTGAGTAGAGGAGAGGATAAGGTAGACTCTTAGCGCAGTAGAAGAATGGGTATTGTGGGCTCCTTGATAGGTGGAGGAATAAGTGGGGTAAGCGTCATTATGGATGAAGAAATAGATGAGGTAAGTTACTCGGTAGGTGAAATAGGGGTAAGGTCGGTTCCTCCATGGGTAGAGAAGGGAATAATGTAGACTCTGTGTAGGTAGATGATTTTGAAATAGGATCCTCTATGGTGGAGAAGCTCATGAAATAATTTCCTCAATAGATGGGATGGGAGGAAACTAGGCGAAGGGGTTAGTATTATATCGAAGATGTCATAAACCTCGCAAATGTTGGTATCATTGGTTGAGGCTTCACCTGCTTGGTTGGATGATGGAGTGTGATTCAGAAACTACTTCATAAAGATGCGGAGGTTTTCGTTAGCCGGTGTATTGGGGTTATCCAAGACAAGATCTCCATTATCCAACATTTTCTAAACAATGTTTTTGAAATTTTTACAATTATCATCACTATGACCTCTAACGCAAATAATAGTTCTGTAATCATTTTCCTTATACCATGCAAAGCACAGATAGGAAGGGTCAAAAGTAGTATGTGTTTGTGGTGGAAGAGTTATGGCTCCTGCGTTTAGAAGCTTTTCTAAAACCAAGGAGTAAGGTTCTCCTATGGGATTATATCATCGTTGTTCATGTCTGTATTGCAAATTTTGAACAGAAGAGAGTGGAAGGTAGTTTTGGTTGGTTGGATGGATGAGATGGACCAGCTTTCACGACCACCGCATTGGTAAATTCTTTGGGTTTTGAATGATTGGTTTGTGGTTTGGAAGAAGAATAAGTGTCATCGATTTGAATGGAGTGCTCTTGTTGTGCAATTATAGCTTCTTCTCTTCGATAGCATAGCTTTCTAGCTTCCAAGCCATGGTGAACGCCTCATCAAACATTCAGAATGTTTGGACCTGAAGAGTTGGAGAGATGTGCTTGGAACAAGCCATAGTAAACAACTCTTTCAGCTCGGTTTGTGGAAGTTGAAAGGTGAGCTGATTAATAAGGCCCACACGATGTGTAAAAAATATGTGATAGACTTATCCTCATATTGGTGTATCGAATACAAGTCGGTCATGGTAACTTTCTTGACAATATTGATGGAGAAATGGTCAAGGAAGGCCTGGGCCAATTGATTGAAAGAAAAGATTGAGTGCCTAGGTAGAGCACTATACCAATCTAAAGCAAGTTCATGTCAATGACATGGGAAAATTCTGAGGAGCAAGGCGTCATTGTGGACGATGAGATAACAAACATGTTTAAATGATCGCAAATATTGTTGCAGATCTTCCTTGTTATTAATTTTTTAAAATTTAGGCATTTCCCAATGTGCGGGATAAGGATGAATGGGTATGGAAGGATGAATAGGCTCATTACAAATTTCATCATAAGTCAAAGCATTACGGGAGCAGAAACAAATGCTTCTAGGGTGCATCTTGTCCATCATCATCTTGATCAAATCCATGGTCGGATTAGATTGAGGTGCACCTCTGCTATATAAGGAGGTGGATATGATGAGTAAGATGTAGAAGGTACGCCAAGTATATGGAGGTGTCAAGTAAGCAAACTGAGAAGGGGGGATATAAGTAGCGGTAGAGATGATGATGGAATATACCCTAAATGGGAAGTGTAGGTGAGGGTGGTGGTTGAGATAAGGTATAGGTGGGAGGGACTTGTGTAGAGACCCTCATAGCGATAGGTGGCAGAGTAGCAAGTATAGACATGACCAAACTCGAAAAGGGGTCGACGTAATTGGAGGTTACAAGGTAATAACAACTAATGATGTGGGAATACCTACACTAAGATTCGTAGATGATGGTGAGGTGGACATCAAAGGTGTGATAGATGTTGTAGGTGTGATAGATATCGAAGATGTAGGGGTGATCTGAGAAATGACGGGTGGTAAGGTGGAAGCAGGTAATGTTACACTAGTGGTGGTCGATACATAAGTGGGGGTGAGAGTAAGAGGAATGAATATAGGCATCTTGTATAAGGGTTGTCCTGATGAGTCATGAGTGGAAAAATGGGTGAGGTAATATTGCACGCTTGCCAGATTATGATCAAGGAGTTTTATGAATTCCTCATCACATGCGGCTATAGGATATAGAAGAAGAAGCGGGGTTCATGGGTGAAGAAATAGATGGTGGTAAAGGACTAAGAGGTAGTGGTTGGACGGCTAACATGGAAACAAGGGCGTTAACATGTCTGCGATTCAAAACCATGTGAATAATGAAATAACATGTAGTCTCGCACATAGAAGATGGTGCAGAAACATAGGAAAAGAAGATAGAAGAAATATGAAAATTGAAAATTGGTCGTTGTTTTGACAAAAAAATCAAAACACAGAGACCGATGTCGGTAGGGTAACCGATGCCAATAGGATGGGGTAACTAATTCCGGTCACTAGATCGATGCCGATTCTGCGAGAATAAATGATAGATTTATAAATATGGAGATGAAGAGTGTAAATCGGATGAACCTGAACTCTGTTGATGGTAACAGAGACTCAGAAATGTGTAAAATGACATAAACAAGTCACAGAAAATGAATGGATATGAATTGAATACTATTTTGGGAAAAATAACCAAAACAACAAAAGTAGGATAGAGGTAACGATGCTAGTATGAGGAGATGTCGTTGCTCAACTAGAGATGTTAGTTCTTATGAAATCGAGAAGTGAAAGAAATTTTAAAATTTAGAGTGATTTAAATCAAATAAAAGCCAACGCAAAAGCTAAATATGGCAAAATGATGTTCTATCACACTCAGAAAAAGCCAAAATACACCAACTATGATTTTAGAGTATGAAAGAAAATTAAAAGTGAAGAATCATTCTTACAACTCAAAACGTAAATCAGGAAAAAAATAACAAACACGCAAATCCTAGGTACCAGAATTTTTATGTTATGTGGCTTATGCCTTTTAAACTGACTGTAAGTATAATAGAGTTGTTGGTCAATGAAGGTGCCCTATAAGCAATCTATGGCTAGTATCAGGTGTGTTTTGGTTAAAGTGTCCCCAATATATACTTCACAAAGACTGCAAGGTCGACTTTGATATGATGGTGGCCAAAACACCAGCTGGATCCACCGCTTATCGGAGTTATTAACCTTTGGTGAAACTACCGGGAAGGAAGATGTTTAAGAAATGAGTAAATTGTTAAAGTGATTTGGATAGGGGTGTGTGTGCACAAAGTGTGAACTACGCTTAATTCCTACCAATCGATCAACTGGTCATGACCTCTAAGTATATAGATTGTAAATAAATTTAGGTGATCTAATGCAACAATCACAAAGATGAAATGCACAGATTTTTAAAACCCAAATTGATAATGAAATTCGATGTAGCAAATGGGGAATAGGAAAAGAGAATTCTCTTTCACTAAAATGCGTAGGTGCAAAAGAAAGGAAGAAGAATTATTTTTAAACACCAAATGACGAATTTCCTTTAGACAAATAGAAGAAGAGAATATTTACCAGAGAGAAATTTAATGTGAACTTTTCAAGAAAAGAAAGAAACACACAAATATTCCCTAAAATGAACAATGCAAAGAACCCACAAAATGGGTCCCATCGAGCATGCCAAAATGTTTCACCTCAAAGTATGTGATAAAACAGATAATAGGTAAGGGCGAGGAGGTGTACCTATTAATAGTCGGGAGAAGGTTGTGCGCGTTGTAGAATTTGATCAAACTGAATGTGAGAACTTCCTTTTGGCTGGGAGAAACTACCTATAAAGCACAATAAGACCACAAGAGAGAGTTAAACAGTATATGACAATGGACTGCCTAGTGAATGCTATTTCAGGAAGTGTGACACTTCCTAGATGGTTGTCAATCCATTGATTTTATCAAATTAATGAAAATAAATGTGAGAAATAGAGGTTATATTGCTAACACTTTGATTTAGGTGTCTCAAAAATGTTATCAACATACTAGATTAAGAAAAGCATTGAAGTACAAACTAATCTAGCATTAGGCAAGGTATGGTTTTGGTTGGGAAAGGTCACTGAGGTGTTAAGCAAGGTCTAGGTGAAGTTTGGTTACGTTCTGGGTTGTTTGGTGAAATTTATAAGCTCGTTGTTCTAGGAAAAATTACAGATCCACAGAGATAGGTATCGGTTAGGTGGTGATGTCAATCTTAGAAAATGACCGAATTTGGTTGGGTGACCAGGGTGTCGTAGGGGCAATATGGTCAAAATATTAAAAGTAGGTGTTTTGGATCTCTTTATGGTTACACAAAGAGTTGAGGGGGTTTGGGAAGGATGGTATGATTTATATGAAGACTCAAAGCAAGGGTGATAGAGGTGCTAGGATGGGAAAAATGGTTTAGGTTGGTAGAATATATGGTAGACGGGTGAAGGGTGATATTCGGGATAGAGGAGAGTCGGATAATAGAAATGAATAAAAGTCTTAAGATCAAAAACCGAACTAACAAATAAGAGTGAGTTACTTATCTGAGAACCTATAGATCTAAAGGTGGTGGTGGTTGATGAGCGTTTGGAGATGAAACGGAGTTGTGTCCAGTGCCACGAAAACAGAGCCTATGTGCTCTGTTGTGGGTGATCCAAGGTTGTGGAGGAAGATATTGGTTACTAGTGAAGACTTGATGTGCTTTGGTTCATCGTCTGGTAGCTTGAATGCTCGAGAGTTAGAATGTCAAAGCTTGAGTGAATGAATCAATTGAAGAACCCGTGCAAAGAGTTAGAAACTCTTATTTAAGGTAATGACAGTGATTAGGGAATCAACACTGACAGAGGGATAACTGGTGTCGATTAGGGAGAAATAGTCAATTTTGCTAAAATTAGCTTGATTGCTCCCAAATTTGGCATGATTGAAGTTTTAGGTCCGGGCAGAAGTGGGAGATAACGCTAAATGTAGCAAGAGAGTGGTTAGAGAGATAATAGGTCATAATGATTAGGGTTAGAACAAGTCCTAGTTGGTTAGGATAAGTAGGGACTTGGTCTAAGTTCATTAATAGGCTAGGAATAGGTCTTGGGATGAGGTGGAGGGATGATGTGGCTAGGTGAGGTGGAAATTAACTTAATTAAGGTGATTAAATTAATTGTGAGGTGAGGTGGGGATTAATTTAATTATGGGTAATTAAATTAATTAAAATGTGTGCAAATGGGCATGGTGATGGGATAATATTGAATTAATTAATCGAAGGGGATTGCGACCCAATTTTGGTGTCTACACATGTATCATTTGATGGGCATGTCTCTAGATCTTTCTTGGTTATCTTCCACATCTCACAAATGTCTTCATGTAGATGTGTTTTAGGCTCACCACTTTCCAGTTCACTGAATGCTTATGAATCACATGCATTTGAGATTTCTATTCTAGATTGACTTATTGTTGTTCTTCTTGCGAGGACTTTATGTTACAATCTCCCATTTGTGGATCCGAATGACTTGGCCCACGAGCTCCTCTTAATTATTTTCTCTCACATTTTCACTTTTGCAATAACCATATGATTTTTTTATTGGTTGTGTGTTAGGAGTTAACATCCCCTGTGTTTACATGTATTCAACCTATGTTTTACCAATAATTATCTCGTAGGTCGTTGAATAAAAAAATATCGATCGACGCTTTTGATTTTCCATCACTTGGTAGCATCCATATTTCTTGTCATTTGATAGTTTACACCTTTGTCAATTGGCATGAGGTAATCTAATTGCTAAAGGGGGATATACAATTAGACTTGTTTTTAGGTTGCGAATGGAGGACATCGATCCCTTAATTGGAAAAAAATTCATGGGTTATGTACCTGTCACTCTACCAACTTACATCATCTTAGTCCACATGTTATCTTCTTGTTGGCCAAATCATGTCAAAAATGGGAAGTGCCTTTCTAGTTTTAATTTTAAGGATCTGCTACATGTCATATTCTTCCCCTTAACTAAGTGGTCATTATCGAGGATCTCTTGTGAAAACTTTTAGATAGCTTATAATTTAGGATAGAAAATCCCATGGAAGGGTCTTGTTGGAGCTCAAAATTACACCCTAGATATGATCATGAATGACCAAGAATTCGAGGCAACATGGGACTCTGTCTCTCGGTTGTGGTACATGTGAAGCGAGACAGACCTCAGAAGAAGGCCGAATTCCTCTACTCCTCTGTTAAAACTAATCCTAGGAATTGAAATGCAACTATCTAACTCTACTCTAAAACTCCAAGGGACTAGGGTGAGAAGGAGATGCATAAAATAGAAATCCTAAACTAGAGAGGTGATAACACCAGAAAGAGGGGTGGAGATATTCCAATGAGTGAAAAATAGGGAGAAAATGATGAAGGGAGGCGAAATGAGAACCACACTCCATATCAACATTCAAACCACCTCTTTCTAGAGCACAACACACCTGAGACCCTGCAAGGAAGACAAAATATGCACACAACACCTACATATGCAATGAAAGGAAAGGAAAAAGATGCAATAAAAGAGAAAGGGTAGAAAATAGCCACAAAACACACATTTTATTGCTTCAAGAATGAAAAATCCATTACATAAGAGGATAAGAGGCAAGGATCACCATGCTAGATGTCTAAACATGATTCCTATAACTCACAAGTGTTCTGGAACCATTTTGACATATTTATATTACAATGAACATCCCCCATTCTCAAAATGAGATGTTTACAATATATAGAAGAGGTGAGAAAGAGAGAAGAGGTGAGAATCCTGAAATTTCCCTTTACCCGCCAACAACATTCATTAATTCCCTATAAAACAACATGGGAGTCTTGTAAAACTCATTCCCCAATGTCATTTGGCTTGTTCGACAAGAAAATGACCATACTACATTAAATTTGGGCTCTTGGGAAAGCGAAAGTGTTCTTTTGATCCTGGACTTTTTAAACCATTTTTCCCACCTACTCTCACCAAACTTCTGAATTTTTGATTTCATAATGTAGAGTCTTGAGAGACATTTCCAAAAAGTCCAAGATCATCGAAATTGGTGCACTGGGCAAAATATATTGCAAATCAAGTTTTTGAAGTGTTATTGCTTCACTCCTTTGTTCGTGGGTTTTCAAACAAGCATTACTTCAAAGTAATGCCCCATTGGATTCGTGGGTCACTATTTTTTTCCTTTGTATCTCGGGTTTTCCTTGTGGTTTACTTCGGACTTTCGGGAGTAATTACTTTGAAGTAACCCCCAAGAAAACCCGCAATACTACTTTCCTTTTGGGGTTCTAGAACTACTTGACTCGGGTTTGTGAGCTAGCATTACTTGGAAGTAATGACACCTAGTAAACCCGTGATACTCTTTGTTTGATTTATTTTATGCTATTCCAGAGTTCCTTTACTTCATTCCTTTGCCCACGAGGTTTAAGGGGGTGCATGACTTGGAAGTTATTGGAGGTCGAGTTTGTGCATAACTATCTTCCATTTTTCTTTGTATTGTGGGATCTATTACTCCTAAGGAACATTGTTCCACACAACCCCTTGTGCTCCAAAACCTACCCCAGCCGGCACAACACGGCTTTGTGTATTGCATAGGTTTCGTGCGCGCAGAAACACACATCCCCATGGCCCCATCCTGTCTGGACCCTCCGGGCTGCAAACGTCCATCCACTGCATACAACTAAACTCACCCCCACCTTAACATTGAGGACAAAATGGACCCTTGAGTAACACACATCCCTACGGTACTTGTACCTCCCGGCCCCAAACTTCCACATTCCCCACAATACAAAAAGGCCCGTCCAAATCCCTTAGCAAATCGAACCTTTCATCCTTTCGGGGGAACCCAAGCCCTAAAGCACTTGTATTGTGAGTTCCTCCTAGACCCGATTTTGCCACATTACACTGTTTAAAGCCATTTTTCACATTTTTCTCCAATTTTCCCCAATTTTCACTAATGACTTGGATTTTCTTGGGTGGTGAGTTAGGAAAAGGAAGAAAAGTGTCCCAAAGCCGATTTTCCCCTTTTTGCCATTTTTACTCAAAAATTGGCCCAATTATGGCTGTGAAGCCTAAAACAATGGAAATGCATGCAAATGATTCAAGTGCCCCAAAAATCATGAAAAATACCTATTTTCTTTCAGATTCTCCAATGAATCCCATCCAATTATCCAAGTCCAAAATTCCTCAAGTTGTCCAATTTTTGCAAGAGTGCAAAATGGACAACAAGTCTCACATACTTCACATTGGAAATATAATGAGAATCAAACAATGGTCATATTTATGAATCAAAAAATCAAAAGTGTCTAAGAATCCAATGCACATAGGTATGATAATTGAGCAATATGGATGTAACATGATCAATGGGAAGTGAAAATTCGGTTGCTCTCTCCTCCTTACCCTGGTAGTTGGTTTGCGCACAATATGCCTTTAATAATCTTTCCAAGATTCCACCTAGACACGCATTGCAATTATTTCTATCTCTTACAATGGTGTTATATCTCCTTATTTCATCCACGGTCACCCACGTACAATCCCAAAATAATACACCCCTAGTTATTACTTAACACCAAATACAGATTAATAAATAATAATTCAATAAGTGTAAAGACACCTAATTGAAGATAAAAATAGAAAAATAAATTTACACTTAATTCCAACATAAATACTCATTTCTTTAAATAGATATGTGAATTAGAGAGTACCACGTTGTTGGAATGATGATGTATCATAACAAGAAAATCAAACAATTTGGCATGCATTAGAAAAATTCTTAGTAAATATCTTATGTTTATAGTTAGGATAAAGCTAATAGAGGTGTGGAGGGTGAGGAACATTCCCTCTACCATGTTCTATATCATATTATGAAATTCCACATCATCTGTTATGTCTATGTCAACATCCATGTCCACAAAACGTGGATTTTCATTTGGAGTTAGTTGTGGTGACAATGATGGTGATGGCGATGGCAATGGTATGGTGGTTATGAGCGAGACAACCTAAATGTCTTTACTGAGAGTTCATATGTGGGGGAAAAGCATGAAACTAATATGAGAAATTCAAATACATAGATGCTCCTCTCAAACCCGAGGTCTACTATGTCATGTGCACCATCTCAACATTATCTAAGCTCCCCAACCATGTTCATGAATTATTTTGTGATGTTGAATTTTGGATACCCATTTTCTATAATTCAATCTCCTCTTCATATTGTTATCCAAAATTTGTGCCTCTACAAATTTGGGATACCTATTCAAAATTTAAAGTACATGATTTGGGACGTGCGGATGGCCATCAAATTCAACCCCATTAGAAGAGAAAGTCAGCTCATCTTTTGGCTCAGTCAATTTGGTCTTTTCTCATGGTGGTGGCGGAGCCGTGACAAATGTTCGAATTGTTGGTCGGGCTCATTGTGAAATTGGGTCGAGCGGTGGTTGGGTTGGACATGTAGGTCGATGATACTGCGAGTTAGTCGGGCAGATGGGCAGTGTCAACCCCCTCGAGTTAGATGGCCGGTGGTTAGTTGGCGGTGTAGCATACGAGAAAAGGGATGGGTGACGGGTTGGACGAGTGTCCCAACCCCAGTACGGAAGGTAATTGGTCGACTCAGATAGACAATGTCCAACCATTTCAAGTTGGATGACACAACGAGTTCATGGTTGGTTGGGTGGACGGCGTACGAAGAGGTTAGTCGGCAAGGTAAGACATCATCCAACCCCCCAGGTTGGTTGATATGGATAGACGTCGTCCAACCCCTTCATAGTTAGCGGCGTAGAGATTAGATGACCAACATGGTTGGGCAACTCACGATTATGCGATGTGGTTGGTTGAGTCACTGGGTTGGTCGGCTCGTTGGTTTGTCGATAGTAAGGATGGTCGGCAACAAGAAGTATGTACAGCTACAAAGTTAGGCGTCGTCCAACCCCAATGAATATTGGATGACAATCAGGTTAGATGACCTACTCACAATTGTACGGATCATGGTTAGATGACCGTCTAACCCGAATATGGAGAAGAACTCACGGGACGGACACTTTGCTCAAAGGAGGTTCATGCGGATCAAAGAGGATGGACGGCGTCCAACCTCACATGGTTGGGTGACCGTAGGATGGACGAGTGATAGCAAAGGCGAAGGTAGGTAGATGAATGACAACCCAACAACCAGAATTAATGAAGCATGGCACCCATGACTACCCGTGCAAGAAAAGTACCAAATTATATGGCTCCCCATACGTATTTAATACATTCTGCCGGTTGGTGGCACAAATGGCCTATATATTGTAAAATTTGTATCATTTTAAAGGGAGATTTTACGAAAAGCAAAGGAACTCTGTCAAATTTGTTCCGAGCTATTGTGAGGGGCTTATTGTAAAGGATTTTGCCTTGTGCTTATGTTATAATGGATTATGCATGTTTTCGAGCAATAAAATTCATGTTTTGTGGCCATTTTCGCCCTAACTTGTATGAAATTGCATCTTTTGCCTTCCATTATATTTGCAAGTATATTGTGCATGTATCATCTCTTTGCATGGTTTGTAGTTTGTTGTGCTTTATGAATATAGGAATTGAAAATTGTCTTGGGACCGTGGCGCTTCTATGACCCTCTCCCACTTTGTTTTGCTCTCCATCTTTCACTCACTTGGATTGTCTCACCCTTTCTTGGTGCATCACCTTCACTTAGAGTAGTTTTATTTATGCATATTTCTATCCCCGTCTCCTTAGAAAGTATTAGAATAAGATAAGTTTAACTCCTGCCATTTCTCTGCACTTTGGAGAAGTTGGCACTAGGTTAGGAAAAGAAGCCGACTTTCTTCGAAGGATTACACTCTACTGACATCCCACTGCTGCAGGATAATCCCAAGTTATGCAGTTACACTGATTGCCTCACACACAAATCACAAGCAATTAAGGGTGATGTAATTTTGTAGTAACACCTACCCTTGTAAAGTGAATGCCCGATCTCTCCCTGCGCTTTACTTGGCATATTTCTCGCATAAAACATTTTACTTTCACCGATCTCAACTTAATCCCTCTACTTTGATTTGTATTGGATTTGCATTTGGTTTTGAGATCAATATGAATCAGTATTTGCATTGGGAATCCTCTAAGTTTGACAATTTATTGCATCATGGATCCCGTATTGAGTATTTTGATTGAAAATTACTCACATCGATGAGTCCTCACACCACTAATGAGATCACCCAAATTTCTGACTTCCCTCAATATGCGGTGGTTAAACTTTGTATTGTTCGACTCTCAAAACAACTAAATCATGTAGGCTACACATGTCCCCATGCATCGACATATAAGATGACATCTCTTCCAAATTTCCTCAAATGACATCTATGAATTCAACATATTACATACATTCAAATTTATTTGGCTCATAAACAAATTATAATTTTCAAACCGATCATCAAAATCATTATCTTCAAACCGATCAACCAAATTATAATATTCAAATTGACACATTCCCTTTTATAACCTTGGATGTGCTAGAGAATCAAAGGAGGATCCAGAAAGTGCACAAAAAATATTTGTTATCTTTTCCCAATGCCTCAAACATTAATTATGTTGATATGTTTCCAAATGGGAGTCTCAAAGTAGTTGTGGTTAACACACGTCATGGAAAAGGAAGGTTGATTGTTTGTGTCGGTGGTCATTAACAAATGATTCCATCTAGACTATTGATGAGGAAAACCTTGATCATCAATGTGCATGAAATCAATGATAAAAGGAAACCTTAACATAGAGTTCTTGTATCTAACATATGCAAAGTTCAAAGTTTAAACATATGCAAGTTTCCTATCTACAAGAAGCAACGAAGGAAAATATACACTATGACTAACCGGTCCTCCTCTCTCACGATACACCAATGGGTGCCACTTAAATAATCATTTTTATGGCACTTTAGACTTAAGTGCGGAGTTTTCATTCATTTTCATACCTAATCAATAGTGCATGCTATTTTTCGGGACAACTAAATTGCTCAACTTATCAAACCACTATTTTAATATATTACGCGTGCATGGGATCTATTAATTAGAGAGGATGTCCCTATGTACGCCTGGCCGGCGATGTCGATCTACTCCCCAAGTGAATGCAGATCGACATAATAACGCCAAACATTAGCTAGTCAAACTCCATGATTTAAACTCATCAAACAAAAGACAACCAAAAATAGAATACCATAATCTTATTTATAATAAAATAAGTGATCTAATTGAGAAATTAAACGGGAGTGCTTACAACCTAATATTAACATTTTTTTAAACAATAGATTCAACAAGACATGACATTAAAGACGAGATTTACGAGTAGGTTTGAAATATTCTACGATAACATATAATTTAAAGAAAAAGACAACATAATACTTTGTCCTCACGGCTTAATTATTTTGGTGCCCACATAGGAAGAGAATTAATGAAATCAAAATGCTAGTACACCAACTCTAAGGCTAATTATTGGCATGGAAAGATTGCAGATATGATTTTTGATCATCAAATGGGTATAATAATATAAATTATAACAAAGCAACTTTATTCTTTGTATTTGGGCACTATCATGTACTTATCCTAAAGTGTATTACCCCTTTCATTCATGTATATTCACCTACCGCTCCCATATTTAAATTTATACTATGTGGTATTGGGTATATAAATTTTTAACCACCAAAGAATTGAGGGGTGTATATTTACTAAAAGTTATTTACAAATCTTATATCAATTTTTTTAATTCAATATCTCTATAAATTTTTATTTTTTTATGTTGTAATAAGTGATTGATTAACAATTGATGAGTTCTTTGGGAGTTAAACAACTTCACCAATAAATCATCCACTTATTGACAATAATTTATATTAAACCTTGTATCAGATAATATTATTATTATTCCATATCAAAATAAGTAAACTATTTATACTTGGTATTCCCTCATATCTTATTATATAAAAATATATAAAATAACTATCAAATATTAACATAAATTATTTAACACATTTTAATATGTTAAGTGTTAAAACCCAACATCTTTTACTTCCTAATATTCATTTCATCCTTAATATTTAAAAATAATTCTCATAACATATATTAAAGACTGGATGTATGCTCTTCTTAAAAAAATTGATTGGTGGTGCTCATCTTATAATACAACTTCTCTCTTCAAAATTCCAAATTAGAGAAAATACATTAATCCTCCCAATTACCCCTAAATTTATAAAAAAAAAAGTCAATTTAAAAATAATACTAAAAATATTCTCGAAAATTTCATGTGTACTATTTCTTACACTCCATTGACTTTATACCATATTTGGAGGCTATTTTGTTCGTCCACACCTACCTAACTCGATTCACATTCTTGGTGTGTATAAAGAATGTACATCCACATTCTCTAACATAACATCTTCAATACCCCCTTCATCTCCGTATTTACACAATTTTCTTGTTTGTCCATTAGTATGATTTGTTGTCAAACCCAAATGTCCCCTAATCCTATGTTTTTTTAAATGTTACCTATATCATAATTTTTATTTTTCATCTACATTACTTTTCTATTGCTATTTCACTTCTATAATTTGTTCCTTTATAAATATGTAATTATTTTTAATTTTTACATAAATTGAGATTTTGTTTAATTACCTCTACAATAGTGGAGAGGGCCATCACCTATATTAAAATGTTAATAGAATCACACTCTTTTAAAATTAAGATTTCATCAAATGGGTTTTAGTTTAATAGTACATATGGTGGTGTAAAAGGTGATATCTAGCCATCTAGTGCAATATAAATCTCATAGGATACAAATAAGGGATGAGGTTTGGATCATACCCTAAACCTAAGAATTTTGTTCACCTAACTTGTACAAGCTCAGTTCAATAAAATAAAAATTCAAAAATTTCCATATTACTATATACCATGTTTAGATATATAGAAAATTTAGAAAAAGAGTTATTCAAGAAATGAATCATGGAAGACTCTTGTCGAACGTGCTACATTTACCACTTATAAATACGTATGGACCTCCATCCTTTAGAAACATAATATTCTTAATGCTTGGTTTTGAATATTCTAGGCTCACTTCCTCTTAAACGTAATTGGGTGTCTTGACAAGAAATGGCTCCTCATTTACAATGGCACCATCATTGTAAATTTGACATAGAATGAGCATCCCCAACTCTAGCTTGTGGTGGAATCTGGCTCTTTGGCTCTAACAATCTTCCTCTCATTGTTCACCCTGAATACAAAGTTCGTTCTTTTTGCAAATAGAGGCATTACCTTAGTAAGAGATATCGGGATCTAGACACTTATAATTAATTTCATTGGCCTTTGTTACATCATATATGATTTGGGATGTATGGTTTCCTCAAATGGGTCTATATTTCTCTAGTTTGACTTATTATTGTTGAAGTCCTTCATAAAATTACCACCAATCAGGGACTACATCCACATGGAAAGATTGACATTGGCCAAACTTGTAGGTCATACCAATTGTGACATCAAGACATTTGTATCACCTCATACAACATCCTCTTCCAATAAAAATCTCTCTTAATTGAGAACCAAAAACTTTTCTAATGGGTAAAGAGGCCGAAGGGTGAGAAGTCTAAAGTGGTGAATTGCATTCATCATTCCTCCCCTTACTTAACAAATGCTTGCGATGGCTATAAAGTGGGTTACTTTGCCTTATAATTATTACCATAAATACATGAGGAAAAATGCCATCACGGAGTTTATTTAGATAATGACTAAAATATACACATGTATAACATCCCGCAAGAATTAATATCTAATGAACATTGCTTGTGAAAGCCATCAACTTAACATAAAATTCTTTTAATGTTAAACAAGCAATGTCATTCCCTAACTCTCATTGGGAGCACATAATATGTAATGTTTGGTAGTCCCACTTGAAACCAAATGCCAATTATTGGGGTGACAAATTATCCATACTGAAGCCCCTGTTAGTCACACATTATCCAAACTCGACCTTTCCTTGAATGTAAATGCCCTTTTGACTTGCTCTTGAAACTATTCCTTATCTTTAATGACACTACCCTACCTCCTCTCATTGGTGTTTTTCTCGTCATTCTTTTGTTCCCGATCTATTTTTCATTGATTTCAACCAAAAATAACCCTCCTTGGTCTATGTACCTTTCATCTTTCACAATAATTTAGAATACTACTTGGCTAGTTATGCTTTTTCAAATTTGGAAAAATTATAGTAAACAATTGTATATTGGGAATGGTTATGCCTTAGCCATCCAACAAGCTCTTATTTGCTCTTGTATTTCTCTGCACTTGAGATGATCACCATGCGAGATCTAGGACACGGTTGTGACCTTATTGATAAGATCAAAGATTACCCTCAAATAGTTACATCATTAGTTTTATGTTTTGTCCATGTTGTTCAAACTTAATTACATTGTTTACACTATAATTGTTATTGTCTTGTTCTAGATGACATATTTTCCATATGAGAGGGCCTTCAAACACTCAACTCTTATATTGATTTCTTAATATTTTAATAAATGCAACATCTTTAATTCAAAAAAATAAAAAGGAGGGGAAAAACATGATATCAATTTGAAATCTAACCCTATGATATACAATGAGATGAAGGGACACAAACAACCAAAACAATCATAAGTAGTTTGTGTCATATTCAATATAAATAACAACACAATATTTTTTTGAATATATTGAGGAAGTTGTCAAAACAAACAATACAAATGAGAATTACCAAACTAAAGTATTTAGAAGAGAAAACGTAGTATATGCAAACCAATTAACGAATGATGTCAAAAACATTTATTAAAATAATCAAAAGTAGAAACATAAATATTAAGAAGCCAATATGCTCACTCAAGCAAGAGATTGTTCAATAAGCAAGAATGATTCACTCAATAAGACAACAAAACAATACCTCAAAATGATATCAAATTTTAAAATTTATTTCAATTCATTATTCATCATTTGCTCAACAAATCAATATAAAAATTCATAACTTTCTAAAACAACCTAAACTTATTATTTATTTATAATATAATATTAATGTATAGAAGATAAATACAAATCCCTTTATCTATACAAAAAAGAAGAAGAAAAAAAAAAATTAACATCAATTTCATTTAGAATTGCTGACTCCATATAATTTGATGGAGAAAGAGGCTACATAGATCTAGAAAACCAAAAGAACATATATACATTCATTATGTATAATCATTAAAATAAAGATCATTATTAGATAACTTTTTTTATAAGATAAATGCTTTTGACGAAGCTATGAACCGGGGGTTATTGGGTCCCCTCCTTACATTTTATACTGATATTATAAACGATTTAAACATGGTGGTTTCTGATGAAAACAAATAAACTATACCACCCACGAGGTAAAATTACAAAATTCAATACATATTGTAGAGCACACGGTTATAAGCCTATTGATCGAGATATTTCTATTACTTCCTCTTTTGGGTGTTTAAGGCCCTCTTCAATTGCTTTTGCCTTTCTCTTCCACAGGCCCAGGATGACGACACTGTTTCTCCCATGTTGGAAATATGTTGAAGAAAGGCATAGGTGGAACCGCCGAGGCTCCTGAGCCCAGCTGACCGAGGCGGAATAGGGTGATCAGATTGTCCAAAACTTCCGGTTCTAATAGGGATATGGAAGCAATGTCGACCCTCTCGACTTGCACTTTATGTGAATCTGTCATGCGAACCTCACTGATGTCTTGTTCCACTTCTCCAATTCCAACACATGTTCCTTTTCCACCAAACTCGAGCCTCAATCTCATCGACCTGTAAGAAGGTGGAAGGCATACAAAAAAATCCATACAACTTCTTCCAAACCAACTGCATGGCTAGGATAAATAAAACACCTCATGCAATATGAACAACCTTCACCTTATCACCGCTAATCAACAACAAATGGGTCCTGAAAAGAGTGAAGCCAACTTTGCATTTACCCCCAAACAAATGACCATGACCTTACAAGTAGTCTTTCCCGTGATGCTTTCAATAGCCCTTCATACGATTGTATTCTATTTTGAAAACATTCTTCACACGAGCGGGAGGCTGGACCATAGAAATCCATCTCTTGTGTCTCGCCTCGCGAGATCAATCACAGGAAGGGCACAAAAGCCATATGAACATTCGTCGAAACCCTCGGAAAGACAAAAATATAGAAAAGGATGTGAAAGAAGAAAAAGAATCGGTAGGGACGGAATTAAAGGGGCTTCCCATGTGTTCATTTGCAATTCAATTGTTAATGGGAAGCATCATTGTTTAGAATGGCGGCCAATCGACGATTTGAAATATCATTGGAAATTAATGAAGCATTGCCCTTTGACACCCCGATGTTTGTTAGTAGGTCCGCTACATAATTTTCTCTCGGTATATGTGGCTTACTTCCCATGATTCCAATTTGGCTAGCCAAAAAGGGAATTAGAGATAAAAAATCTAGTTTCCAATTTGGAGCCCTACCCGATTTGAGTGCATGCATTATGATCATCGAGTCGCCTTCGATGAAGAGGTGTGAGCATCCGCCATGCACAACTTGTTTAATGCCACAAAGGAGGGCTTGCACTTCCGCTTGGTTACAAGTGCCTTCACGTAAATGAAAGGAACCCACACCGATTAACTTACCTAATTTATTACGAATAACGCACCCCACCCGAAAGCTCGAGGTTCCCCTTAGAAGCCCCATCGAAGTTTAACTTGTAAAAGCTAGGGGGTGAAGACCATCTGACCTGACTTTTAAGAATTCTTTTTGAACTACGATATTATCGATTCGAAGAGAACATGGAGGAGGTAGCTTGATGAGTGGCCATGCCTTCCTGATCGAGGCATCCCAACGGGAGAAATTAGGCAGATTGCTACAATAAGAATTGACATTTTCTGAAATTGCTACTTCTAATTTCCAGTTGATTGAATGAACCCTGATTGAGGATTCTCGAAAAGGCAAAGGTTTCTATCCCACCATATGTGCCAGATGAGAAGGAAGGGGATGTATACCCAAATGGAGCGAGAGGAATGATTTTTATTTAAAAATGACCATGATTTTAAAATAGATTTTATCGATCCCTCGAACCCCATGAGTTCGATTTAGAACAACTGACAATTCCGGACTTGGGATGTGAGCGGATAATGGAGCGAGAAGGTGATCTAGATCTTCTTGCGTTCTCACAAAGCAAGCATTTGGAAGGGCCTTGGCGGCATTGACCTTCTCCTTACGATTTGCGTAAGGACCTTCCCCTTATAGACTAACCAACAAAAGGCCCCTACTTTTGGAATGCGGTTGGAATCCCAACAACGACCAAGTGATGGAGCCTTTACCTTCTTGGTGTAAAAGAAATTTGTAACTGCATTTAGTGAATATTACCACGAGCTATTACAAGCCAAAGAACCCGATCGGAGCATTGGAAAAGGAGGATCTCACGCGAGCTAAGAATGCTTTTGAATAATACTTTCATCACTTGAGGGTCGTCTAAATCTTCCACCTCTTTCCAAGAGAAGGAAGGAAAACCATCCTTCGATTGAAAACCATAGTCTGCAACCCGATCTCCCCATACCACTTTGGTTATTGCTTTAATAGGCTCGAGCTCCGGTAGAAGTGAAAGGGCGGGATGACCGTTCCCAAATTCCTCCCATAATTTTTCTTGTTCCCTATTCCCTATTTTCCAAGAGGTGAGGGCTGAGAAGACAATTATGCATTAACAAATGAAGTTTCAAATGTGTGATCCCCTTGGGAGCTCTTGGCGAGTTAAGATGCTTTCCGAAGCGTCTTGTTTGGGAGATATTTTTGAATCAAGTTTCTACTTAAAAAATTGGAGCGATTGGTGATTAAATTTGAAATATGTTTCACACCCAGGGGTTATATTACGCATGTAAAGATCTAGAATTCGATGCCCCTAATTCCTTGGGAGCTTGAATTTGTACCATTTGATTAAATGAATTTTTCTCTCGGATCTTATGCCTTTCCAAAGGAAAGTTCTCGATAATTTCTCAATCTTCTAGAGGACCACCTTAGGTATTTGCAATACAAACAACATATAAATTGGAAGGGCGCTAAGAACATATCGATCAACAAAATTCTTCCGCATGAAGGAAAGCCACTTCCCTTTCCAAGAAGAAAGTTTTTGTTCAAAATAAATGATTAAATCCTTCCACACGGAGGCTCTCCTAACACTAGAGAATAATGGAATGCCCAATTATTTTTTAGGAAGAGAACCCCGAGAAAAACCAAGAATTTATTTGATTCTCCTTTGTAAATTGGGAGAGGAATTAAAAAAGAAAATAAGAGGTTTGGGTAGGCTAATTACTGTCTATTGCACGGGAATAGGTGTTGAGAATGCCATCTATCTCTCTTGCTTCGATCACAAACATTGCACCAAAAAGGAAGGTGTCGTCGGTGAATTGGTGGTGAGAGAGAGTCTTTGTTGTACCATCCGCAACACAGAGGCCCCTGCAAACACTGTCAAGAACTGCCTTGGACATTGCTCTGCTTAGAGTATTAGTGACCAAAAGAAAAAGGAAGGAAGAGAAGGGGTCTCCCTATCTAATCCCCTTGTTACTTGAGAAATGACCTTCTGCGGAACCATTGACCAAAACTAAAAAGGTAGGGGAAGAAATGCAGTTGAAGATCCAAGAGCAAAAGGCTTCGCTGAAGCCAAATTTCAACATCACTTGCATGAGAAAATTCCAATTCAACCTATCATAGGCTTTACTAAAATCCAATTTTAGTAGCATGCTAGATGATGATTACAAGAGCAGAGAATAAATAAGCTCATGGGAGAGGATTACACCATCGAGAGATAGACCACCTTGGTAAGAAACCGCTATGTTCTTTAGAGATTATGGATTCCAAAAAGGCTTGACCGAAGGGCTATAGCTTTGGAGGTTATTTTATAGGTGTTGTTGCACGAGAGAGATAGGGCAAAAATCATCCAAAGAGTCGAGTCGGGAGATTCTTTGGGAACATGCATATGAATGTATGATTCGGGGGTGCGAGGACTTTCAGATGGATCTTGATTCTTCAACCGCTTCCCAAATATCCAATTCCACAATCTCCCAAAACTCTTGAAAGAAGGTCACAGAACATTCGTTAGACCGAGAGCTTTGTCTCTTTCCATGGAGAAAACTACTACTTTGATCTCCTCTTTAGAAAAATGAGCCATCAATTTAGAATTTCTGCCTTGTTAATCAAAGTCGGGACCGAGAGACAACGGGAATTTTGAGAATCATAGTGAGAGAAGGAATCAGCGGCTAATAAATCTTAAAAAATGTAATTGCAGCCTCCTTGATTTTATGTTGCTCGAAATCCAATCCCGTTATAAAATTTAAGTTTAGATATATAATTCGCACTTTGCATTTAGCCTTGAGGGAGGAATGGAAGAACTTTGTATTTTTATCCCCTTATTTCAATTAAGTTTCCCTATATTTTTACTTCCAAAAGATTTCTTCCCGAGGAGAAGTTCCCCAAAATCTAATAACAAAGCTTTCTCTTTCGATACTCAACTTGACCCATCCCATTTTTGAAAATAAACTCATTCATATCTTTGATTTCATCTTCTACTATGTTTTTACGTAAAAGATATTTTTGAAGTGGTTGTGGTTTTTAAAGCAACATACCTTTGAGCTTTAACAACTTCACGGGAGAGAACAAACATCTTAGTGCATTTAGCGTGGAAGGAGAACCATCAATCTTTGATTAAGTCAAACAATGTTGGATCCCTTAGCCACATTAACTCAAATTTGAATGGAGATTTCTTTAGAGGGAGGTCGAAAAGAAATGTGCAGAGAAATAGGGAAATGATCGAGCACGAGATTGGAAGAGCGACGCTTTCTAGTAAGATGTTATGATGGAGCCATGACTGTGATTAGGGATTTCTATTGATACCCCCGCTCTTGTCTCTATCTAAGGTGATGGTGTTGAAATCTCCAGCCAACACGATTAGAGCATCATCGAAAGCTTCAATATCCTTGGAAAGGGTAGACTATAGGTTCCTTTTAGTAATCAGTTGTTAGGAGTGTAGATATTACAAAGGAAAAAAGAAATATTAGAGTGCGGGACTGAACTTGACACCACTGAGAATGATTACTAGATTTGTGGGGAAATTCGGACTTTGTTGACTCTTCAAAAGATTCTAGACCTCCAGAGGCTCCATTAGAATCAACCGAGAGCCCAAGCCAACCTTTTGATTTAGTGAGACCGTAACTTTGAAATTAAACTAAAATCTTCTTTGTTTCTTGCAAAAGACATATATCCACTTCCTGTTCTAGCATACACCGCTTGACTTGGTGTTGTTTGTTAGGGGAATTAAGTCCCCTAAAATTCCAAGATAAGAGCCTCATTTGTCCTTCGGGAGGGACGAGCCCTCCTACTTACTTTGGGAAAGAAATTATTGATTTGAATATGCTTACCTTCTATTATCTCCCTGTTGGTTTTGGCCTCGTTGTCAGGTCTGGCCACCAGAGTGAAGGACCAACGTTTGGAGAGATGGGAGGGCTCTTTATATTTGTTAGGGAGCAATCCAAGGTTGGGTTGTGCAAAGGCGGGGATCATCCACTAGCCCCTTGGATTCCAATGGAGACAAAGCATGAGGTGAAGAATGATTAGCATCTTTGTTCGATCCCATTTGTCCAAGGTCTCCATAGTAGCACCATGGCTCGCTTAAACTCCCTCGTGCACCATGTGGAAAAGTCGGCCAATTCCTCCATGAGCACCTTGGATTCCCTCAAACGAGTTCTAGAAGTGAGGGCTTGATCGACTTTGACACAAGATCCTTTGGAGAGGCTTGAAAGGGAGGAAGCTTAGCATGTGTGTCTGCTAAGGAGGATTTGGGAACCGTTTTGAACCGAAGGGCTTCACTAGATTTGTACATTCCATCGAAGGTGTCCGTAGTTGTCACATTTAAAACATTTATGTGAGATGGTTTCCAATTCCACCTTCGAATCCGGTACTCATGGGTCTTTGAATGGAGATGGTCTCGGGCGAAGCCTGGAAGGATCGAAGAGGATGCAAAGCCCTTGCAAAAAACTAGGGACCCTTCCATATTCCTAGAGTCGATCGAATGATTTCGCCTAAACTCCAGTAGATTTTAGACAAGATCTTTGGATTCCAATATTCGATAGGCAAGGCGTAAAAGGCGAACCCAAACATGTTAAACTTCGGCTTCCACCTTGAAATGGTCAAGATTCGGGACCCAACTCTAGAGCAAAAGGCCCCATTTGGAAAGAAATGAAGCTTTATTAAGAAGGACCTCATCCCTCTTTGCTTCACAACGGAAAAGAACCAAAAAGAAACCTTTAGCTATAAAGCGAACACGCAGACCTCGACCCCACTGTTCTTCACACCAAGAGGTGATTTCACTCATAGAGAACCATTTCCCCACAAATTTAGCAATGACAACTCTACCTCTAAAAAGATTAATTTTCCTTTCTAATCCGTCCTCTACCACGAGCACTACTTTGCCATCTTGTGCAGGCTGGACTCGAAGGAGAGAAACCCTCTGAGGAATGTTCCAGACCCTCCCAAGCGTATTTTGAGGTGGCAAAGTGCGAGGAGATGGCCTGAGGCACGGGGAGAGGGTGCGATTTTGAATTTGGAACTAGAGCTGCAGGAGGACACGAGTTCCAAGGCAAGATGGCAGACCGATTCCGATTATTCGCGGCCTAAGAGGGATAAGAGCTTTGGGGAAAGAAGAAGACCGCGTGTTCTGCGACTGAGATTGAGCCTTCGCATTGGGGAAATTGAAATTCAATTTTTTTTTTTGGCGGGAGAGAATCTTGTTGCCATTCGGATGATTTCAGCGAGTGGCTCCTCCATCCCAATGGAATCAAGTTGGCACCAAAGAGCGAGACCACGAATCATCTTGATGCGAATGAGGATGTCCGATCGGCGTGCCAACCTACTGCCAATTACCACCGATTCACTCTGCTGCTCCAAGCCACGACATTGGAACCCCACCTCACCATGTTCCAAAACCCTAAATTCACATATTTTTTCCCGCTTATCCTTTGAAACTAATAGATTGAAAAAACTAGTGAAGTCTATTATCGAGGAAGAAAAAAATCGATCATTATTAAATAACTTAAATACATATTCCAAAAAAAAAAATTAGTAATTTTTGCCCTCTTTATTATTTGGGATATTTATTTTGATTATCTTCTTTTATTTTAAGATTTTTTTTTAATAATTATATTTTGAGAATAATATTGCTTTAGTGATTGAATAAATTTATTTTGTCCTCTTTATATTTGTAATTGCACTAAATCAATACTACTATACACTTTTAACTACTACTAAAACTAGCAATCGTATGTGAAATGTACAATGGAAATGCCGAAGGGGATCTTTTGAAAAATTCATATTGGAAGGAGAGAAACATTGGGAGAGGAAGAGGGGTGAAGATGAAGGGGTTAAAGGGTGGCTAAGTGTGGGCAACGAAAATAGAAAGTAGAAACAATGTGAAACTCAAACGTCAAACAATATGACACTGTATATGGAAATCCTTTGAAATTTTAACATCCTGGATATGAAATCCAATATTTAATTCTTGCAAAAAAAGTCCATATTAATTGATCTATTCTCTATCTTTTTTTGCCAACAGTTCCATGTTGTGAAATGCATAAGTATTTTTTGTTTATGGAGTGGATTTGTTTAAGGGGTTGGTCTCCTTGTTCGTTGTGGAGGTTAGAGTCATATTTATATCGAAACTAAGATCCAAGAAACTAAAGATAATGTTGTGTTCCCAAGCGGTGCCCATTTTCGGCAACTGGCTCCAAGTTGGGGATGATTTGAATCACCACAATCTCAGCGACCTCACCAAGAAATATGATGAAATATTCCTCTCGAAGAAGGGACAAATGAATTTGGTGGTGGTGTCATTTTTTCGTTAATTATAGGTAAGCGCTTCATATTCATGTGTGGGATAGAGCTATGAATGAGCGTGACAGAGCCACATCTTTTCGAACAAATATTGTTTTTGAAATACAATCTTTGTTATGGCAAGTCTCTTCTGCAACAATGAGGGTTGCACGACTTCATAGGAAAAGGACTCGTAATGGTGTCATTATACAAAATGATTTATGTCTAGCCATTTTTAGACGTGGATCAAATACCTCCCTCCCTTATCCTCTCAGGTTATCGACCACATGTTTTGTATTGTTGTTGCCAACTTTATGGTTTTGTTGACGTGGAGGATGACTCACAACCTACCGTAGAACATTTATGGATGCGACGATACAACCTATCAGAATGAAACAATTTCCCTCACCCTTTATATCATTTGGAGAAGGTCATGTATATCCCTAAACAAACATAAACAATTTTCATGAGGAAGTATGAATTTGTCCAGGAATTAGGTAGATGAAATGATAGAGGAGAATTCAAAGGAGTCTAAGAGAGGTGATTCAAATGGCTCTTTAAGGCAATGATAATCTAGTTTGAGCGACATTGCTAAAGTAAGGTCAACGTAGTGACGAGGTGGCTTCTTGCGCAAAGCACACGTAGTGCGCAGAAAATTTTGGAACACACACGTCACATGAACAAGCAACCTCTCAAATATAAAAAGTAAAAGCAATATAATTACAAGGAAATTGTTGTAAGTTGATGTGTATATTTTAAACAATGATTATGTCACATGTGAGAATAAAATGCTCTGCATAAGGTCCCTAATTTAGCCCGGCTAGAATGGTATGCTGTTGACACCAATACTTGCAAATCTTAATGTATATACCATAGCTTATGTCTCTTATGCACATGTTGGGTAGGAATCCAGGATTAATCTTGTCTTACATGGTCCTTGAATTCCCTAAGGATAATCGGAAAAATAGATTCAAAAATGTTTTGTATAACAGTTGGTAACTTAATTCAATACATGTAAAAAATTGTTAGTGTTCATAAATTGAGGGCAGCTAATAGATAGAGGTAATGATCTGTTTTATTACATTGAAGGTGTTAGACAATAGGATCGAGGACTTCTATTCGATTTTCCTGTTTTTGGACCATGAATTAATTTAGTTTAATTTCATTCTTCAAATCAATATCTACCTAAATATGGAAATGATCTCGGTGTGCTTGATCCTCTTTCTTTAACATCTTTTCAATACTCCTTTAAACATGTCCAATATATTCTAATTGATGAAAGGAGTTTTATCGACCCAAACTTGCTCGGTAAAGTTGATTGCCGTGCCCAAACGTTCTCGGTAAAATTGACTACTGCCTTCAGGAAGCTTTCCCTTGTTCCAAAACATTTGCTTTCGGGAATAGGTCTATCATCCTCATTGGCGACCTTCGCCAACTTCCACCTATCATGGACATACCTCTATTTTCCAACAATTCCTACGAGGCTAACCTATGGAAAGGCTTCACGACAACCATCTCCCTCAATGTAATCTTCAAGCAACATGGTTCCAGTTCTGCACAAGCATCATTTTGGAACTTATTACTCAACATTCATACTTCTCTCCCTCTCTTTCAAGATTGGGAGATCTTTCTATCAGGAACGCATTCCTGCCTTTCTGAACAAGAAATCATTGAGTTCAAAGATGACCCCCATCTTTTTGCTAAAAACGGCCTGGTCAACAACCACAACCTTCAAATATTAAAGTCCCTTAACTCTCCTATGGCTAGATCAATCCCTCTAACCATCAGACATGATGACTTCAGAGAGGCTGATGATGATCAATTGCGACACAAAGTTGTTTGAATCAACCAAAAATTCATGCTTTCTGCAAACTTGTCGGTGGAAACAGGAATTTTCAATAGTGTTATTGGCTCTGTCATTGGCATAGTCAACGAATGCTCCTCCGATTCCTCCTGGTTTTCTTGTATTTGTTGTCGTCAGATTTGATCGATACTCACATCCTCCTTGGGATGCAAACAACCCCTTCCACGTTCTTGTACCTCCATTTTCCAAAGGTAATTGAGGACAACTACTTCTTTAAATGGCATGGGCATTTTCAACCCACAAATATCAAGGGCTTACTCTGCAGTGAACCACTATTGACATAGGAGGAATATAAAGACAAGGCCTAACCTTCACGACTATATCGTGAGTTCCCTCATTGTCGGCCCTTCGTACCTCTCCTCCTTTTTCATTCAACCGCTATAGAAAAAAGTCCTTCGCACCTCTACTTCAGTCACTCTTAATAGAGGAATCTTGCCTTCGATCCCTTCCTTCATCTCTCCTCTCTTGGACTCATATTTTGTTGCTCATTTCTCATTTCACCATGTTCATCCGGTTATTATATACCCACCTGCATTTATGTTAGTCTTTCCTTACATATTTAACTTTCCTTCTGCTCGCTTTCACCTCATACTTTCGGCGTTTTCATCGCACACCCCACGTGCGATTGCTAGTTAATTTGCTATTTGAATTTTCCACCTCTTACCCATGAGAAGAACCTATACTTATCTAATGTTTTGACTCCTATAATATTTTATTAATATTAATAGCATTTTCAACTTGAAAATGCTATTAAATACACAAAATCCTTCAACACTAAGAAATATCTGTAAAATAAAGACCATTTAAAAATAACTTAAATACACAAAATCCACATAAATTAATCATAAATTTCAGCAATGACTCCAAAAAGGGGGTTACTTCTCCCATTAAAGGAGAGTGAGCCAGCTGCCAAGTTTTGTAAATTTGCTGTATAATTTGTCTAATACCACTTACACTATTCTAATACAAGTCATCACTTTCTTGTAACAGTTGTAAAAATCTATTACCCTTCCGTCCAGAACATACCCCTTTCTTCCTTTGACTGTACCCCTTTTTTCTGTGTCTATATTGTAAAAATTCTGAGCTCCCATGTTTTGTTATACCTGAGAATCCATCATATTGAAGAGATGGTTAGAATGTTGTGCATCTGGTAAATTTAATTTCCCAGGGGTTTTAACCCTTCATCATTTATGCCATGGATGTTGCTGTGATGTTTCCTTTGTACTGCTGCCACCGTCAGATTCCTTTGGCAGATGAGGAGTCTGCTTTCGAGTGTATTTAATTCATTTGTTTACTATTTTGTTGGTGTTTCTCCATCATTTCCCAAGCTGGATGTTCCCTTGGCTTCTTGTGCTTTTAAGTTGGGAAAAATTAGATGGGTGTGGTTTAAAACATGGGTTTGATTCCATTGTGAAGCAGGTTTTTTTCTTGGTGGGAATATCAGAAGCAATAATTTACTGTGGGTGGTTCTGTGTGCTGTATAACAGCTGTGAAACCTGGTTCCTTTCTTCTTCTATTTTTGGCTAAGAAGTAGTACAAGAGCAGTTGGGTAGCTCTGTATTTGATTCAGTAGGAGTAGCGGTCCTTTTTGTCTGCAAGTATGGCAGGAGGTGGAGGAGGAGGAGGTGGCGGTGGCGGTGGCGGTGGCGGCGGCGGTGGAGGAGGAGCTCAAAAGTTGATGAATTGCAGCCTCACCCAGCAAAGGATCAGCTCCCAGGAATAGATTACTGCATAACAAGTCCTCCTCCATGGCGTATGAGCTACTTTACTTCATCAACACCTGTTTTTAATGCATGTTTAATCATCATTCTATTGTATCTCTTGCTTAAAATCTGTTTCATATTTGGTTTTTTTTTTTTTCCAGTGATCTGTATGTTGGTACTATTCTGGGACTAGTATCAATGTGTTTTGTGACGTGCGTTCTGTGTTGTACTGTTTTCAACGTGTTTTACCATGTGGGTGCTGCTGTGAGATTATTTTCAATTCATTTTACCTTGGGGCCAATCACGTCTAGTGCTCTGAAACAGTCGCAAATGGCATTTATGTCTATAAACCCTATGTATATTCTGCTCAGGAGCTCCGCCTTGTGCTTTCTAAGTATGACCCAACATAGATGTCTATAACTGATGTGGATATCTTGCTCTGCAAATGTTCCAACAGTGTTTTACCCATGGCCCAGCAGATGCTAATGCTTTATGTCTATAACCCACATGCATGTCCTGCTTTGAAACTCTGCCCTATGGATTTTCTTGCATCACCCAATACATCGGCCTATAATCTAAATGGATGTCTTGCTCTGCGCATGTGTAGGAAACTGCTTTACCTACGGCCCAACAGCAAATTTTTAGCTGAAAGTGTGCCTGGTTTATTATCTTCATGTCCAGTGTATAAATTCTTTCAGATGTGTTATTTCTACTACCCTTACGTATTTCTAGCTCTGAAAAGGTTTTGACGCCTACTTGTTGGAGACATATCGTCGTGTTCAACAACTGGTTCAAATGCATCCTGCATATGATTTATGTGTATATTTCTGGGATATTTTGTAATGATCTTATCGGTGACCCAGATGCATATCTTATTTGTAATCCAGAAATAATTTCTGATACATTTTTAGTATAGACCATATGCGCATCCTGTTCTGGAACTCGTCGGCAATGGCTGATATAAGTGCCTTGCTCTAAAACTGTTTTGAAGACATTTTTTTATATGCAATCCGTATCTTGCTCGGAAATTGTCTCTTATGTGCCTTGCCTATGACTCATCACCCATGTACATGTGCTGCTCTGAAATTGTTTTTAAGTATTAGAGTTTTCTTGTTGATATTCAATCAGACCAAGACATTCACTTATTCCTATTTTTTAAAGTAGGTAACTAATTCATTTTAAACTTCAAGTACCCCTACAGCTCAAGATCTCTTTTTCAGCTTTCTTAGATATTCGAGTTTCTTTAGTTTGAAGGACTTGCTAAAAACGTTGTTCTAAGTGGCTTGTAACAGGATCTGCATAGTCAGGGCTTAGACATGATAAAAGATTAGACTAATTTGTTTTGGAGTGAGACATGGTATAGAGCTAATTCATCTTGGCTGCTACAGCGGAGGCTATTCTGCTTGGTTTTCAGCACTATCTGGTGATGTTGGGTACCACTGTTATCATCCCCTCGATCTTTGTTCCTCAGATGGGTGGCTCAAGTGTAAGTAAAAAAGTACTATATTTTACTCATGTGGTCTCAAAAGTTTTCAGAATAGTCGATCATGGAACTTTCTGTTTCTTGTATTCGTAATATCTTATTACTCCAGGACATTTAAGGGTTTTGCAACCTCTCAGGTTCCTAATTATTGTCCATTTAGTGAAAAGTTGAGGTTCCTAATTATTGGCTTAGGCTTTGATTGCTTTTGGCTGAATAAAATATGCCTGTGCAGGACGACAAGGCTAGAGTTATCCAGACGCTACTGTTTGTAGCAGGTCTCAACACCCTCTTACAATCCTACTTTGGGACTAGACTTCCTGCTGTTATAGGAGGATCATATGCGTTCATTCTTCCAACTCTTTCCATCATCGGCAAATATCGAAATCGAAACCCACTTGATCCACATGAGGTTTGTGAAGAGTGTGGTGCATTTGAGCCTTCATAGAACTTGTTTTGAAAATTATATGGGCTATAACTCTTTGCTGACACAGGAATCCTAGTGTGCTTAATCTGTTTGCAGAATTTTTGCATTCAATGCGAGCAATACAGGGTGCCCTTATTGTTGCTTCCAGTTTGCAAATTATCGTTGGGTTCAGTGGTCTCTGGGCTATTGTTGCAAGGTCTGTTCATTTTCTGCATTTAATCCTGTAATAGGATGCATTGTTTCAGGTTTCATTGGTTTACAGTCTACAACGCCTGATTTTCTTGTCTTGGTGACATTGTTCTTTTCAGGTTTCTGAGCCCCCTCTCTGCCGTTCCTCTCATAACTCTCGCAGGGCTTGGGCTCTATGAACTTGGCTTTCCTGGGGTATGTTAATACATTGCATTTCTCTAGATCTCACCGGGCTTAAGAAAATGCCTATTTAGCCTCAAGTAATAGCAAATTTCTTTTATTAATTTTGCTTCAAGAAATACTTTGTGAGGATAAAGGCATTTTGTTTCATTGACAGTGATTACCCTTTTCACATAATTCGTAATTGGTGGTTTTTGCTGAGTTACATGGATGTGGAACTCCCAAACGTAGGGGTGTTTGTGGCTTTTTGCTATTTGATTTGGTGACCTAGAGGGTAGTCTAAATTAGCCTGTAGCTGCAGCTGGCGGTCCAGAGAAGGAGAATTGGCTTAAGTCTATCTGTAAACTTGAATCTTCAGCCATGTTACTTTGATCCATATTTGATACGGCATTCATTTTGTCTAACAGTTCAGTCATTCAAATGCTGTTATGTTAGTATTAGTGGCCACATGTTTTAATAGCAACACCTCATGAGTTCATTATTCCTGGTAGAGGCAGTAGGACGCTTGGTAAATGATTTGCATGCAACTAAATTGGAGGGAATAAGCTTTAATAGATATAGCTTGAATAGAACAACTTTGGAAATGGTTTATCAGTAAAAGATTTAGAAAACTTTGAACTGACTAAGTGTTGGGCTATTAAGTTTGCGAGTTTCTTCATTGTTGAATTCAGTTGAATGTTTAACTAGATGGACAGGATTTGCATTTCAGAGTTTGAATCTTCCTCTTTTGGTTAAATTCATAAATAATAAAATTTCATCATTGAATTTCAGAGTATGAATCCTCCCTCCCTCTTCAGTTACATTCATATATAATAAATTATAAAATTCTTAACATCCATTTGGGGGATATACATGTAGCTCTGCTGTCTTTTGTTATGATAAAAGCTTCTTTCAGATGTTATCCAATTTTGCTTCGATATTGAATACAACCGCTTTGCTGGATTGGATGATTTACTTGAATACACAAACTTCCTTATGATGAAGTCAGATAAAGTTTTATGTTAATTCTGTAATGTGACTTGCAGGTGGCCAAATGCATAGAGATAGGACTCCCACAGCTTATCGCGTTGGTCTTTTTTTCACAGGTTAAGTATCAAATGAGCCTATTAACATGTCATTTTTAAACTTAAAAAATGTGTAAATATTTTGATTGGTCCTGCTTCCATTCTTTCCCTGTTTAGGGAGCCCAGGGTCTTTGAGTTTAAATCTAAGGAGTTTTCAGTTCTACTGATTTTATGCTCTGGTAATCAGTATCAGTGATGTTTTGAATCTTGTGCTTGGGTCTAAGGTAATGTTCTGCAGTTAAGAAAAAGTATTGTAATTATTTGTGGAAGAGGCAAACTAATTGATTGAACTGTTTTTCCATCCTTTCAGTATGCTCGACATATCAAGCCTGGAAAGAAGCCCATTTTCGAGCGCTTTGCTGTTATCATTGCTGTTGCAATAGTTTGGCTTTATGCATATTTTCTCACCGTAGGCGGAGCGTACAAGCATAGTCCTATGAAAACACAACAACATTGCAAGACAGACAGTTCTGGACTGGTTAAACATGCCCCCTGGTACACCCTTGCTTACAAAGTATGCATATTCAATCATGTCATTTGACAGCACTTCCATGTGGAGACTCAGCAAGTCTTATTAATCTGCAGGATAAGAATTCCATATCCGTTCCAATGGGGGCACCTATTTTTGATGCAGGACAAGCATTTGCAATGATGGCTGCAGCTTTTGTCTCACTTGTTGAGGTTTGCTTGCTATATTCCAATGTTTTTTGTTTTTTTGTTTGTGGCAATTTTGTTGATTTTCCATATACTACAAAGTGTATTGATTGCTGTACTTTGAATTGGCAGTCTAGTGGTACATTTTATGCCGTGTCAAGGTTTGCAAGTGCCACAGCTCCTCCTCCGTCTATCCTCAGCCGAGGTATCGGCTGGCAGGTATGGAATGGGCTCTTTCTTACAACTCCCGCTCCTTCCTCTTTACTTTGTGAGTCTGGGCATTTGCAATGTTGCATGAAGATTATGGATGGGATCTAAGTGATCTTTTTGCAGGGGATTGGAATTTTACTGGATGGAATGTTTGGAACTGTAAATGGGTCAACAGTATCAGTGTAAGAAGACTGGCACTTTTGGCTGCTACTTGGCATTTTTTTAAAGAGATTATATCCAAACTTTATCTATTTTTTTATTCTCGTGCAGTGAGAATGCTGGTCTTTTGGGATTGACACGAGTTGGAAGTCGCAGGGTAGTCCAGATAGCAGCAGGGTTTATGATATTCTTCTCTATTCTTGGTGAATATCAGCTCTAGTTGGGCTACCTCTTATCATTTGGGGATTATCTTTCAAACCTAGGATTTTACATTGCTGATCTCATGTTGTTGTCATTCTAGGAAAATTTGGTGCAATCTTTGCTTCTATTCCAATATCCATCGTTTCTGCTTTATACTGCCTCCTCTTTGGATATGTTGGTATGTATGAATAACCTGTCTCTGCTCTACTGTGATGTCAGTCGAGTTTCAAGTAGTCACTTAGCATCTCCATCTTATATGTTGAAATTTATGAGGAAAACCTTAGATCAGCACATAGTTTGCACAATATAATTCTTTATAGATGGGAGAAACAAGATGTCTTTGTGTATCTTTTTGTCTTAGTTTCTCTGCTTTTGATGAGCAGCTGCTGGAGGGATCAGCTTTCTACAATATTGCAACCTAAATAGTTTCAGGACAATTTTCATCCTGGGGTTCTCTCTGTTTTTGGGCTTATCTGTACCTCAGTACTTCAATGAATTCACGGTTGCTTCTGGCATGGTCCAGTCCACACTAATGGACGATGGGTAGGACTTTTATAAGGCTTTCTTGGAAGGACGTATAGAATTTTTATATCAAAATTGTTGTGGCAACTTGAGTTCAACCTTGAATTTTGTGATGATTTTGAAGTCTCATTCGAAATGGATTATTTTGCAGTTCAATGACATTCTCAACGTGATTTTCTCATCGCCAGCAACTGTTGCTGGCATGGTAGCATTGTTTCTGGATAGCACTCTGCAAATAAAGGATAGTTCAACAAGGAAAGATAGGGGTTGGCATTGGTGGGACAAGGCACGTTCATATAAAACAGACCCTAGAAGTGAAGAATTTTATGCTCTTCCATTCAAACTGAGCAAGTTTTTCCCATCTGTTTGAAGAACCAGTTATATGATGTTTGAGGTTGGGGATACCCCTCTGTATTTTTAGTAGCCTCAGTGCATACAAGGAATAATTTTGTATTCATTGGATTCAAATTGTCTTACTACAGATTGAGGTATAACTTATTGTAGGCAAGTCTAAGTTGTTCATATTTTACTGCTATCACATGGATAGGGCGCGGTATTCACAAACGGCCTTAAATAAGTCTGTGCCCTGGTCAACCACTGTTCAGATATTTTTTTGAGCCATGTGCTTAACAAACAACAGAAGAGAATCATGTAAACGTAGGATGCTTTGTAGAGTAGTTTGGATGTCATCTCGACTCTAATTTGAAAGGTGCATGTTGTGCATGACTAGCTTAATTTTGCAAGTGTACTTATAAAGATGCAAAGTACATCCCTTCCTTGTCAATGCTTAGAATTGAACCAGTGAACATATATTTTGAACTTTTTGGAAGGAGGGTTGGTATTGTATCTGAAATCTCTCCTTTCTTGTCATAGGTAGGGAATGGTGATAGAAAAATCTATTGTATTTATTCCTTCATAAAGGACACAAACTACATATTTTTGCACTATTTACATTTTTAAAGCAGGAAAGTCTGGTAAAGGGTATTAAATATTTACTTTTGTTTCGGCTACTTATATGGCAATTAACTTTTCTCCTAAGCTCTTGTAGTAGGCTGCAGTATATTTAATGATCAACTAGAACTTTAGTGTTAGGCCTTCTTCCAAAACCAATGCATGGAAATTGCTATGGTTTGGATTTTCAGGGGAAATCATGGTATGCTCCAAAAATTTAATTTTTCGGCAAAGGCATTATTTATGATTATGGTTTCTGTATACTGGGGAACCACTTCCACTGTTCATGTTTAGACAAAACTAATTTTGAAAATATTAATGTTTAGTTTCTGTTATAGTTTAATTGGTTGCTTGTATTGTTTTGTAGACATGTTACAACCATTGAACAGCTCTTCTAAGGGCGCAAAGGTCTCCCTTTTTAGGTCTATATGATAAATTGATAGACAAAATGATATTCAAAACTGAAAAAAAAAACTAAAGTTTAAAATTTATGCATGCTATTTGTAATAACGAGGTGGAGTCCCAGGACACGTTTTGATGCACAGCGTTCAGCTGTAGTTTGGACTTTGGATAGTCGGGCCCTTAAGACATGGCTAGTGGGATGTTTTCTAAATTACATTTAAACATTGGTTTTCACAAGCATGTCAAACAACATAGAAAAATTCCACGAGTCAAACTTCTCCATGTGCATTCACGGCCTGCAGGTCTTTAGTTGTACAGAATTGTTGTAGTATCCAGCCTTGGGCCAGACGTTCACCATCTATTTCTATTCATAAGAAATTGGGACCCTTCATTTCTGAAAAAGACAAAAGGTGGTGTTTGAAGTCTTAGATCTTGCAGACCATTGTGCCCCATTGGCTAGTCATGTTGAAGATGACGCCCGCTGTGGGTTTAACATATTTAGGACTGCAAGATTAAAGCGAGATTGTTTCCATTATAAAAGATAAAAGGTAAAAGGTTATTTTTAAGGTCCCAGTCTACACAGCACTCCTCTATGGCCTATGAGATCTCTCTTTTGTAGGAACACAACGGTACTTTCATAATGGAGACCTGTTTTCAGGTTCGTAGGAGACATTACTCAGCCAAAAAAATGTACATCCAATTCTGAGTGAGGCCAGGTGCAAGTGTTGGATGAATTTGAAGAGGAACTCCTCTAGGCATTCTATAAGCCAAAAGAAACCCAGCAATGGAATTACAATGAAAAACAAAAATTGTACCATGTAGTTTGGACTTCACATGACTGAGAAGATAACAATCCACGACTGGTATTTTGTTGCTATCTGATTCTTCTGGAGGTTTCTTTTCTAGGTTTAACTGGTGTTATTTTTAGTGCAACTAGAGGGCGATGTTATCTGCAGTGTATTTTGTAAGTGGGTATTCTTTAGTTGGTATGAAGGGTCCCTCTCGGTGGTCAATAAATGATTACTATGATCTGCTTTTGAGTGTATAAATATGGTATATATAAATTTACAGGTATAGATGGTGTCAAATGACAGTGAAAGGGGATTGATGGGGCCTCGGCAATGAATGAATCTGTCAAATATAGTAAAGGCATTAGTGGGAAGGAGGTACATTTTCGATTAACTCATTGTTTGCTTTTTCCCTCTGAATATTGCCCTTTTGGCCATGTGAACTCCTTTTGTTTGATTCTTCTAGTCCCACCATGTACTTGTAATTTAATAATTATAAAGTAAGGTTTTGGGCCACCTTACTTTTTATTTGTTTATAGGTGCTCTATAGAAATGACTACTGGTTCTAAAATATATAATTAATCCATCATTATTTGAATGGGAACATTGTTAAGGTCCCATTTTGCTCCACCTTAGAACAACAGGGAGTTTGTTGTCAACAATTGTTTATTGTATGTTGATTGATCAATAATTTTTTTGATCTATGCTGGTTATTTATATAGCTAACTCAGATGGCCTGAATGGTTGATGGATAATTCCAAAACAGGGAAAACAAATCTTTTAACTATGAACAAGCATCAAAACATCTCAAGAGGAATTCGAAGGCTAAGCTCATTTTCTCCTAATATGCTCGATATGAATAGAGATAACTAATGTTTTGACTATCTCAATTTTTAAAAATAATTAGCTAATTTGGAAAGAGGTTAGACGGTGAGAAGTTTAAATTGGTGGATTAAATTCATCGTTCTTCCTACAAATAAATGCTTTGTTAGGTCACCTTTGTCATTATTACGAAATGTGGGCGAGGAAACAATATCTCAACGGTAGTGAGTGAGTGACTAGTTAATAGTAGTAATTTTGAAATGACTTAAACACATACAAATAAAAATATCACAAAGATTAATAATAATCTAGGAATGGAAGTGTTAAAACAATCAATCTCTCTATGTTTTTATTTATTTTAAATTTAATAAATTTATATTGTTTACACGTGTTAAGTCTTCCAAATAATTTAACTTATAAACATTAAAAATATCAAGTATCATATAAATTAGCTCTCGTTTTAAGTTATACACTCAAGTTTTAACTCTTACATTTTGAGAATTGTGGTGCAATATTTAAACATATAGCCTCCCAACAATAAGTGCAAAGTCTTTTAAGTCTTAAAATAGTTAAGGATTAGAGTTTACGCTCTTTTGTCTCTATTAGGGTTTTGCATATTGGCATTTACTTTTGTTGTATGATCACTTTCCCTAAATTTTTTATACAACACTTATGGGATTTTTAAACCCACGGGTACATTCATCTAAACATTTAATCATCCTTTAGGGTTCTTTTAGCCTTTATATATAATGCTTAGCCACCTGTTGCAACCATTCTTGTAAAGTGAAGGAAATGACACCCAAACACGTGAGCAAATTCGTCTCCAAGATTTAAAATGATAAAATGAGTGATTTTATTCTAGATGTTTTGATTAATGTCGCTTCTATTGAGTTTGATTAAGTGGTATGAGAATTATTGTCTCATAACCTACTATGCCAACCATATTCCCTCCAAAGATTCTCTCTTGGCATGAATTAAGTTCCATTGGGACCCTGATGAAATCCATCTCATCGACATTAGGAGCCTTACCAACTCTCTCTCTTCTCTCTACTTCAAGAAGCCCTCACTAGTCCAAACACTCCTCGCTAAGTCAACTGTTGGTTCTTATGAAACACACTCCTTGCTCTTTTGCCTTTTACTTGAGAATTTAAAGTCTTCGAGCAAGTCTCCCTCAAAACCCTTGTTTGGGACGATCTCCATGTCCTTCTAATTCCTCTATGGTATTTTATCATAGAGATTGTCAAGCCCATTGGGATGTTATATGACATGAACATGACCATTTCTACTTTCCTAGTCCTAATAAACATGTTTGTGGTGGAGGTTGACTGATGAAAGACTCGAAGGAGTCTTTTGACATTTAAGTCGGATGTAAGTGTTTTTTCGCAAGAAGTAACGAAATCAACTTGCCCAACATTACTTACGGTGTCAAGCCCCCGACCACAAATTATAGGGCTTCCCATTCATGGCTAGACACAAGCCTTATGAGGAGAAATTGCCAACGAAAATCCTTACGTGCTTCTCAAAAATGACGGTTGCATTATCATAGTAAACAAGAAAGCCACCACAAGCAACAAAAATCCCTATGTGGTTGATGCCCTAGCTTTGACAAAGCCCCGTCCAATGTGTGTAAGTCTAAATTTTTCCCATTTTACCAATGTTTGTTCCCCTTGTTCAATCTTAGCCAAAGCTTTTGTAGAGCCAATATAATTGTAAGTAGTTAGCTGTTTTTGATGTAAGGACTTCTACAACTTGCAAGGGGGCAAATGGGGCTAAACGTCACTCCATTTTAATAGAGAAATTTTAAAGCCAAACCAACACTCGTTTTCATCTAACAATTTTTTCGCATTAGATTTTGTTTCTAATTGTTAGAATGGACGAGCTAACTTAATATGGATGAGTTTCCTACATGAATTTTACATCTTTGAATTAAAAGGTCTCACAAAGTCTTCACAAAAATTCTTTATGCGTTCTACATGCGAGTAAATTAGAAATTTGGATTTTGCTTATCTGCATAAAGTTAAAATTGCAGGTTTCTTTCTTTAGACTACATTAAAGTGCACATAGTATACAACAATTAGAGCTCACATACAATTGTTAGAAGATTAAAAGTCAAGCTAAACTTTAATCTATCCGATATGCAAAATAAATGGGTTTATTGAACCACTATTAAGTGATACGGGACAAAGTATCAAGTTCTTCTAAATAGATTAATAATCTCTTTGAATATGCACAATGTGAACTAAAAAATAAATTAGTTTTTTTGGGTAGTTAGGGATCTACCTCAATCAAATCCTTAGTCTTTTTAAGGTTGATAAAGTAATTAATAGGATAAAAGTAAATGACAAGATAAACCAAATCACAAAATAACTGATATACTTGATTTGGGGCCTTTGGAGACCCAAAGAGTGCCTTTGCAAGACTAATTTTGGATGGTTGTATGTGATCTTATTTGTTGACAGTAAAATCACATTGGAATTACAGGCAATTGCCTTAGTGATTTGGACCGCATAATTTTTTTTTTTTTTTCGATTTTGGACCTGTTGTGGACTCGCACTTGTTTCTGCAAACTAAACTTCACACTTGAAAAACTTGCAAGAAAATAGACACAAAAATATGATTAAAGTCTTGGAGGTCTAATAATGGACAAAAGTTTCTTGTTTTATAGATTTTCTTGATGGAGGTGGGTGCTCTTGAAAACTTGCAAGTAAATAGACACAAAAATATGATTAAAGTCTTGGAGGTCTAATAATGGACAAAAGTTTCTTGTTTTATAGATTTTCTTGATGGAGGTGGGTGCTTGGAGTGTTTAAGGCTCTAGTTATTTTTAGGTTTTCTTTACTATTTTAAAGATTAGTTTATAATTTCTTTTTCTTTTATTTTATTTTATCGTTTTGGGGATTTTAATAATGTTTAATGAATTTTTATTTGTTTTTAATGTTATTTATTATTTCACGGGTTTTGTGGGAATTTATAGTGTTTTTGTATTTTTGACTAATCGAGGTATTTATTAATATGATCTTATGTGCGAAGGTGCATTTTTGAATGTCTACGTATAGTGTTTGATTTCATTCATTTCCATACCTTGCATAGTGACAACGTGGTGCTACCAACATATCAATATCTCCACAATTCGCACCCTTAATGGGTCGCCTCACGAGAAATCCATCACATCGGGCCTTATGGATCCTTTTAAGCATTAACATGTACTCTTTTGGCATTCATAATATCTATGCTTCAAACAATGGCCCATAACGAATGACATTATGGAGATGGCTAGTGGCCAACTTATCATTTGCTATTTGGCTTATACGTTGTGACTTTAGTATGATTAAACATCCCAATGATTAAAAATGGCCATTCCAAAGTGTTGGTGTGTTGGGGAGCGTGAAGTGTGGTTTTATTTCAAACATTGATGGGGCTTGATGAATCTCTTCCGTGGTGTCGCATTTACTCCTTAGCCTTGGTTCACTTGGTCCAACTTTTGAGTGGAAAAGACAGAGCATTCAAAATACTTGATTGTGTCATGCCTATTGAGCAACACATGTTTTCTTTTATCAATTTTGGTGAATCAATTGTTTCCGTTTGAAAAGAATTTATGCTTTCCGATCACAATCCTATCACCTTTCACTCATTTGGTTGTCTTGAAACCCTTGTGCATGTGTGAACCCTTTGCATGATTTGAATTCCTTCTCTCGTGTTGGGCGCCGCTTTGTGCATTGACTTGTCCCTGCTCCGTGTTTGCTCGTATGCTTCTCCGCATTCCTTATGATATTTGCATATCTATTTACTACCGGTGCGCGCCCTCCCGTGCATGGTCTTCAAGCTCCGTGCATGGCTAATACTTATCCGTTTTTGCTACTAAACATAATGTTTTGTACAAAATCATTCCTAAAGCTTTAATGTTGTGCATTCACCATGCATTCTTCTAGCTATTGTTAGGCCAACTTAGACATGTTTTTATCAAAGGGTGGTACATTCTTGATAATATCATTTTTGTTTTTGAAGGTATTGAATGGGCCCCTGCCTCTAAAAATGAACTATATTCCTTAAACTGGACTTTAAGAAAGCATATACCTACATCGAATGGCCGTTCATCCTTTCCATGCTTCAATATCTTGGCTTTGGTGAAGTTTTTCTTCGGGATTTACAAACTCTCTCTCGATGCATCCACTTGTTTATCCATAATTAAGGGTCACAAGTCCGAAAGGTGTGGCCTATATTACTCTATCCGATAGGGTTATCCATTAGCTATGACACTCTTTGTCTCGACTTTGAAAGCTTTTGGATATTTTCTTACCCATCAAACTTCTCATGGATTGCTCTAAGACATTTTTCTTCCGATCACTCAAGTCATTAATGGTTACTTAGCAAAATTTTCCTTTCTCAGGCTTAGAAAAAAACAAATCCTCTTATAAGGAAGCTATTCATTATCTTCATATTTTCTATAAGGCTTCTAGCTCTAATTTGTAATGCATTGTCTTTGTATTACATAAAACCATGTTCCCCATGCTAAATTGTCTTAAATACTACCCTTGGAAGTAGCTTCAATGAGTAAAAAGTTTCAACTCCTTAGGTATTTTGTTTTCCTTGGATAATAACCCTTCCAAGTTATGACAATATGTTCTTGATGAAGAAAGAAACCTTCCGAGTGATTCAACCCATCTTTGGCTAGAATATTCTAGGTTTGTACCAAGATACTTGTATCCATTTTTGTATTATTCTTCTTATTGTTTCCTTCCTAAGCATGTTATAAAAAGTTGGCCAAACTTTTATGAGACTTTATTTGGACCAATGCTAAGAAAACCAATGGTTTTCATTGCATTGTTTGGGACACTTGTTGACCCCTCATGAAATAGGTGGTTTGGAATTATTGTTATTTATACGTAGAGCTTGGATCTTTGGTCCAAATGGATTGTCAAAAAAATTAATGGAAACGAGGCTTGGAACATTCTTAAGGCAATGCATTTCATCACGTGTACCTGTGGAAAAACTTACTTGAGAAACATCAATTTCATACTTTTCTCAACACTTATGTGTCAATTAAAATCAAGGGTTTTTTTGTGGCTAAGATCTTGTGGATATCTTTTGAAGTTGTGAAACCGTATTTATATAGGATTGGTGATGGCTTCAAATCACGACTTTCCTCAATAGTCACAACATTTTGTGGTCATTATTATGACAAGAAATTACATTCCCTTTGATTAAGATAAAATGTAAATATATGAGCCTAATCTAATGCTATCAGTAGATAAAATAAATATAACATGAAGTACATGAATTAACCAAAGAAAACTAAGCAATAAAATGTGAAGCCCTAGTTGTAAAGAGGAGAAGAAGGTACTTAATTGATTTGCAATAAATTCTAAACTGTACCGAAGTGTTGACTAGATGAACAGAGTGGCAGGAGCATCACATATATACCCAGAAAAATATAGATTTGGATAGATAGGTTGGATTGGGGCGCCTGGAGAGGGACAGGGGAAACCGCAGGTGCCCTAGGCCTATTTCTAGGCGTCTGGGTATGTAGAAAAGCTTATAAAACCTCCTATGAGTTGTCACAAGGTGTTTGCCTTTAGTCACCTTTGGTCACTTTGAGGTCACACCAAGATTACCGAGGTTGCTAGAAACCTGCAATGAATTATGAACCTACATAAAACCCTCAAATAGACATCAAATCCTAAAAAGAAAGATGCCGAATGAGGGGTCGATCTGTCCTCACATTTGTCACAATGGTGAACTTACGATTGAGTCTGCACTACTTCTCATACCCAATGTAGTTATATGTGAGTGTGCAAAATTGTACCCTAGGCGGCTCTCGTGCAAGTTGCACTTGATAACGAGAAAGTCGATAGATGTAAAGAAATGTAATAGATGTGTGCATGGAATAGAATGAAATTCCCTCCTATGAAGTGAATGCAAAATAACCATCCCTTGTGTTCCTTGTGATGGTGCTAGATGGATGCAATGAAGCTCTTAGATGCAACCTTAGGTGGTGATAGCTAATGCTTCGTGCTTGGTCCTTTATTATGATCACATAACTTTATATTTAAATGATTCATTTACTTGAGTTTCGTAATTAATCCCAAAAAGGCTTAGTACCAAAAATACAAGATGCTCAAACGACTAGAAATGACCTAAAAGGTGTGAGTAAAGTACAAAGAGGACATGTGCGCCTGTGCCGGCATCTTGGCAGTGCTAGTGTCGGGGATGATAAAAGTTGGAGTATAAAAAGACATGATTGAGAAAATAAGGGTGCAAGACCGAAAGGAGCATCATAAGACAAAGAAAGCTAGCCAAAGAAATGGGTTAATTAGTACTTTTCTCACTTAGGTATTATATGAATAGTATTATGTAATCAAGACTAAATAGTTACCCAAAGTGCATGATTTTGTGTCTACATTTTCCCCACTTTATATTGGTGAGCAGAAAGCTCGTATAGAAAGTAGATATAGATGTGTACTTGATAACCATGTATATTGATGATGAAAGTGTTCCAAGGGAATATAAAAAGTGTGGAGTGATAAAAATGTGAAGCGTGGATGCTAAGGAGGAGAAAGTGCAAAAGTGATGATGAAAATGAACCTAGGGTGGAAACACATGTGTAGATGTCACAATGTACTTGTTGTTAATATCGATGTTGATGATGTTGACTACCACTTCCCATACAGATGAACCTGCAAAAGAGAAGAATGAACAAGTAGTCAAATACAAATGCATATGTGTAAAAATATGTAAAGAAGTATGTAAAAATCTTTGAAAAAGGAACATGTGCACCTGATCCATGATGAGAAAAAATGGTGTAGAAAGGATCCTGAAGATGTCGATGAAGGGCGATTTTTTTGGTGATCTCATGCCATGATAAAATAAGTATAGGGAGGAAATTCTAGTGTCATCCTCCAACCTTTAACCGCTTCCCAAAGTTGTAGAGCACTCTAAAATGTTGGTTTTTTGGGCGATCCTACGCCATAGAAGAAGTAGTGTAGAGAGGAAAGTATAGTGTCATCATCTAACCTTTAACTTCTCCCTAGAATATGGAACACCACTGCAAATGGTGTGTACTTGTCCCAAATGCAAACGCCCAGTGCTAAAGGAATCTCTGCCCTGTCAAAAGCCTCTGTGACATGTCGAAGAACCGAGTAATTGCCCTGGTTACCCGCATCCATGAAGGACATCGGTGTGCTAAGGACCCAAGTCTGATTCTAAGCCTTGTTTGAAATCGCAATCAGGTGCATCAGTAATATGCTATCTTGTGTCTAACAATGTATGGGGTGAACGATTCACCCAAATGATTCCCCCTCATTTAGGGTGCATACGACGTCGTTGAAGGAGTATGTGGCCCAAAAGAGGATCGACCGTTGTGCTGAAATTGTGCCCTGTAGAGGGAAGGGAATGTGCTTGGTAAAAACCAAGGAACACACAAAAAATTGGCTAGGAGACAAGTGTTAGTACAAGAAAAGACAAACACACATGTATAAGATGAAATGTAAGCTAAGAAGACAATGTGTAAGCTAAGATGTAAGTAAACACACAAGAAGACAATGTAGACCGTGAAAAGTGGGTTGCAAACATGGGACATCACTCACAATGTCATAATACAATCAAGCCCATAGTGGACGTAATCGACAAGTGTACACATAAGACAAATGGCAAAGCCTCGTAAACAAGAGAATAAAAAGAGAAAACAATAGCAAATAATGTAACAGACAACCATAGAAGCTAATAGCCCTACATAAAAATATCGCATACATGAAGCACCCATTAGCGTGTTAGAAAGATAAAAAGTATGTTAACGCATGCATAATATGATAAAGTAGTGTACTATGAAACAAAATGAAATAATAACACCTGTAGTGTACGAAAGTGGATGCCCTTAGAGCCTCTCGCAGATTGGTAATAAATCTTTGCATCAAACATCCATGTTGCATGTAATATATCTATAGAATCTACAATCACAACTAGAAAGGCAAGTTAACATGTTTGTGTGTATGATAAAGATAATGACATACAAGATATCTATTTAGCATGTGTAATAAAGCGAACATGTAAGCATAAGTAAGAAAGAGTAAATGTAAACAAGATATGCGCAAAGATATCGTGGATGAGATGAAATGGAATACAACGTCAAAGACAGAACAATGTTCCCCTCAAGTGGATGTGTATGTATGCAATGAGGTTCATTTATTTATGCCCCCTCAGTAGTCAAGAATGAACCGTAAATGAGAGTGTGTCATTGGGAAATGGTTCGAGCAATGTGTTGTCATGTGTAGAAGATTGAATATGATGCCAGAAAAGTGTTGATTGTGGGATTGTAAGATGATATTGAATGCGACATAGGGATGATGTGCTAGAATGTGTGATGATTTAGCCTAAAGCGTATATCACTAGATGGGTGAGTAGGGTGCCATAAAGCGTGATGATTTAGCATAAAGCGTATATCACGATATAGATGAATAAGATGGTAGGAAGCGTGATGATATGTGTGAATAAGATGATGGCTAAAGATGTCACATGGTATGATAAAAAGATTGATTGATTGATTGTGAGGATCAAAGTGTAGAATGATGTAAGTGTGATGAGGTGAGGTTCAATTTTGATTTGGACCCTCGAAATGAGTATGAACCATGGGACTAGAGTGCGTCATAGGGTAGTGAGTGCAACGCGTAAAAGTAAAAATGTGTAATATGTGTAGTAGATGCCATAGGTGTGTGATGTGCAAAGGGTGTAATGTGTAATGTAGAGTGTGTAGTATGTAATGCAAGATGCGTAGATTATATAAGTGTGGAAGTGTAAAAGCGCGTGTGATGTCGAAGATGTGGATAATGTAAAATGTAGAATAATGTAGTGTGTAGAATGTGTATGATGTATGGGTGTATGAAGCACATAGTGTGGATGATGCAAAGTAGATGAAAGATTGTATATACGAAATGTGTATGATGTGTGAAGATGTGTTGTGTATTGTCGATGGTGTAGTGTGTGAGGTTCCTGTATCTAGGATGCCCTCAACAGTCAAGTGTGAACCATAACACAAAAGTGCGTCATAGGGAAATGATGATGCAAATGTATAGAGATGTGTGTGATGAATGTGAAAGATTAAATGCGATGTGTGTAAGATGTATGATAGTTCATAATGATAAAAGGTGTGGGGGGGAGTAAGTTCGATGCCCCCCAAGTGTGTGATGATTATGAGCATTTTAATGCCCCGCCTCGGGACACTGGAAACCATACCAAAGTGTCACTAAAAATTGGGTAATTTTTTTTTTAAAAGTGAAACTAAAATAATACTAATGTCTGCCTCACTTTGCTTTTCGTTAATAATTAATTTATCTTAATTTAATTTACCCAAAATTAAATAAACACTAGCCCAATGATAATTTAATTATTTTATTCTATTAAGTTCACTAGGGTCACAAATAAAAGTCTACACCCCTTTATAACTTAATTAGTCCCCCCTTTTGTATTAGTTTGCTCACACACCCCTATTCATTTTATTTTTCATTCCCATAAAAAGTGCATGACTTAAAGAGTGTAGGGTTGAATGAGAGCCCTAGGATAGATCAAATCTTGACCATTGATTTCAAATTTTACCCTAAAGTTGCCCTAAACATCTCTATGTTTTTCTTTTTCCTTCTTTTCCTCTTCTCATTTTGTTTTTGTTTTGTCATTTGAATGTGCAAGTTGTGGAGGAGCTAAGGGAGAGATGGATTCATGGAATTTCTCTTTTGATGAGGAGGATCTTAATATTATTGCATTATTATCCCTTTTATATGCCCACCCAACGGAGATCTCCTCGATTTGGGCATTCCTTTCATACCCACAAGTTTATTGTCATTTATTTATTTTATTATTATTTTTGTTATAGAATGCCAAACCTCTTCAAGAGAGATATATATATATATATATATATATATATATATATATATATATATATATATATATATATATATATATATATAACCAAAAAAAAAATAATAAAAGCTTTTTTTTGAAATCGAAAGAATCAAAACCGCAGTGAAAAGAACATGGCACGAGAAGCTATAAGCGACAAATTGGAGAAGGGGATGGTTTGTGCGAAGTGAGGGATGTGTGGGAAGTAAGGGGAGAGGGTGTAAAGGTGCGTGGAGAGGGAGTGTGTGTGCGCATGTGTGGGGTAGGAGCGGTGGGTGCCCCTCTGGTGTGGGGAGGGTTCGGCCCTCCCCAAAAACTCCATTTCCTTACCCTAAATCCCACGCTTTTTTTTTGGGAAAAGTTTGTATGTTTTGTTTTTTTGTTTGTTTATTCTTTATTAAAAGTTTAGTATATGTGGATAATATATTATATTTATTTTATAATCTATAAAATTTAGTATATTTATATGATACACTATATTTATATTTTACTATATAAAATTATAATACATTTACCTTATATATATTTTATTTTATAAATACTAAGAAATCAAAGTATATTATACAACTATATTAATACCTACATTAATGTGTAACTATGTAAAAGTTTAACATAGTTCAATAGTATAAGATAAATGTATATGTATTTTCTATTTATTATTATTTTTTGTATAAAAGTTACATCTCATGTATTACTAAAAAAACTATCCCAAGTTGTAAATTAATAAAATGTGTTTGGACATTTGTTGTGGAGTATGAGATTCACTACTCTTTTCCAATACATTCATGTTAAGATAAATTTCTTATTTTTGTGATAGAAGGAAAATGTAGTAAAATAGTTCAAAATATACTTGGAATATATCTGAAAATTGGAAAGAAAGAATTAATATTGAATTTCGATTTCCTACTACAATCATTTAATAAGTTTTACATGGAAAGTAGTAGAAAAGGACTAATTTTATTTTCATTGTAGAATGCTACCAAAATTTGCAAGAAAGACCTATTAAAAGGATGATGGTATTTCCATTTAATGATAATCCTAAAGCTCTATGCTATGGCTAGATTTCCTTTCCAATGCTCTTAGCAAAATGCATATTTCAGATTTTCAAACAAATAAGATCTCCAACAAAGTAATATCATTTCTTTTGTAGAAACATATTTCCATTAAATAATCTTTCTTTTCAAAAAAAAAGAGAGTTTCAATTCAATGCATTTAGAGTAAATAACTATTTTACAAGATTTCTTTTCCAATGAGTCTTAACTCTCAACTACAACATGTTTTTCCAATAATTAAGATATACAATGGAATCATTAAAAGACTTCACTTCAAGATTGAAAGGAAGGTTGCACAACAATTGTGACTCAAGTTTACAAGTAACCCCAAATACAAAAGATGATTTTACAAGACAATGAGAGTTCCCCCATAGCCATATCCATAAAGTTGCAATGAGAGGTAACAATGAAGAACCATGATGACAAGTAACTCCAACTATCTTCCACTTGAGCTCCAACTTCAAAAGCTTTTAAAGAACCAACACAAGGAGAAAAAGCTTGTTTAACCACCCAACCTTTAGGCATCATTACATGCCTTTCCAAGGTTGGAAGACATGCTAGCCTCCCCCAAGCCCATGGGAGAGAGAGCTAGCCTCCACAAACTTTGCACAAGATAAAGGGAGACATAACCACATTATACTTTTCACATCAAGACAATCCAAACACTAAGATGAAACCAAATTTTTGCAAAGAAGGAAAAGGAGGAGAAACCATATTCTACCTCCAAAATGGGGAAGAGAAGAAGAGATCTCCAAGTGCCAAAAGTGTAGTCCAACATTGGATGCACATAAACAATAATCTTCACAACCTCCTTATTCCTCCAAAGTCATCAAACCCTCCTTATTTCTCCATCCATTCACCAAAATTCTTCTTGGGAGGATTTTCAAACCCATTGGGTTTCCTCAACAAGAATGAGGAAGGGGGTTCAAACCATATGAGGGGAGTAAAAAAAGAACCTACATGGTTTGTCCATCAAGCCATGAGGTTTGACAGGAAAATCCCTATCTCTTCCCCATAAACTCTAAAATCCATCATGCCATATGATGGATGGAGAAAAAATTAAAACAACACAAAACATACTCAACAACTAGCAACACACAAGAAACAACACACATTTTAAACAAAACAAGACTAAGATCTAACATATTATAAAACATAAAATGAGCTCAAGGAGCCTACCTCCAAAAGCTCTCCAACACTCTAGCTTTTCCTCTTCCTTATCCAAACAAGCTCTAGCTCCAAAATCCCCAAGCCTCCAAGAAAAAGCTCAAAAAAATGTCCTCTTCTTTCCCCATGAGGGAGAATTTGAAGAGAAGCCAACAAAAATCCTCACAAATGAGGGGGTGACATGTGTCACCCCTCTCTTCCCTTAAGGTCAAAGATTCTCAAAATAAAATAAATAAAATAGAGAAAAGATAAAATAGCTTTAACACTCTTCTCCCAAATTACCCAAAATGAAAAACAAAACAAACTAGTGCAACTTTTACAAAACACACATACCAATCCACCTTACATGGATGTGACCAAAGGGAGGCAAAATGGGAGGGAAACTCCCTCTATGCCTTGGAATTAAGCCCCTACCTATTAGGTAGGGTCCAAGGGCCTATTTTCATGCTAAGTGAACTCCCAAACTTAAAAGGGGTCACTTAAAATGCCTAAAATAGCCAAATTTCGGGTTTGACACATTTGGGCACAAGTGTAGAGGATGTGGGGCCCACCCAAGGGTTCACATGTGACCCTAATCCCCTCTAATTAATTACATCATTACCCAAACTCAAAACTTAATGAAAGTGGGGACCATTAAGTCCCCAAATCAAGTTTACAAAGAAACTAAACATCCTAAACAAGATTAATATTACATGACATACTACATTACAAATGAGGGTCACTCATGGTGCCCGAAATAATGAAAGCTAATACTAAGGCCTCATACAATAAACATGGTTAGGACTTAGCCCCATGGGCCACTTGTGTAAAATTTGCGTAGCTGCCTTGAATCCCACGTTCTCCTATGACCTGTCACCTGCACACTCATTGCACACATTAAACACACCTATCCGATACAATGTAAATCAACTACTCAATAAGCGATCAATGAAATCTATGCTAGCATATCATCATCTTGGAATCAAAAATGTGACAACATGCATAATTATACACAATTTACCATGAGTTAGCCATAACGATAAATAAAAGTGACATACATCCATAAAATCCAAACATGCAACTAAACTGAGTATCCATCATATATAAATAAGGTCCAAACAACATCATATTAGTTAGTATCCGTAACATCATAAGATAAGGTGTCAATATAGTAATCAAGTCAAATTGACACTATACGCCCAAATCTCCATACATGTCTAAGGAGGTCAAATATCCTACATAATGTCCAAAATATATCAAATCCATGTCAAAACATGTCTATGAGTAAAGAGAACAACAAATAACTGAGGCTATAAAAATGTGGGCACTACAAGTGTGTTAGTCGATGAATGATGTTTGGAATAGACAGATAGGTGAGGTGTGAAGATGATGAAATGTAATTGATAGTGTATAGCTGACATGATAGTTGATGAAATATTGTGTCATATGCGAGACTAGCGATAGATAGTAATAGATGTATGTATGTATGAGTGATTATGTAATAGATAGAGATGTGGATGAAGCATGTAATGTGAAGATGAAACATGGTTCTTATTGTAAGAGATCCTCAACAATCATGTAAGAACCGTAAGAACACAAATGTGTCATCAAGAAATGAAGATGCAAATGTATCAAGAGATGTGTAAAAGTACAAAGCATCAAGACGTGCGATGATATTGACATTGGATAGAAATGCAAGGGGGAGAAGCTATGATGCCCCCCAAGTATGTAAGTGATGGAGATCTAGTCAAATATACTAAGTGGATCAATGTAAGGAGTAATTTCCTTAATAAAAGTGATGGGACACTGAGGTGGTAATGTTAGAGGAGCCTTGAGCGGTGGAAGTCGAAAGAGGTTAACTAGATTTTGGTAGTCTTGCGTAGTGAGTGGTGTCTTATTTACCATAGATGACTTGAGAGGTGGAGGAGTTGTATTGATATTTAGAGGAGGTTGCTTAATTTGACTCGGTAATATTGTAGATGACTTAGTAGGAGGAGGTGTTGGACTGAGTTTTAATGGAGGTTGCTTAACGACGCTTGATTTTCCGTCGAAGGAACACGAGAAGTAATGACATGATGTTCATCGACATAGACGAATAAGATTTAGGAATCCATTGGGATGTAACGATTATAGATAAGTATGCAACAAAATGTTGTGCAAAAAATGAGATAAAGCCTTGAAACTCAAGATACTTGATTCTTCGTTATAAAGCATAACAATTATTGTCATTATGTCCATTGATTTGATGATAATTACAATATGGATGACCCCAATATTTTTCAAGTCAGTAAGGAGGATAGCCTTGAGTAGACGGTAAAGTGATCAATTGATGACTAAGGAGCTCAGTAAGAATGCTATGTTTCTGAGTATTGCGATCAAAGGTGAGAGGCTTTGGTAATGGGATGACTTGACGCTCATTGATATGAGAACATGTAGTAGACATAAAATGAAGATGAGATGTAGAAGGAGAACAAACATAAGCCTGAGAAACGTCCTTAAGATATTGTATTTTAGATTTGAGAGATGTAATCGTGGATTCTATAGCTTGAAATTTGTCTTGAAATAAAGAATGTAAAGCTTGAATTGAGTCCAACATGGATTGATTAGATGGAGGATCATAAAGACTAGGGTCATTAGATAGACGATCTAAAATAACACTCACTTGATGCGGTGGCGTATCGCTAGGGAGATACATGGTGTCTAGGGATTTTTTAGAACAACTTGGCAATTAGGATGCATTTGAATTAAATCATACAAAGAAATTTGAGGAATTTTAGGAGCCATGATAAAGAAGATTGATGAGACCCTTTAATTATTGTTTTAATTGTCTCATTTGTTGTATATTTTGTATACCTTTGCACTTGTTTATCCCAGTTATCCTATCAGACATTTCCACCTGAACTTAAACTTATGGCACTTATATTAATTAATATAACTATTACTAAGTTACTCTATTTCATGGATTTTGAATGTGCATGTTAATCTCTTTGATACAATGAAATGATTAATAGTGATTTGTCTAAATGCCATACTTGTTTGCAAGAAGTGTTATATGTTTCCACTAACATGCAACCGTAGAAACTCTGTCACAATGTAAAGGAAATCATCCGCAGAAACTGACATGCAACAATTGGGATTTGTCTATAGAAAAACACCGATAGTCAAAGGAGAAAACACACATATAAAAGACCGTGATTGTGGGAAGCTTGATCAATGTGGATACTTCATTTGAGTTTTCATATATCAATAAAGAAGCAATTATGACAACAAGTAGCAGATCTCATGCCAATAGATGATTATGCTCTGCAACTACAACTATGGAACTAGTTGATTTAAATTGATGCCTAATTGTTAGAATGAACAATTACTTACGTTGTTGTATTAGAACACCTCTTCTTAGTATTAATTGCATGCATAAAAATATACGGATTTATTAGTAGTGAAATTTTACTTAATCAAAATGTAACTGTTAGTTTGAAGGAGTCTCTTCACGTCTCTACTGAATATAAAGAGAATGACGAGACTGTAGTAGATATCAATCCATAGTTAAGGAATTGATGTAAGTTTCATTCTAAATCTTCATGCTAATGAATAAAATATGAGTTCTATCATTTTACTATAGACACAAGCCTTAGGAAGGGTTAGCACCCAAGGCAGGGCCCACTTGTGGTTTGCTAAACCCCCTTTCCTTTTTGTTTGCTGTTTTAGTTCTTGTCATGAATAGATTAGAATTGCAGTAGTTCATTCCTTTATTTGGGTTATGCTTTTATCTATTTTATTACTTAGCTGTAGCATCTACTTTCATCTGCAATGCAATTTATTTCAGCATTGTATTTCTAATTGTTGTGACAATAATATTTTAGTTTATACCTCTTAAGCACTTGTAACTGTGTATACAACACTGACAGAGTTAAAATTTTACATCCCTAGGTTTGATGAATAAATGACTGTGGATTAGTGAACAACATATTAATTAATGTGAGTTAATCTACAACACCAAAGATGATATGCCAAAGAAGGATCCAAAAGATCGATCACGAGTGGGGTTCACTAAAATGTAAATATATGAGCCTAATATGATGTTATTGTAGAAGTAAAATAAATATGTAATGAAGTACATGAATTAACTAAAGAAAACTAAGCAATAAAATGTGAAACCCTAGTTGCAAAGAGGAGAAGAAGGTACTTAGCTGATTCACAATAAATTCTAAACTCGTACTCAAAGTGTTGACCAGATGAACATAGGCGGGAGCTTCACACAGAGACCCGTAAAAATATAGATATGGATAGATAGGCTAGATTGGGGTGCCTAGAGAGGGACAAGGGTACTTGCGGGTGTCCTAGGCCTATTTATGGGTGCATGGGTCTGTGGAAAAGCTCAGAAAACATCATTTGAGGTGTTGCAATGTGTTCACTTTTAGTCGTATTTGGTCACTCCGAGGTCGGACCAAGATTTCGAGGTCGCTGAAATCCCGCAATGAAATATGAACCTGCAAAACCCTTGAATAGACATCAAATCCTAAAAAAGAAAGATGCAAAATGAGGGTCGACTACCCTCAACTATCACAATGGTGAACTTATGACTAAGCACTACACTACATCTCGGACTCCAATGTAGCTCTATGTGTATGCATGTGGAATTTTCCTAGGTGGCTCTCGTGCGAGTTGCACTTGATAGTGAGAAAATAGCTAGATGTAAAGAAATTTAATAAATGTGCGCATTTAATAGAATGAACTTCCCTCCTATGAAGTGTATGCATAATAAACAACCATTATGTCCCTTTTGATGGTGCTAGATGGATGAAATTAAGATCTTAGATGCTTGATGGATGTAACCTTAGGTGGTGATAGCTAATGCTTAATGCTTGGTCCTTTATTATGATCACACAACTTTATATTTATATGGTTCCTTTTCTTGAATTTTGTAACCTCGAAAAGGATGACTAAAAAAAGATAAGATACTCAAACAGATAGTAATGCAGACCCAAAAAGTGTGAGTAATGTATAAATAGGATAGGGGCACCCAGGGATGAGGGCACTGACGCATCTATCTTGGCCAGGCATCGGTGTCTGGACGATAAAAGCTAGAATATAAAAAGATAGATCTGCGTAAGTAAGGGTGCAAGACTAAAAGGAACAACATAAGACAAAGAAAGGTGGCCAAGGACATGGGTTGATTAGTACTTTTATCACTTAGGAATCATATGAATATTAGTATGTAATAAGGACTAGATAATTACCCAAAATGCATGATCTTGTGTCTACACCCTTAACAAAGACTCTTGAAATTATGACCCTTTTCTTATTTTTGAAGGGAATTAACTCTATTGAGAGCCTTGTTCATTCCAAAATTCAGATACCATGGCTCAAGATTAAACTAAAATATAAGTTAGCCAATTCAAATCTTCCTTCCATTTTGAAAATTTAGGAATTCCTCCCGGATGTTATATCGCACTAGCTCCCTCTTCAAATACTGGTTTCTTGGTGGTAAGATTAATGGTGGAATGCAAAAACCCTTCTAAAAGTTAGTCCATAGGTTTTCTCTATCAAATTATGATCTCCCCCCACCCTCTATAAGTTGAATCCTCATTAGGGCTTGAATTACTCTCCTCGATTTTTGTTTTCTTGCCTTAATTGAGTATGAAATTATCAATTAGAACAATGCACACTTTTGTGGTGTTTTGTTAATTAATGTCCACAATTAGAGGAAAATATTAAACATATTGGTTTTAACACTCCCAAAATTTCTACATGTTCCTATCTTGAAACATTTTGTAGACATACTAGAAAACACAACTTGCACATAAGGTCTCCTATTAAAAATACCAAAAACATCATAAAACACAATAATCCCACAAAAACAACTAAAAATATAAAACCCCACAAAATGGTGATAAAATACACCTCATCACTCATTTACTAACCCTCACCCACTCACATTTATTTTTTTCCACCCCACCTACCCATTTGCATACCCAATGCACTATGGACCCTTATCATCTCACCCATTTATGCACATTGCACCCATATCTATCACAATCTTATATGTACTCAAAAAATATAAAACACCACTCACCCCCATTATTTCACTCTCTTAGATACCCTTGACTCTTTGTGCACTTTAGCCCATACTTGAGGTTTTACTTCTTTGCTTGCATATTTTGGGATTGAAGGTTTTGGAGAGGTGAAGGCATATCACAAAGGATAGGTGAAAATTGTTGCATCACTATTTTAGAAAAATTTCAACACAGGTGTTAGTCACAATTGCGTTTGTCTTGTGATCTCCATGCGATTTTCAATGAATCACAACCACGACTAGTTTGAGATCGAAAGTGTACTTTCCATATGCATACATTATTTTATCATTTTTACTGAATAAAATATCTTTTCTCCTTAAATGGTTAGGTATTGTGACAGGAGGCAGGTCCCCTAACCACAAAAAAACTACTAACATTTTTCTAAGTGTGTTGTGTGTAGGTTTTGATTCAGATCTAGAAGTTTCTACCCACTTTATTCATTAAAGAACCCATGATTGTCCCTCACTTTTCAATGGTAGCGTAAGCCCATTATTTTTAGTAGCATTGATTTGGTGATTGTTATATCAACTAATACATCTTATAGGTGATCCAAATCTAAGAATAGATTTTGGCGATGACGGTCGGACCATTTTGGTTGTGGGTAAATTATTTTTATTTCGAATCGATATTGTTTTGTTTAGGGTTTTGTAGTCCTTCATGTTTGTTTTTATTTTCCCTAATGTTTATATTGCATATTTAACACTTGGTCTTATAGATCCGCTAAAAATAGACAAAAAAAAAAAAATAAAAATATGGTCTGTAGGATAGTCACGGTGTGTGACTTTATTGTGATTTTTCTCGCCAAAAATTGACAATTTGGTTGCAGGGTAGTCACATATGCGACTTTTCTCTAATTTTGTTTCTACAAAAACTTAAAAATACTTGTTTCTTCATAAGGAAAAGGATTGGGAATGAATACACATTAAATACAAGTTTGGATACAGGTAAATACCCATCCACATAACTGTGGGAAGTACTTGGGCATAATCCCTACAAATCTTTGTGAGTACCACATGAACCCCAAGGCGCTGACACATTAAGAGGACTCACTGGAGAAAAGGGTAAATGACCCAACCTGATTGACTAGTTCCACCTGTGAGGTAGACCCAATGTTGTCCATGGTAATGACCCCATCTTGATTGATCAAGGGGTAAATTCTGTGACTAGAAATTTTTTGGTGAACAATACTCATTCGGATAACATTGGTAGTTATAAAGAGATCTTTACATAGGAAACCACACTAATCAGGCCCATATTCAACCTGAAAATAAAAAAAATAATTTTATCATGATCAAAACACCTCATCTCAATTTCCACTGTATCTGAGTCACATATGCGACTATTTTTTCTCTTAACAATATTCTCTTACACTTTTGTATTCATTTTTGAAATTCGTTATGAGTCCCGATTTTCCAAGATCAATCGTAGGTACAACCGCCTAGCAATTTTTCAACCCCAATTTTTCCCAGAGCAAGTTATGTGTACGACTACCTTGTAATTTTTCCATTAATCAATTTTCCAATCTATCATTATTCAGTCTTGTCTACATCACTTTTCTTACATTCTCGTCATTTTTCAAAATTTTCTATAGAGCCAGTCGTAGCTACAACTACCCTACAATTTTTTAGTCAGATATTTTTCATTTTTTATTCTATTCTCGGTCATCTTAATCATTCAGTTCATTCATATTTCAATACATCTTTACTACACGTTATGTGCTCTAGCTAGTTATGCGCTCCAGGTCCGCCCTTTGTGCACTCCTTTCCCTTACACGCTTTGATCAACCCCTTGTGCACTCTGGTAAACCCCTTGCATGCTCTAGTCCCTCGCGCACTTTGGTCAACCCTTTACATACTATGATTAACCCTTGCACACTCCAAGAACCCCCTTACTTTATCTTATCCCTCGCATGCTCAAGTCAACCCCTTACACACTCTCGGTCTTCCCTTGTGTGCTCTAGTCCCTTACGTGCTCGTGTCGCCTCTTGGGAATTCCCGATCCTCAGACGCTCTAGTCAGCCCCTTGTGTGCTCTTATCCCTTGGGCACTGGTTAGCCCCTTATATACTCCGATATCTTTTAAGCTCGGGTCAACCCCATTACATACTCTTGTCCCTTGCTCACTCCGATCATCCCCGCATGCTTCGGTCCCTCGTGCACTGGTTATCCCCTTTGTGTTCTCCACCACTTGGCATGCTCTCGTAATCCCCTTATGTGCTTTGGTCTCTTGCGCATTCTCGATCCATTCTATTCTTTATATCCTCACTTTGTTTTGGTCGCAGTGTAACCACCTTGCAACCGCCCCATAACATCTACTCGACACTTTGTACAACTCATCACCCTAACTCTAACCATTGACTACACATTACCCAACTTACTCCCGTGCTAGATGTGCCCACGAATGGGTCATCTTCCCATCTACTTACCCATTATTTTTATACCACTAATAACACCAACTTCTTCTCTCTGTCACACTTGTGACGGGCCTTACCTCTATCCCTACGCCCTACACCACCCTCTTCTCTATTTCCCCACGTCCCATCACTCCACTCCCCACCGCCGACACCTCACCCCATACCGATGGGTGTTGTCATTCCCTTCATTTAATCAACTTCTTGTTGATGTCATATCAAACCAGGGGTGTGTCTAAAGCTATATGTAACAAGAGTAATTTTAACCGATCTAGTAGTTGACTGTAGTTATTTTTATATTTTCTGGGGGATCTCTTTAATGTCTTAAGGACTTCTTGGTAAAACCTTATTTAAATCAAACTATGAAAACTTGTTGAAAGTAAACACACTAAAAGATTTGCTGAAAGGAAACACACTGTGCAGAATGGAAACACACTGTGCAGAATGGAAACACACTTGCTATTGGAAAATAAACACACTTGCTTATGAAAGTAAACACACTTGCTTTTGGAAAATAAACACACTCAATTTAGAATGCTGGAAAACAATTGCAAGAAATATAAGAATCTATCTAAACACTGTAGGAACAAGTATACAACAAAGTTTAACTTGAAAGAATTAAAACAATACAAAATTAATAGATCTAAGCTATTTGCTGAAGAAATATAAATACCAAATAAACGAATATCCTGGTCCTTGGGGGAGTGAGCCCTTGCTCCTCCTCGAATCAAGATTTAACAACTCAAAATTCTCTCAAATAGGAATGGCTATTTTATTGATAAAACATTCAGAATTACAAATGTACTGGATCTGAGTACTTAGTCTATTTCTCTTCTCTGTTCTATTTCTATCTCATTCTATATCTTCTATTATATTATCTACTACAAGTCTGATTTTATATACATCACACTGCCTCAATGATTCTGATGAAATCGAATCATGCCCAGAATAGATGTTGAGTCAGATTGCGGTTGATCAAATAGTTGTAGGATAACTCTCCCTGGATTTGTGTTCATAAATCTTCTCATCCTTTCTTGATTGAAAGGGTCGTAGATGCAAAATCTCTAGATGTGGTTAAAATAGATAACTCCCATTAGTTCCGGAACTTTGGAGAAGTTCCAGAACCATAGGAATTTGTTAAGGATCAAAACCGTGAGAGTTCCGGAGCTATCCCCAGGAGTTCCAAAACTAAGTCCGAAAATTCCAGAACTAAATATTGGAGTTTGGAACTAAGTCCGAAAGTTCGGAACTAATGATGACTATGTGATGGAGTTCTAGAACTAGCTTGGAAGTTCCGAACTAAGTTGTGTGGGAACAGATGTTGCTGAAAACATACTAAACACTTCCTGCTTCATTTCCTCAACTGATTAGACCTACTTTATTACAAAATTGAATTCAAACACACACTTGTCAGGAATTCTAGAGCTTTTAAACATTAGAATCACAATCAATCAAAAGACAGACAATTACATCCTAACTCATATTAGATTAACTAAAAGTCACACAATGCAATCAAACTTAATAAAAAGGAGAGTAAGATGAGATCATATATTATACATTAATCGAACATATTTTGGCCTCATCATTTCCCCCAAACTTACTTGTTTGTAAGTCCCTTTACAAAATTCATTCTTAAAAAGTGGGGTTATAAGTTCTGCATTCCATTTGATTGCTCAGATCAAATGGCTGAAACTGGATTTTCCAATGTTTAAACTTAGATGTACTATACCCTGCTCCTGCTTCTATTTTCCTCTCCCACTGTTCAAATTCAGTAGGGTCTTGAGGTTCTCTATTTTTCCAAGGAGACATGGGGGTGAGAAGTAGAGGGGGCCTTGTTCACATTCTCATCCGTATTTTCCCATAGGTTTCATTGACTTGGGAATTATTGTACATAAATATTTTGCCCTTTCTAAACTCCAGATCAGATTTGTTGGGAAATTACTTCCCTTCTTCTCAAGGAAACAGTAAGGAGTTCCCACCTCTTTGAGCATCCTTCATAAATATCTTCAAAATTTTCCTCCTCATAGGAGGTGAAGGCATCAATACTCTTTTGCAAAATGGCAAGATAGTGTGTATTGAATCTCTCATCAAAGGCATGAGTTCTAAAATGTGTGAGGAAGGCAAAGGGTTTACCATAATGAGATCTCATACAAAGACTTGTTGAGCTAGATTTCAATAAAAATTCAAATTCCCTTTCCTTCCATGCAATTTGGTTTTGTAGAACAGAGACAAATGCATTGAGTTGGCTCTCCCCTACATATAAATTGATCATAAATCTTGTGTTTTTCTCTAGCATAAAATTGCAAAGATAAAATTCACACAAAAGATTTTTCTACTCAGGGCTAGAGAGAGAGTAAGCTGCCATGAATTCAAATTCATCTTTTAATTCATGTGGAAGTCCACATGCAATTCTTGACAGCTGCCAGCGGATGAATTGCTCTTCCAAAAACACACTATATGCAGGAGAGGGCCTCCTACAGGCAAGCAATTTCTCACTCATAATACAGACCATATGAATTTTTGCAAGGCATTTATATTTATTTCCTTCCTCCTTATAAAATTTTTCTTCCCATTCCTTTCTTGCCTTCATCTCTTCCTCCATCTTGGTCTTTAATTCTTCATTTAATGTTTTGGCTTCTCTGAGCTCCCTGCAAGTATCATTCCATAGCTATTTGAGTGGCAAATAGGTCAACTCAGTCTATGCAGAGGTGTGGTGTGGACAATGTAGACTATTTTCTAGAAGTCCGAAATTCTTCCTCTCTTTTTCTACTAGTTGCTTCTTGGTTCTTTGATAATTCCTCAGTCTTGGCTGCAAGCTGAGTTGTTAGCTCATCAATGAGAATTTCCCTTTGTTCTAACTTAAGTTTGAGGAAATCCAATTCCTCATCCTTTTCTCTGATAATGAGCTCTTCTCTAGACAAGAAAAATCTGTTTAACTTGCTATCTTTCTTCTTCCTCTAAAATCACTTGAGGAGTTGGGAATTCTTCCTCTATCAAAGGAAATTTTCCTTTTCTTATCCTGGATGCCAAATCTTTTTCTTTATGTGGCAATCTTTGGCGGTTAAGCCAATTCCTGAAAATCCTGCTCTTCAAATCTCTCCTCTCCTCTATCCATTTCAGCTTGACTTGGCTCAGGAGGAGTCATGGCCATGCTGCCCAAAATGTCAGCAGCTTCTTCTTCCATCCTTTCCTACTCACTCCTTCCTTCTGGGGTTTCCCTTGACCTCTTATGAATTTTTCTTATCTGGGGAAATTCAACATGCCCAGACTGAATTTCCTTCTAGAGCTTCTTCTTACTATTCTTTCTTGCTCTTGTGTGGGTGAGCTATCACCGTCAGAGACAGATATTGGCTCCCTGAAGCTGCTGCAGAAGAAGGAATTTCCTTCATAGGTACAAAAGGCTCTGCTATTTTTATCTTTCTCACCGACCTTCTTCTTTTTGGTATATTTTCTCTTCCCTTTTCCCTTTATCCTTTTGCGGGGGCATACATTTCCAGCATTAGTGAAGGAGAGAATGGGGCTGGAATTGTCCTTCTGATAATATTAGGGTTTTTCTTGAACTTGCCAAGAAACTTGTCCCAAATTTCTTCTCCATTCTTCTTTGACAGAAATGGTGCTGGCATATTAAATGAATTAGACCATGATGCCTAATTGTCCCAACACCCCAGAATACCTCTGAGCCATGGTCTGTATAGAATCAAAAAGAAACCCTGGAAGGTTTATTATGTACTCAAGTTTGGTGGCTCCATACTTCAGATATATGAGAATTTTTAAGACTTCTTTTCCCACAGACCCAAATTGACCATCACAGGTTAAATATTTTACTATCCAAAATGCTACACTCATCAAAGGGTTTGGGAAAAACTCGGCCCTTCTGACCCCTTTTATGATTTTCTTTGTATTATAGATGTACTGGGGTTCAATTTCTCCTTCTTGTAGTAAGACTTCAACCAGTTCTTTCAAAGTCCCCTTGGCAGGTTGTGGGACATGCACAATTGGCACTCCAGACACATTACTTATAGTATTTACAGAAAAAGGAATAAATATATTTCTCACCTTTGTTCTGGATTGTTCTAGGTTTATGACGAATTCTCTTACCAATTTGTCATTATGCCTTGAAAATTTCTTCAGGAACTCTAGCCATCCTACATGCTCAAAGATGGATGCCACTTCTTCATCTGCAAGTAGTAGCTGGGAATCATCCTCTGGTTCAGATTTCTTCTTAATCCCCATATCAGCTTGAGTTCTGTCTCTTTTGATTTTGTGCAAATTGGTTGCAGGCCCTTTTCCTTAGCTACGGAACTGATGAATTTGGCTGCGGAACCTCTGTTCTTAGTTGCGGAACTTCTGAATTCTCTATTCTTTGTTGTGGAATACAAACTTAATTCAATGCTCCTTCCTCAAAATATCTTTGTAACTTATTTCACTTGATTTTTGCAATAATGATTACTAATGATAACCATGCCACCACTTATTCCATCCAAATCAATTTCATGATTACACACTTGTAATCATAATGTATAAATAGATGACTCATCATACCTACTTTTAAATTAAGTCAAATCACACATGTAAACATTTAATCAACCCTAAATAAGTTAAAAGACATAATTACCATCCTTGATGATGTAATCCTTTTGCTATGATGACTCATCATTCCTACAAGTGGAACAAAACATGATTAGATAAGATAGCTGGAATTCAAAAGAATTCCTTTATTTGAACTAGCCAAAAAGAGGTCAACTGCCATTTGTTGGTTTTCAATTGACCTTTGAGAGAATTATTATTTTTATTATTATTATTTTTTAAATTTTTTTGGGGAAGAAAACGCCATTTGCTGGTTTTCATCTTCTTCCCTTTATTCTGGATCTATCATCTGGTTATTTGATCATTTTGGAAGAACTGGGTTCTTCCATATGATCAAATTCTTTGTTTGCTTCAATCTTCCTCAAGAATTCATCCTTAGTGGGAGGCTTCCTATAGAGTTTCAGCCTATGTCCATTGACCAAGAGTGTTCTGCTGCTGCCATCAATGAGAAGTAACTGAATAGAACCATTGTCAAATATCTGCTCAATCTGATAGGGTCCCAACCATTTGGTTCTCAATTTTCCCTTGAATTATTGGTACTTAGAATCAAACAACAATGCCTAGTCTCCTACTTTGAATTTCCTTTTCTTGATATGTGTGTCATGCCATTGCTTCCTTTTCTCTTGAATCATCTCTGTCTGTTGAAGTGCTTCCAACCTTAATTCATCCAACTCATTGAGTTGGCCAGATTATTTCTTTTTGAGCTGCAATCAACTCAATTACCACCTTTACTTTGTTGTCCTTAACGTCTGAAGTTCAAACTCTATAGGAAACAAGGGATTTTTCCCATAGACTAATTCATATGGTGAAAACCATGTTGTAGTTTTCCAAGTTGTATTATAAGCCCAGACAGCTTCAGGTAGTCTCTTTACCCAATATTTTCTCCTAGCTTCCAATGTTTTGGTAAGGATGTTCTCCAATTCTTTTTTTGTTACTTCAGCTTGTCCATTTGACTATGGGTGGTAAGGAGATGCCATCCTATGATTGATTTGGTAATACCTTGTGAAATCTTGGATCATATTAGACATGAATTGTGGTCCCTGATATGAAACTATGCTCCTTGGTGCTCTAAACTTTATCATAATTCTATTCCAAAGGAAATTAACAACTGATTCCTCAGTGGCATTTGTCAATGCCTGCACTTATGCCCATTTTTCACATAGTCAGTACATACAAGAATATATTCCTTCCCTTGTGAAGGAGGATTAAAGGGATCAACAAAATCCAATCCCCATCTCTCAAATGGTTCAACCACAACTTGAGGTTGAAGAGGCATTTCATTGGTGAAAGTTGGTTGTCCCATCCTTTGACAAGGATCACACCTCTTGATATATCTCTTCACATCCTTGTACAGAGATGGCCAATAATAACCAGTGCCAAGTATCTTATGAGTTGTTCTTTTCATTGAATAGTGTCTTCCACTTGGTTTATCACGACATGCTCACGAGGATGTCAAAGATTTCATCCTCTCTTACACACATGCAAGACAAAATCAAGAACACACTTAAATAACATTCCATTTAACCATTTGAGTTGTGCTTTGGTTTTAATTAAATTCTTTATTTGTTTCTTAGAGAAAAAAGGAGGAAAATTCCCTGTTGCAAGATAATTTTCCATATTAGCAAACCATGGTGTACTTGCTTGAGATTGCAAACAATTGTTCATCTAGAAAGTTATCCTTGACTGGATCTTGCTCCCCTATGGTGGTTAGTCTTGACAAAAAATCAGCTACCACATTAGATTTTCCTTGATTGTCCACAATGGAAATATCAAATTCTTGTAAAAGTAATAACCATATAATTATTCTTCCTCCAACCACTAGTTTATTCATTAAATACTTAATTGCTGAATGATCTGTGTGTAAAAATATCTTGTACTGTAATGTAATGTCCGAATTTATTGATTACATAAATCACAACTAGAAATTCCTTTTTAGTGGTGGTGTAATTCTTTTAGTGGGAGTAAGATTCTTGCTAAGATAGTAAATGGCATACATATTTCTTCCTCATCTTTCTATCCCAATACCGCACTTTTGATGGAATAATTTGAGGCATCTGTTTGGATATGAAATGACTTTTACCAATTAGGACCTCTCAATATTAGGGGCACTTTGATTAATTTGTCTTTAATTTATTCAAAAGCATGCTTACACTTTTCATCCCAAATAAATTCACAAGTCCTTAGTAATTTAAACAAGGGGGCAACATTTTTACTAAAATCTTTTATAAAGAACCTATAGTACCCAACATGCCCTAGAAATTATTTGATATCTATGGGGGTCTAAGGAATACGTAAATCTGAAATGATCCTAATTTTTTTTTTGATCCACCTAAATTTCTTTTTTTGAAATATGGCGTCCTAATACAATCCCCTAATCCACCATCATCAGACATTTTTCATCACTAAGAGACATGTTGTGTTGTTCACATCTTGTTAACACTTTGTCCATATTTCTCAAAGCATCTTCAAATGTATCTCCATGTATAGTGAAGTCATCCATATATACTTCAACACAATCATTTGTTAGATCAACAAAGATTGCAAGTACATCTCTCTAGAAAGTTGCAGGAGCATTGTATAAACCAAATGGTAACACCCTATAGGCAAAGGTTCCCCATGGACATGTAAATGTAGTTTTTCTTGATCTTCAACAACAACTCTGATTTGATTGTACCCACTAAAGCCATCCAAGAAAGAAAAGTACTATTTACTTGAAAGGTTATCTAGGACTTGATCTATGAATGGTAAGGGAAAATAATCTCTCATTATGGCTTTGTTTAGTTCCCTATAGTCAACACATATTCTCCATTTTATATTTTTTTTTGGAAAAATTACAAGAGGAGATACCCACTAGCTATCTGAGATAGGGTAGATGAAACCTACTTGTAATAGTTTTTCAATTTCTTGTTTGACTATATCCCTTAAAGCTGGGTTAATCCTTCTTTGAGGCTGCCTAATCAAGCTTATTTTCAAGTATAGATGTGATGAGTGTAGATACTTTGATGAATCCCCTTCATATCTTTGTAATCCCAAGAAAAATCTTTAGTATGATTTTTTAGAACATCAAACAATTTAGCTTCTTCATCCTCCTTCAACCAACTGTTAATGTTTAAAGTTTTACTCGGTTGAATTTCAACATGCTTGGTTCAATATGATGATGAACTGATTTGTGGAAAGGGTTTCATTAAAGTATTTAATGGACATGTATGTGGTAACAACATATGGTATGTAGCAACATCTCCAAAAGTTCCTTGAGACATAATACTGGAAAAAGGACAGTAATGAGAATTATGATACTTATCTCTTTACAGGCCAAATTCCTCGTCACTGCTACTTTCCAAAAATTCTTCACCACTTCCTAATGTACTTGAAACTAAAGATACTGATTCATCCTCTCCCCACGATAAATCTCATTCCTCCGGAGTGAAATCATTTTCAATCAAAGAGAACTGCTATTGTCATGGTTCCGGAACTAAATGTGGTGGTTCCTAACTAAGTTCGCAGGTTCAGAACTAAGTTTGTGGGTTTCAAAACTAAGTTTGTGGGTTCTAGAACTAAGTTCATGGGTTCTAGAACTAAGTTCATGGGTTCCGGAACTATTTTTGATTACTTCAAGGATAACATGTTCTCATCCAATGGTGGATTAATCATCTCTTCTACTTCTCTTACATGATCCTGCAATGTGATCATAGCCAAAGAAGACAATTTTTGCTTATTAGTTTCAGGAGAATCAACCCACAATTGTTCATGATTGTCAGTAAAAGGTTGTGTAGTAGGATATAAGGAAATTTGTTTAGAGTTCTTACCATTCAAGATTTTCATATCACCTGACCTACAATCTATCAAAGCAACAACTGTAGCTAACCATGGTCTACCCAAAATAATGGGATAACCCAATGTTTTACCTTTTGGCTGCAATATAAGGAAGTCAACTGGATATTCCCATGACTCCACCATAATCGCCACGTCTTGATAATTCCTTCGGTTTTTCTGAATGATCTACCATCTGTAATATGGTATTAGTAGGTTATATACCCATTAATGGTAATGTTTTAAGAGTATCCACTGTCATTACGTTGATAGTAGCTCCCAAATCTATCAAAACATTATGTACATCCTTATTTCCTATAGAGACAGAAATAACAAGACTTCTAGGATGTCCGTATTTGGGAAGTAAAAGTTTTCCTGCCAATAAATCAACAAGTTTTCCATCTAATTTGATAGTTTTGGGGTACTGTTTCTTCCTTCCAGGCTTTTTCATACATAAAATTTTGATTAATTTGTTCAATTCTAGAATGTCCTTAATTTCTTATAATAGTGGTATTTCAATATTCAATTTCCTTAGTTCCTGTACCAATTCAGACTTCTTTATTTCTATAGCTTCTTTGAATCTCTCTAGAAATGGAGTCTCAATAGTGTTGCTATCTAGCTCCTTTTCTTTTCTTTCAATATCCTCTTTTGGAACAAAAGTACTAGGAATTTCATTTTCTTCTGTCATTTTAGTGATTACAAGGGGTGGAATATTAATGATTTTCCCAGATCTAGTTTGAATATCCTTACAATCCATAAGCATGTAAATCAACTAATTTTTTTAGTTCTGTTCCATAAACAAGAGTTGTTTGTTTGTTTCTTGGGTTTGCTACTGGTTGTGTTGACATTTGTGTTTGGAATACATTCTTAGTTTGTGAATTATGTGTAGGAGATCCCATGATGGCATGTTGATTCTGATTTGGATATGTTCTTCCTTGGGAATAATTACTAGGGTTCCATCTAGGTTATGACCAAGCATAAGGATTTCCTTGACCAGCCCATGGTTGTTGATGTCTCTGAGCATACCAAGCTTAATTTTCCCAATCTTGAGGGTTCCAAGTTAGTTGAGGTACCCAAGGAGGTTGTCCCAAATTTTTTGGTACTTCTTGAGAAGCCCATTGCATCGTCGAGGGATTAGGAACTGATCTTGGCATAAACTACCCTTGGTTAGGTTGTCTCTGAACAAAATTCAATTCTTCTATTGTAGATGAGGAACTAGTTTGTTTAAGCTGATTCTTAATAATGGGAAGTAAAGAAAAACATCAGTATCATGTTCTTTAGATTCATAGATAAGACACATTTCTATTTTATCTAAAGGATAGTCTCTTAATGCATGCTTCTTCCTGCATCTAGGACAATACATAGCCAATGGTTCAGTTTTGGAATTTGCTTTAGCTTATAATCCATCCATAGTAGAGGTTAATTACACTAAAATGTCTGTTTTAAAGTTTGCTAACTCATCCATTAGTTTGTTCATATATGGATTCAGACTTTTCACTGATTTTCCTTTTCTAGGTCCACCTCTCGTTCTGGAATAGCTTCTACAAATCTCTTTAATTCCATTCATTCTTATCTGATTAATGTCTCCACCTCTTATTAAGTTAAGGGATTTTCTAGATTCCTCATCCAAAACTTTAAGAAAAATGGTTTTACTTAACTCCTCAGAAAGCACAAATCCACATCGTTTGCTAACAAAGAGGAATCTATCTAAATAGTCTTCTATGTTTTCATCATCCTCCTGCTTGATTTTGAAGAATTCTTCCTTCCTATTTCTCCCTCTGCGCAATAATCCCGGTATTTATCTAAGAAGGAAGTCTCCATTTGTGCCCAAGTGCTAATAGAGTTGGATGGTAATCCCATAAACCACCTCATTCTTGCATCTTTCAAAGTAGATGGAAACAATGTGTGTTTTTGATTATCTTTTATAATCATAGGTCCGGCATAGTACCTTGAATTCAAACGAAATTGGTCGAGATCTTGAGATGACATCCCTCCAAAGGTGGGTAAATTTTTAGGTGAGATATTTTTTTATTGATGTATCATCATCTCCTAATTGGATTGGATAGGTAAAGGTCCTATTAGGTTCTCTCTCAACTTCTTGTGCCATTTTAAAAATATTTTCGAATTTTCCTCCCAATCAATGTGGTAGCGGTATGCCTTGGGGAAGGTGAAAAATCAGGAGTAGGAGGTTGAATACTCAATTGAGAATCAAAAATCACCCTAAATGGATCTTGAGTAATAAGCCTTCTCCTAAAAGTTCCACTTCCTTCGGTGGTGATCTAAGAATTCAAAAATGGCAATTCTATTTCTTGTTTGATAGGGATGATGGTGTTTCCAATTCTTTATCAATTTCCTCACTTTTACTAGAGGATGTTGTGAATTCTTGTGAAGATGTTTTTGGGTGGAATCTATCCCGTGAGTCTCTTGGTCTAATCATATAATTTGTGATATAGCGAGGAAGATCCTTCAACTACTAGATGTATGATTTGTTGCTCTTGCTAACACTTAATTAAAAAGTTCCAACTAGTGTCCCCAGTAACGGTGCTAAAAATGATGGGTGTCATCGTTCCTTCATTTAATCAACTTCTTGTTGATGTCATATCAAAGCGGTGTGTTTAAAGCTATATGCAACAAGAGTAATTTTAACCAATCTAGTAGTTGATTGTAGTTATTTTTGTATTTTACGGGGATCTCTTTAACGTCTTAAGGAATTCTTGGTAAAAACTTATTTAAATCAAACTATGAAAACTTGTTGAAAGTAAACACACTGAAATCTTTGCCAAAAGGAAACACACTGTGCGAGAATGGAAACCCACTTCTTTGTTGGAAAATAAACACACTTGCTTCGAAAGTAAATGCACTCAATTTAGAATCTTTGGAAAACAATTGAACGAAATATAATAATCTATCTAAACACTTGCAGGAACAAGTGTACAACAAAGTTTAACTAAAAGAATTAAAACAATATGGAATTAACAGATCTAAGCTATTTGCTGAAGAAATATAAATACCAAATAAACGAATATCCCGGTCCTTGGGGGAGTGGGCCCTTACTCCTCGAATCAGGATTTAACAACTCAGAATTATCTCAAATAGGAATGGCTATTTTATTGATAAAACATTCAAAATTACAAACGTATTGGATCTGAGTACTTAGTCTATTTCTCTTCTCTATTCTATTTCTATCTCATTCTATATCTTCTATTATATTATCTGCTTTGCAGTCCGATTTTATATACATTTTACAATCACTCTGTCTCAATGATTTTGATGAAATCGAATCATGCCCAAAATAAATGTTGAGTTGGATTGCGGTTGATCAGATAGCTATAAGATGAATCTCCTTAGATCTCGTGTTAGAAATATTCTCATCCTTTCCTTATTGAAAGGGTCGTAGATGAACAATATCCGGATGTGTTTAAAATAGATAACTCCCATCGGTTCTGGAACTTCAGAGAAGTTCTAGAACCATAGGAATTTGTTAAGGATCAAAACTGTGAGAGTTCCGGAGCTATCCCTAGGAGTTCCAGAACTAAGTCCAAAAATTTTGGAACTAAATAATAGAGTTCCAGAACTAAGTCTGAAAGTTCTGGAACTAAATGATGATTGTGTGATGGAGTTCCGAACTAGCTTGGAAGTTCCGGAACTAAGTTGTGTGGGAACAAATGTTGCTGAAAACATATTGAATGCTTCCTGCTTCATTTCCTTGACTGATTAGACCTGCTTTATTACAAAAATGAATTCAAACACACACTTTTAGGAATTCTATAGATTTTAAACATTAGAATCACAATCAATCAAAATACAGACAATTACATCCTAACTCATATTAGATTAACTAAAAGTCACACAATGTAATCAAACTTAATAAAAAGGAGAGTAAGATGAGATCATATATTATACATTAATCAGACATATTCTGGCCTCATCACCTACACTCGTCCTACCCCTACCACCACACCTCCCCTTGTGTATCCGATTCCCTTAGATCACCTCTTACTTGAATCACATGTGTGATTGGGTTGTGTCTTGATCTTCGTTCAACTTGTACCCTTACCTTACACCCCTCCAATTTCACCTCTACACTTCCTCTTCTCCACCTAGCTTTCCCGATCACACACACGAAAAAGCCTAACCCATACCCATCAATATCACCCTCCCGAACTCACCTCTCTCCCATCCCTCACCATTTTCCCATGTGTCCGACTCATCACCCGATCCCATGTCGTTACCCACCTCACCCTTGGTCACACACTGCAACCAAGTACCGACTTCGAGCTTGACCCACACACCCCGAACCCACATCCAAACCACCCCGCTTAACCCACCCCACCCTTGGTGACACCCATAACTAGATACTAACCCTAACCCCACGCCCAACCCACCATGCCCTCTCCTACCCCCGCCTCTGCCAAACCCACTACCGCTGGTTTCTAATGCGACCGACCTTCCTCCCCACTGTGCTTTTGATGCATGAGCATCAAAGGGAGAAGTATCAAACTATAAATTTTTCATTATTGTCATTATTGTGAGGTCAAGTCAGATTATTAAAATGTTATGAAGTTATAAGGAGGAGTATAAGTATTAAGTCAAGGTTTGTGTTTGAGCTAAAATGTTCAAAATTTTAAATTACATGTTTCCCTCCATTTTGTAGTTCAAAATTCTAAAACATGTAAAAGATAAAATTTACTTGTAAGTGGAGAAGGAGAGAGACTAAGTGGTTTGAGGGAATGTGTGAATGAGTCTAATAATGTTATGACGAGTCTTAGGTGGAATTTGAGTCCAAAAATACCTCAAATAATGTAAAATACTTCATTATGTATGTACGGGCATGTGAAAGGGAAAGTGAGTCATGTAAGAGACAGTTAGGGTTATGAATGAAAGAGATAGAATGAAATAAATTTGAGGAAAAGGTAGTTGTTGATTCATTCCTCAAGGAGGAGAGGATGTTGGAATGAAGAACATGGAAATTTGTTATGAAATCTATAGTTTTATTACATAAGCAACTCTATTTTACATATGAAGACTGTGTAGATGTCATTGATTGTGTAATTGTTTGGCCTTTGTATTGAAGGATTCATTCAGTAATGTTAATTTCCATCTAGTATGAAGGTTTCAGTGATTTTACCTAAAAATGTGATGTAATTTTGATCTAGCATACCTTGTTTAGTTAAATTTGGACTACATTCACCAATAAGTATGTGTTTTTACAAGAGGAATTGAATTCACGAATATATTATTCCATGTATGAAGTTATTTTAATGATTAAACTTGTGTTAAAGGTAGTTAAAATTGATAAGTAAAGTATTTTAAGGTTATTACCTTGTTACGCTATTGCATGTCTAGAAACCCTTAATAACTTGAATTGTGACTATATCTCAAAATTTGGTAAGGAAGTTCTCTTCATTTCAAGATAAGGTGCATGTTGTTATCAAGATGGTTCTATTTGGATGAATTTTAGGAGCAAGGGATAGACTATTCCTTTGAATAAAGACTCATAAGGTTCCAACTTTAAGAATAGAGAGTTTTAAATACCCTATCTTAACATGCATGATTAGTCCAATCCGAGTTGTGATTACATTTACCTTCATTCTTATCTACTACTAGTAACCCAGGACTAAGAAGGGAGTGATAACAGATATTGAGGACAAATCTCAAGTCTTGAAATCGAGTGCATGTCATTTGATAAGTTAATCAAGCTTCACGGGAAGTCATATAGTCACACAGTGAGGGTTTGAAGAAAACTTGTGCTTGAAGCCCTTAAACCTATCATGAACCCTTGAAATATAATAGAAATACTTTTGATAGAGTTCTCACTCGGATTTTGTAAGATTAGAATGAAGAGAGGCCTTGGAGAAATCAATATCCTTGATGGTTTAGAGAAGAAGTCTCCACAAATCTACAATACCTATTTGAAACCTAAGATTGTGGAATTTGAGAATTTTTTTCTTCATGAAGCCATATCCACACCTTGCTCAAATAAGGAAGGGCCAAATGGGTATCCTAACATAAATTTATTTTTTCTTGAAGCCATTTGTAAATAAATTTATGAAGAGAAATGCATAAAACCAGGGCTAGTAGGAGTTATTTGCAAAAGGAAAGCAAAAGTGGGATTGAGAAAGAAGACAAAGGAGTTGGGCTACAAAATTTACTACACACCACCACAAGCCAAAAGGGTAGTTGAGGATGTGTTTTTTTGTTGTGGTTATGTCTAGATATGTCTAACCTTGAATCTTGCAGAGGAATTGCTCTTGAGAGCTATAATAGGGTAGTTATGAGTCAATTGAGGAAGTTGGTAAGAGATTGTTGTTTCTAATCACTTTGATGATGTTTTTCACATTGGTTTGAGTGCATGAAATAGGGTACAAAGGAGTGAAGGATTCTTGAAGGAAAAAATCCAAATTTTCTTGTTATGGGTTAAGAGCTAGTGAAGAGAAAAATAGAGATTGGTAAGAGAAAGTGAAATTTTCATGAAAAGTGATCATTTAGAGAGTTGAGTTGGCATTGCATGAAGTGTATTTGGCATTGTATGAGGTTTTAAAATAGGGTATGATGATTGATTAAACCATTTAAGGTGAAATAGGTTAATTTTTGCATCTTTAAGCCATTTTGGGCTATTAGTGAGATCCCCAAAATAAAGTTGTTATATGTTGATGATTGCTTGTCCTTGAAACTTGTAAGTGAATTGAAATGTGAGATAAGATTTGTATCATTTGGTATCAGAGTGGAGATAGATCTTATGAAGAAGTTTTGATTATGCTAACAAGAAAGTTTGAAGGTTGTTTGTGATTGTGAAGTGACATGTAAAGAGAAGAATGGATAGAGAAGAACTAGTGACAGAGTTGGTGAAGCTTATAAGCCATAAGGAGAGGAAAAATAAAGAGAAAGAAAGGAGAAAGAAGCCAAGAAGAAGAGAGAAGAGGCAAGAATACAAGAGGAATGGATGGAGAAAGAATTGAGAGAGTTGAGAGAGGATGTAGAGAAACTTGGGAAGTTGATGACGGAAGTGGTTAGAGAAGTTCGATATGTGACGGGAAGAAGGGTCAAGTGGCTTATGGAATTTTCAAAAAGAGGAAACAAAGATTGCAGATGAGAGAGGTCATTAGAAAAGAAGAGAAAAAGCTAAGACAAATGAAGACAAAGATCAGAAAGTCAGAGAAATAAGTAGTCAAAGAAGTTGTGTATGAAGGAACTCAGAGATTAAATGAAGACAAAGAAGGTGCAACAATAGCAATTTTTTTTTCAATGAGCTATATAACCAAATTCAATGCAAAATGAAAGTTTCTTGATTGTAAGTAACCTAGGAAAAGAATGAATAAGGTTTGATAGCTTTGTATATGATGAAGATTTGTGTAAATCACATGTTGAAAAGAAGGAAATCAATTTAGGAGAGATGATTATGATGATAACAGTTAAGAAATTCTTGATGAGAACTAGACAAGCAGGTATGAAGGTGAAATAGGGTGAGAAAAAATGATATGTCAAAGGTATATAGTAGGTGAAGAAGAAGATGAAGAGGTATTAGAAGAGGCATTAGATACGTTTTTACAATTTTTTGACAATAAGAGAGGTATGGTGCACTAAAAGGCACTTGAAAAGAAAAGTGAAGAAAGATTTGAGGAATAGTTTGTTTGTTTAGGATTTATTTTCCTTGCTTGATTTGTATTATCCTAGTTGGGATATTTTACCTCACTTGGAGTTTCCCTACACTTATGGGATATGCTTGCTTAGGTGTACACTTGACTACACTATTCTAGGTGTTGGTTACCAGTTGACTACACTATTCTAGGTGTTAGTCACCACTTGACTACACCATTCAAGTTGTTGGTTACCACTATTATAGGTGGATATTTCCATGATTATAGGAGGAGGTTATACATTCACCTCATATATGTACATCTCTTGCATTATTCTATTTGATTCGTATTGAGTTGGAGTTATTTCGTGATATTTCAATTATCTCTCTTATTTTCATAATTTGCAGTCTCATATGCTTGCATTGTTTTTTCTTGGAACAATTCACGTCTCACATCATTCACATGTGGAATATTTGCACCGAGAGATCTACGACACTTTCTACGATATGGTATCAAAGCCGAGATGGTATTGAGCTTGTCTAGTTATTATTCTGCAAATTTATTTTCATTTGAGATCAATATTTACAAGTATTTGGGTGTTATTTGGTGTTGGTTTTGCCTTGTTTCTAGGTATATATAGCCTATTTACAGGCTTATGAGGTTTCTGAGACCCACGTAATGCATATACATATTTAGAGATTACTTTTTTACTGTGCCCTAAATCATTATTGTAGGATCCATGAAAGATTTATCTAGATCTAGGTGATTTTAGACCCATGAAGGACGTTTTCACTTGTGGTAGTGCTTTGCATGCTTGTTCAGACTTACAAAGGGTGTTTTTCCTGATCAAGAGGAATTTCAGACTTGTAATTTTTTTCCAACAACCCATACACGTATTGAAGATCCAACTTGAATCACTATTTTTGAGTTTCACGGTAATGTTGTTTGCTACACTCAGATTGATAGCAATTTAAGGGCTACAATATAGATATTCCCGATCAAACATGGTCGTAAACGTATGCAGTACCAAGTATTTTTTCGTCTTGGCCTAACGACCTTTCCAGAACAACCTTTGGCTATGCAGGGTGGCTAACGCCCCCTCTTGTGACCCCGACGTATTTTGGGATTTGTCCACACTCGGTGCATACGAATAAAAGGGATTAGCCTTGGGTTCATCAAACCTTCGTCATTTTTTTGTAAAACTACATTTAGTAAAAAAGTGCATTTCAAGTTTAGTGCAAATTCATTTAAAATAGGGCTTATTTATGGGAAATAGTTATTGTAAAACTTTTTATTGGTAGCTCGATATCGAGTGCAATTTTTACAAAAGTTAAATATATTTTAATTTCCCAAAGCATTGGACCTATTTATTTTGTAAAATGCACTAAGTTATAAAGTGCCAAAATTGTGGGGGGGCTTCTTGATAAAGTTTCGGGGGTGTATAGTGTGTTTCCTCTCTTGTTTGGAACTTATTTCTTTCCACACATTTCTTTGTTTTCTGCAACAACTACCACAACTTCTCTTTCTATATTCATGGATCTAAGTACAATTAACCCACTTACACCTTTTAAATACCATGAATGGAAATAAAAATGACCATTGCAATAAGGACTAAAGGGTTGTACCGTATCATAGTGGGGTTAGAACCAGAGCCTCTTTGTAGCTATAGATAAAGTTAAATGGTTTAATAAATATGATTAAGCATTTGGTATTTTGTGTCTTTCAGTGTCTCCTGAACTCCTTTTTCACATAAATTCAGCCAAAACTCCCAACGAGGTGTGGAAAACATTAGAAAAATTATTTGGAAAAGTTGACACTATGAGGGGTCATGAGCTAGAAATATAACTTATCAGCTTAAGTCCTAGAAACTTTGAAACCTTGGAATATTTCTTTACCAAGCTCAAGTCCTTACAATTGTAGTTAAAAGAATGTGGAACAGAAAAGAAGGATGAACAACTTGTTCTTTCTGTGCTTTCCAAACTAGGTCTTGACTACTCTGTCTTTGTTTCTACATTTTATGCTACCAAGAGAGCTCTTGGAGCCACATGGTCTATGCCATCCTTAGATGAATTCATTTCTGATTTGACTAAGGAGCAAGACAAGTTAATTCAAATGGGTACCTTGAAGTCATCCAAACCTCAAGATCTCATTTCCAAGAATGGAAAACAAAAAGCCTCATTAGACAAAGAGTATAAATAGAGTAATAAAGATCAATAAAGAAATAAAGATCAACATTCTTCCACCTCTACACCAAACTCTAAAACTTCCTCTTCTAGTGATAAGTCCAAGAAAGAAAGGATTAAATATGGTTATTATAAAGGAAGCCATGATGAAAGAAAATGTTTGAAGAAGAAAATTGACCATATCACAAGTCTTCTTGAGAAGAAAAATATTGGTTAAACCGAGTCTTCCAAACAATCTTCATTAACCAATGAATCCTCCAATACAAATACCAATGGAAAAGGGAAAGAGAAAGAATTAGGAAAGGAGAAAAAGAGAGAGCCCTAGTTGCAGTTGTACTACCACCTCCTACATGGGTTATTGATTCTAGTGCTTCACATCATATGGCTTCTTCACACGTGGATTTCACTTCATTAGAGCCATGTGACATGTCTACTATACGATTGGGTGACAAGAGATTATTCATAGGTTTTTGGGAGAGGGTCTATTGAAGTGAATGGAGGAACATTCAATAATGTTCTTAGTATTCCTTCATTATCAAAAATATCTTATCATTCTACCGTAGTACTCACCTTAGTCAGGGCATGCGGGTTGAGTTCACTCCAGATCTAGTCTATGTCGAGAGTTACATAATGACATTATCATCGCAGGGATGGAGTCGATCATCGACTCAACTATATTCCTTCTCTCACTTTGTTCCTCCTTTAGATTCTTCACTAGATTCACCTGTACTTGATAACACTTTTGAGCTTGAGCACATTTCTGATGAGAACTTATCTTCTAGCACATATGAATACAATAGTGATGGGGACCCACCTCCACCATATCCTTGTCACCTTCTATTTTTAGAGGAGTTATTTCTTGATCCACCTACTTCTGGTCCACCTCAGAATTTTTAGGGAGCAAACATCTTGATTTAGGACTCATCAGACATCAGGTAGTCTTCTACTTAGTTACAAGACCCTCCACATTCTTTCTTTGCTTATGCATCAGATACATCATTCCTTCATGGAGTAGTTGGCACTTCTACCATGTATGAGGAGAATATTTCCTTAAATAGGAGAAACATCTTGGTTATATATCCATCAAACACTTGACGACTATCTTAACTTTTCCGTGGTGATCCACTCTTCACTATATCTATTTATGAGCCACATTCACTCTAGGAGGTTGTTTTACAGGATACTAGATGACTACATGAAGCTGTAGTGTTTTTCCGAATATTGTGCGTAGGTAAGAGCAAAAGAAATAAGGTAAGGGTAAGGAAGAATACCTGTGAGTGAAGGTGAAAGGTAGAGTGTGCACGTTCTAGTTTCCCGATCTAATGTTGATTGTGATAACTTCCTTTTTGCTAGGAGGAACTACCTGTAAATACAAACAATACCATAAAAGGAATATTAAACAATATATGTCAGTGGAATGCCTAGCGTATGCTAGATCCAGGAAGTGTGCTACTTCCTAGATGGTTGTCAATCCACTGTTTAAAACAACTTAATGCAAGAAGTAATATGAACCAATAATGTCCTACTGTAGTTGATATGATTTAGGTATCTCATTCAAGTACAATAAACAAATCTAATCTAACAAGCTAGGTTATGATCAGATTTGGAAGTCAGACAGGTAAATAAAGTGGTGGGGATAGGTCAAGGTCAAGATTTAGGTGATTTGGGTTATTTGGGTGAAAGGTATGAGGTTTTTGTTATAGGTAGGTTTTCCAGACACACATCGAAGTCGGTATAGTATGACCGATGCGGTTGAGGGTAATCGATGGAGGTTTGGGTTAATGACATCGGTAGGGTCGGGCTGATGGAAACTTAGTGAAGGTGGGTTTTGGTGATTCTCTGAGATTGCCTAGAGAATGGACATATAATGGGGACATATAATGGGGAGGTAGATGACAATGCTTGGGGTAGTCAGAGGTGTTTGAAGTCAGTTATAGGAGGCTAAAAGGTTGTAGGTGATTGGGTGGAGGGATTTTTAGGAGGGTGAGAGATGATGGGATGTAAGGGAGACTAGAACCCTCAAACAAACATGAAGAAACTAATCTAAATAAATATGGGAAGGTATAGATCTAAAGGTACTTACTAGTGTTTATAGACCTAGTTGTTGGATGGAGGTGATGGTTGATCCATGTAACCGGTGGTCAGTGCCATAGATGTGCTTCCTAGAATGTTTTTGTGAATACTTGCCTTTCAGATCAGTGCTTGGTTGTTGATTTAGGGTGTTTAGATGTGCAGGAGTGCTCTAGTGCGTGCTTGCATGCAGATCTCTCTTCTCCAGAATTCAATAATTCTTCCAACCTCTAAAACAAGGTTACCAAAATAAATATATGGTCGAAGAAGCGAGGTTTGGGTGACCGACGTCGGTTTAGGGTTGACCAACGTCGATTAAGGTGGGAAATCCTAGGTTTACTAAAAATGACAGATCTTGGCAATATTTTTGGGCAACTCTATCTATTCTCCGGATCAAAACGGAATGTTGCATTCGAGATAAGCATGAATGTGGATAGAGGAAGAATAGGCATGTGATTTTAGGGTTGAACTAAGTCTTAGTTAATTAAGGTAGGTAGGACTAAGTATTAGTTAGTTATGGTGAGTGAATATTGAGTCCTAGTAAAAGGGAAATATGCTAAGAATAGGTTTGTGATGAGGTGTCTAGGTGAGGTGGTGGGGTGAGGTGTCTAGGTGAGGTGGAAATTAGTTTAATTAAGGTAATTAAATAATGAATATTGTGATCATGGGTATTAATTTAATTTGGGTAATTAAATTAATATACATGTGGGTAAAGGGGAGTGTGACCTAAATTTGGTGTCTACATTTTGCCCCTTTTTGTCACATAGCTTGTATTGGTAAGTGATGCTAGAAAAAATAGGAAGTGGTTGCCCCATGTGTGGGTGAAGGTGATCCCCCTCAAACCAGACAATTGATGAGGTGTAATACAAAATCGGTGAGTGGGTTGATAAATGTGTAGTTGGTGGAAGTGAAGGTAGGTGGGGAAGGGTAGTGGTCAACTCGGGTAATAGGTAATAGGCCAGGGTCCAAAATTAGGTAATGGGTAATGAAAATCAAATGCATGCACATGTATAGATTACAAACACGGTACTAGGTTGAAGAGCTTGCAAACTCTACATCATCCAAGGTCGATAGTTTTATCCAAACAAGGGTGAAGTGATTCAGGTATCCAAGGTATAGGATATGGTCCGAAACACAATGTAGGTCAGCTACAGGAATGTTTAGGTATGTTGGTACACCAAATATTTGGGTTGGGATAAACAACAACAAATAGGAAAGGTATGGTTGTGAGGCTAAAACAATGTAGGTAAAAACATTGTAAGGTATAACGAGTACATAAGGTCAATGGTCGCACCAAGTAGGCAAAGTTCAAGAAAATAGGTCATGGCATAGGTAAGGCTGAGGTATCGGTAAAATAACAAATCCCAAGACATAAGTAAGGAAATGTAGGGGTATTTTGGGCTTGTAGGTATGGTTCAATAGGTGTCTATAATGATAAAAGGTGTGTGAGTTCTGATGGTTATAGGTAAAAGAAATCTTAGCAAGAGAAAATAGCTTCAAGGGTGACCGATACCGGTTATAGTGTGACCAACGTCGGTGGGCTAGGGAATAAATTGACTAATGTCCGTCAAAGTTGATTTGGGTTTATAAAATAAAAATTCCATAGTTTATAGAATCATTGTTGTGTTTTGAATTTTGAGAAAACGATAGAGCCATTTGACCTTTTTACACCTTTCTGAGAGAGGACAAGACATTGTACCATGATGAGGTGGAGATTATGAGTTGGTGAGAGGAGCTAGTAGACGGGTCCATGAGAGTAGTGTGATCGATTTTATTGGTTGGAGGTGAGGAGTGGATTTTGGCATGGTAGAGGTAGGAGAGGGTTTGGGTGGGCCATCGGTGCAATAGCTAGATGTACCGCGACATCGACGGAACCAAGATGAGGTAAGATTTGATCCAATTCTACTCTTGTTAGTTGAAATAGTTTGTAGAAATTGGTTTGGGTAGAAATGGTTTGTAGAACTTGGTTTGAGTTTTTGAGAGTTTTGATCATACACCGCTCTGTGTGTCTTGAAGATGGTGAGTCCGTATGTGAGAGTCTTGAGATAATTTTATGTATTTGTATCAGTGTACATTTATATTGATGTGTAAAATTTCAATGGTATAAATGATGAGATTTATGGTATGGATGATGTAGTTGCTTTAATTTCCATTGTTACATTTATACGGGTGGCAACTAGGTGGATTAGGCATGATGGAGTCAGGTCAGTTTAGGCATGATGGAGTTAGGTTGGTGTAGGCATGATGGATTCAGGTTGTTTTAGGCATGATGGAGTCAGTCGGTTCGGGCATGATGGAGTCATGTTAGTTTAGGCATGATGGAGTCAGGTCAGTTTAGGCATGATGGAGTCAGGTTAGTTTAGGCATGATGGAGTCAGTTCGGTTTAGGCATGATTTGATCATGTTTTTGGTTTTGATTTAATTTCCAAGTTATTAGTAACATGGGAAATAAATGATGAGTTATATGTATGTTATGGTGTAAATTTCTAAAAATTGTGATATTATAGAAATGTGGAATGATTGATTGGATGTTTTTATGATGTGGTAACATGGTGGATATGGATGTTTGTATTAATTTCCTAGTGTTGTAGAAAATGGAAACTAAGATAGAATATGAATAGAAAAATGGGGGAAAATAGTTTAGGGTAAAGAGTGGCCGAGCTAACCTTCAAGGGCCCCATGCCCTCAAAGTGCTGCCTACATAGCCCTAACGAAAAAGGGGCCTCAGGCTGATGTAGTTCTCCCATAAGCTAGGGAAGAATATGATGAATTAGAAGGATGGGTTGGTAGGTTTTAGGCATGATTGAGTCTAGGTCATAGGCATGGTGGAGTTTTAGGTGATAGTGGAAATCTTTTAAAATGTATGTGTCGATGATCAGGTCCTGTATAGGGTAATCAATAAGTAATGAAGAAGGTGAATGGTAAGAAGTCGTAAAAGAGATGTTTAATTGATAATAACCCTAATGAGTCTACCATACCCAAGATGGAATTATGAACGTAAGAACCTAAAGGCGTTGTAGAACAAACTATTCTAAGGGTGAAGAAAGTCTCATGGTCATGAAATGTTCAGAAGTTACAGCAAATCCCTTATGCAGAGATAGCAAATTAGGGTGAAAAGGAAATGAGATGAAAATGAGTGGTTTTTAGTGTAACTTAGTGTACGACAACATGTTTACGGAAAGAAACCCATGATCAAAAAATAGGCAAGTCCATGACAAAAAATTTATCATTTTCACTTTTTTTTTGTTTTTGATAGATTGATCAATGTGGGAAGTCTATATGGGATGATTATATTATCTCCTTGAGGTGTTCGTGAAGTGATCGATGCGAGAAGCTTCGAAAACTTTATTGTATTTTTGCAATGACTTTATATAGCTTTCCTTTGAGGGATCAATTTATTTATAATGAGAGAGATAGAGAGAAGACATGTCCCTTTTGAGGGAGTCATTTGTTTGCTAGAATTTTGACTCAAGGAGTTGAATCCCATTTTGTTTTTGGATGTTTTAAGTCATGGACAAGACTATAGAGGAAGATGAGGTTCTTATTTAAAAGACAAAACCATAACACACAAAGGTTAACTATGAAAGAGATGGTTTCAAGTGACGAATGACCATGGGTTTCCATCTTTGAAAAATATGAAAAATATCCATGAGAATCATGCCATGAGTAGAGCCGTGGTACTCATATTGAAGATAAGGTTGAAGGTGACGAGTAATCAAATGATTCTTGTTTAGTCATTGATCCTCAAAATGGGAAATGTGGAAAGTGAATGACGCTTAAGGGATGAGCGGTCAATAGGATGAAGGTGATATAGGACTGAATTTCAACAATAAAACAATCTAAGATGCAAGGAATTAAGGGGCTCAGGTTCAAGTTTACCTTTAAGTGAAGACAAATGATAAGCACCTGATCCATAGGCATGAGTAACGATATAGGGTCCAAGCCATTAGGAGAAAATTTAGCCCGCTTAATTTTTTCTTCTTTGGTTACATGTTGATTTTCCTTCGGGACGAGGTCACCGACACGGAAGGTTCACTCATGGACACACTTATCGTGGGCACGTTTGATATGTTTTTGGTAGATTTGGAGATGGTCAAGAACATTTAGATGACATTCATCTAACAACTCAAGTTGTGCTAAATGGTCTGTGAAAGTCATCAACATTGAGCATGTCTTATAGTGAGATGCGGAGAGATGGAATATGGACTTCAAGAGGTAAGACAGCCTCGATATTGTAGACCGAGAGAAAAAGGTGTGGCGGTGGTCAAAGTGTGAATACTATCGGGATAAGCCCACGAGGCAAAAGGAATGTGCGTATGTCAATCCTTCCCAGTATCGTCAACTACTTTCATAATAATTTTGTTCAAGATTTTATTGGTTGATTCTGCTTGGCCATTTTTTTGTGGGTAGTAAGGTGGCGAGAAACTGATTTGAATGCCAAAAGTGTCACAAATATTTTGTAGGGTTTTATTTTTGAATTGCTTTCCGTTATTAGTGATGAGGTGGTGAGGGACACCAAAGCGAAAAATGATGTGATGATTGATAAATTCACATATTTTCTCAAATTTTATAGAAATGAGGGGAATGGCTTATACCCATTTAGTGTAATATTCAAAAGAGTGATTATAATCCATTGATGGCATTGTGAAGAATGAGGATTGATCTCTCAAAAATATCCAAACCCGATTGAGAGAAAGGCCAAAGGTCTCGTGCGATGACTGTAAGGAATGACTAGGTGTGTGATGAAGATTGGCATGTTACTAGAATTTCACATAATGTTTAACATAGTCACAATAGTCACGTTTTAGGGTTGGCCAAGAAGAATAGCCAAGGTGAAGAATGTATTTAGCGAAAGATAAACCACTAAAGTGGCCTCCACAAATTTCATCATGAAATTCCTTGATGGTGTAAGGAATTTCCAAACTTGTGAAGGCATTGTAAGAGAATACCGTTGAAGCCGCACTTATAAAGGAGACCACCCATCATGACATAGTGAGAGAAAATTTTAAGAAAGGCATGTTGTCCATTACAAGTGAGATCAGGAGGTAGAATGGAAAGGGAAAGGCGGTTCAGAAACCGCTTATACCAAAGGTCATGTGGGTCAGGTGCAATGGTTCCGGATGAATGGAATTCATGAGGTAAATAAGAGGGTGATTGCAACCTTTGTATTGTGACAAAGATTTTTTTGTCACAGGTGAAGTGGGTATCTAAGAAGCCAAGAAAACCATGGTATCCGTAAATTTATTGGCATAATGTGGGGTGGTTTGAAGTTCGTAACGGTCAAAGGTAGTAAAAAGCGTGTCAACATGACATTTGTACTTTTACAATATTTCATTAAGACACTGGTATATACCATTGACTTGGTTTATAACTAGTTGGGAATCACCAAAGATATTAATTGATTTAACATCTAGGGATATGGTAGTTTGAAGGCCTAATACGAGTGCTTCATATTTGACAATGTTGTTAGTGCACTCAAAATCTAGTTTGAAAGATAAAGGAATAGGTTCACCATCAAGAGGAATGAGGATAACACTGCACCGCCTCCACGCTGAAATTTGGAACCATCAAAGAATAAGGTCATCTGGTAAGTGGTATCGTCCAAAGAGAGGGTAGAAATTGATTCGTAGGGATATCGAAGTTAGAGGGTTGATTTTCAGAAAGAGGTGCATCTTCTAGTTGGTCGCGATGACTTGGACTTTGAAAAACTTTTCAAGGGTGAATTCTAGGTCAAGGTATGTAAGAATCATGAGTCAACGTGCAACACATTGATGTTGGTAGGGTTTGGCATACATATAATGTTGTTATCTGTAAAATTGACAAGGGAAATTTTGTAGGTAACCATACCAAAATTCCGTTTCGGTCCCCTGATAAGGTCTATTAATGTTCTGAAAGGCCTAGAACTCCCTTTCGAGAAAATCAAGTTTCAAAGAACTTAGCCATTTTCAAACCTTTTGACTGGGTGCAAGTAATGTAGTGTCAACACTCTCAAAACTGTGCCCCTTTGGTCCCTAGGCACACTCATGCTTATTGCAACATCATTAAATGATGCGCCCTCTTTAAGTGTGCTCGAGCAGCATCCGCAAGCATGTTAACACCTTTTTGAGTGCGCCTTAGGCACATGTAACATGATGTTGACATATTAAACATTGTGCCCTGGTGCAACCTTCCCCATGTCGACACTCTGTAAAGTGTGCCAAAGAAAAAGTTGGTGGTGCAATAAATGTGCATTTTTCTATATATAGGTGCACCCGACCTGTCATTTTCACAATTGAAAAAATGTGAAAAGTTATTCCTCTGTGCCTGTCAGTTGCTCTCGTCCAGCCTGTGCGTGCTATTTGTCATGATCATGGACCCCACCTCATCCCTTCATCGTTATTTATACCGGGTAAGTGGTTTCTACCATCCTTGTTGTTTTTATGGATGTTGGGCTAGGTATTAGGATTGTTGAATAATAAAAATGAATTTAGAAGGAAAGGATAACGCCATTTGCAAACCCAAGTACCCACCTGCAAACTCTCCTTTTCCTTTTCTTCCAGATCTACAAATCTGGAAGGCTCGGCCTCAAAAATAACTCATGCCCATTTTTCCTTCACTCCTTGCCTTGCTAGTTTTTCCCTCCTAGACATCAAAATCTGAGCCAAAAGAGTAAAAATCAAGAAAAGGGGAATTGGCCCACATAGTGAAACTATTTTCACTATGGCACATTGCAAACTCCTGTTACACTAAAAAATGTGCGTATCATTGGCACATTAAAGGGCCGCACAATGTAAGCCCTCCTCATGCCCTATAAACTACAAAATTCCTAAGGCGCAAGCGCTGGCGCCAAAACAACTACAACAACACTGCATGTTGTGCAAACCCTTTCCGTGCCGTGCAACCAAGCCCCTTGGCACACTTGACCTATGTGTTGCACCTTCTACAAATGTGCTTGGCGCACCTCACCCTCATGCAACATCTGCCACATCTACGCCAATGGCACACCCTAAGACCTTGCTACACCAAACAAAATTATGCCCAGTTAAAGAACTTCCTATGGCGCAAGCGCATATTCCTTGACATCAACATTTGAATGTTGTGTGTAGCCTTTGCGCCCCGCACCCTTTTGGTGCTACTTTCCCCCATGCAACACTCCCTAAATGTGTGCCTTGCTTTCAAAACTCCTGACTGCACTGCAGTAAGGATACACCTTGCACTCAAAGGCTCATAAGTTGGTAATTTTTCATTCTACAAAGCTTTTATGGACAACCTGGCCCTTCTACGTTGGAACTCTCTCGATTCTTCCGGCAGAGAAAAACAATCCTCGAGTGCACTTATGTCTTCATCGAGTAAGAAGCCAACCAAGTCCAAAGGGAAAGACAAGTTGACGGAGCAGGAAATGAAGTATAGATACCAAAAGGTCAGGATGTTTGACTCACTTGCAGAGTGTGATCTCGATATCAGAGATTCAGAACTTTGGCATATAGACATGGATGAATTTTGGGCTAGAACCAAGAAGGCCACAGGTAGCCTGTGGATGGATAAATTGGTTAGCAATGGTCTGCACTTTGCTGCAGGGATCCCAATGAGCGCAATTAATAATGAATTCATCATGTTGGTAGGCCATTATTACAACAAGGACACAAGATGTGTCAAAAATGAGGAGGGCAAGGTGATAATCAACCTCATAGCCCAACACTTTGAAACTATCTTGGGCATCCCCCACCACAGGCATTTTGTGGCAGTAAGTCAAGAAGACTGCATGAAGACTTGGACCGATAATGAGGACAAGTGCATGCAGATGATGAACGAGGTATACCTCAAGAATAAAAAGGTGGCGAGCAGGTGGCCCCAAGTCATTCATCGCAGTTGATTTTTAGAAGAGCTGAGTGACATGATCACCTTCCTAAGTAGAGTACATGGGCTCCCTGATGCCCATTACTTTCACAAGTGGATGCTCAGGTATTTGGAAACAATGAATAAAAATGTGCCCAATCAGTGTTTTGGCTAGGCCGAAATTATCAGTGATACAATCTCGGAACAACTTCAATGACTTTCAACAACTGGGAGATTCTATATGAACTCCTATGTAGTATATGTAGTTGCCGTAGAGAGAGACTACCTAGGGTTGAATCAGTATGGGGTATGGCCCCAGGTCAAAATATATGAATACTATCCAGAGTTGAGGCTCAAGAACAACATAGCTTAGTTCAAAGCAAGATCAATGATGTCTTCTTCTATGGCATCATCTACCTCTTGAGGCCCAACATGACTCATGGTTGGACAAGAAAAAGCATGATCACCACCACAAGGAAATGGGGAGTGTTGTTTACGCAATTCCCCACCTTTACCTATCTCAGAGCTACCAACTTCTTGGGAGAACCCACAAGATTGCCGAGATATGCGGGGCCTAAACTAATCCTTCTAGAGCTATCAAGGCAGCTTATCACCTATCATGAGAAGTGTATGAAGAGGAAGAAGGGAGGAACTCCATTCCCCCTCACAGTAGGTAGATACATGTGCCCCTCATAAAGTAAATCTCGGGAGATGTATGCAGAGCTTGAATTACTCAATTTGAAGCATAATTTCCTGGCAAGGCCAACCTTTGATCCTTGTGGTTGCCTTCCAGGGGAAAAGATCGATCCTATCCACATTCCTCAGATCGAGGATATCTACATCAACTTAAATCATGAAGTTGAACTCGTGAAAAGGATCACTCCCGCTGGCCCTAGCAGAGATCATTCAATATGGCATGGCCATCATCCCAAAGGATTTCCTAGAAACTGATCAGAAATTGATCAAGTTTACCTAGACACGGAAGGGGATGATTGGCCATTCGCAGATATTGATAGGAACAAAGCACCCTAGACCATCCAAGAAAGAGTTCAACCTACTCTGCAACGCACTGAGCATTGGTGTAAGAAAAATGGTATCATCTATCTTGGGGTAGATTTTATCACATCTCCCCTGGGCAATGCACCCACCAAGGCCAAAACACTTGCCTAAAGGAAAAGGAAAAGATAAAGTGGGAGAGGCAAGAACTGCTCAAGAGAAAGCTCCTAAAATTCCTCCTACTACCATAGAAGAGCAAGTTGTGGACTGTGTCCCCAGGAAAAGAAGAAGTGGTAAGTGCTCTAACAGACACATCGACTCGTAATGTTGTTGCAACTACAACGGCGAAGTACCAACCATTCCTCGCTCGCTCATCCTTCCCCTCCTCATGTCACTCAAACAACCACTCCTTTGGTTGTGTCTTCTCCTCTGTCTTCTTCCTTTCCCCCTCCCTCTTCCTCCATCTTCTCTTCCCTTGTGGATCTGTCCCCCAACATTTCTTCCCTCATCTCATGGATCCCTTCCGCCCCCATGGCCTCCTCTCTTGTAGTGATTCCTAATCCCATAAGTGTTGGTGTGTTGGCCCCTTTCTCCATGCCGCCACCAAGTTTTTTGACACACTTTCCGTGTCCATCTGCAGTTGTTCTTCCTTCCACCCCTGTTTCTTCTTCATCCTCTGGTCCCATTCCCATAAGTCCAAACTGGATCTCAGACCACCTAAGCCAACACAAGAGGAAAGTCCCCATTGCACCCATGGACTTCTCTGTCATCCCGCTAAAGGACCAAAGAAGAAAAAAGTGATAACTCACTTTTCAAAAAGTGTTTCAGGTGAAAGGGTTATGGAGATAGCCTACCCGGATCCCATAAAGAAGAAAGAAGATCTATCTCCTACAGATTTTACAGTGACCCAAGTCACAATGGGAACATCATCAGAGATCCTGTAAGGAGAGGCCTTGTCAGCCATGGATGCCCTTTGCAAGAAACTGCAAGAAGAAAAGGAGAAGAAGAGAATGTTAAAGGAACAAAACAAACATCTTCTCCAAGCTCTATAAAGAATGGGCAATGCACCTCCTATAGCTGCCACCAAAACTCCTGAAGTCCTTAGTCAGGAGAAGATAAATGAATACGCCAAGATTGGAAAACAAGGTGCAGTAGTGTCCTCCTGGAGAGAGTAGATCCTCAAAGACAGTGAGGAAGTAATCACGAAGTTCATAGGCCTATACCAACATATAGATAAGGCAAACAATAAACTCCTGTGCAATAGCAGGACTGTCTCCGAAGAGTTGGACCATGCCAGGTTGCAATATGAGACATTCTAGAAAATGATTGATTTTGATCGATGACTTGTTAAAATTTGACGTCATTGATCACCCGCGAGTACACAAAAAGTGCTTGTCGCTTTAGACTATCGGGTTGACCAAATGGAGTTCGTCCTAGAAAAGATAGAAAAAATCAAGGAGGAAGCCCTCAATGTGAAACATCAAATGGAGCAAATTGTCTTGAGGATGTCTCCAAGGTTGCTTAACGCATCGTTCACCTTAAGAGAAGAAAATGACACTATTTAGCTTTTCAAGGGAATTACATCACAAGGTGTGGCGCCAGAGGTCACTTTTGACCAAGAATCTATTAACAACCTTCTGGCTTGCTGCGATTTCATCGGGTATTTAATAGAGGCAGGCAATGAATACTTCAAGCTCCTTGATAGGCTTAGAGATGAATGAGAAACTTGCAAAGTCATCGGAGACCACACAAAGGGTCCCGATCATGGTCAACTTCAAAATATGATCAACAATTTTATGGAGTATCGAGCTCAATATCATATCGCCTCTCCAGAGCAGAAGCAAGACACTCCATTTGAGCAAAGGGATGATGATGAATAGGCTTCCTCCTTCTAGGATAAATCCCATTTTTGTAAAATTATTTAAAATTATGTTGGCACATGTGATGACATCATCCATGTTGCACCATGGGATGTTGTCATCCACAAAATTGCCCCAAAGTCAACATTTGACTTTTAGATATTTTGTAGATATTTTGTAAATAGGTTGTTGGCTCCTTTTTGTCGTCTTTCTCCTTCTCCTTCTATAAATACTTGGATACTTGTAGTAGTCGGTAGAGGAACAATCTTGTATGAAAAATAGAAGTGAGGAGAGAAAGACTTTGAGATTTCTTGTAACAAAATAAAACATTAATACAAATATTGAGACTTTATGCTAAATTCATGTGTTATATGCATTAGATCTTTCTTACGTCAAATCTGTGTGTCTATTCTGTTAGATTCTTATCTACTTTTTTCATTTTGTTTATCAGTATTGATTTATTTGTTTATGTGAGTAAGTTTGGCTCTGTTTACTACCGGCCCAAAACATAAACCCTATGACCTTTCTACTTTGGAATTCATTTCTTTTCTCCCTTCAGATCCATCTTTCTTCCATTCCTTCCTTCATTCCTTTCTGTTCTTCCTCGGAACTAACTCTTCTGGGATGCGATCCCAAACCCCCGAGGGCGAATACCATAGGACTTACATAGATTCCTACCTTTGGTAGAATAACAATAAACCAGATTTTGCTTTCTTTGTCTCAAAGAGGGGCTATGCCCCGCACACCGTTGGCTCTCTGTCTATCTATAGATCTGCCCACTGGCAGATTTTCGAACGAACAAATGTAGAGGGTCAGTGTTAGTGACGAAAAAGGTTTTGTGGTTGAGTAGGTAATGACGTAGTTTAGTGGCAACAAAAACTAAGGCTAAGTAAAGTTTTTTGAGCATGGGTGTACCTAGTCTTGTAGTCCAGAAGTGTGTGGCTTATGTAATAAACCACTTGCTCCCTGTGCTGCTCATTGCGATGAGCGAGCATGACACCTAAGGAATGGTTAGTAGAAAAAATGTATAGGTAAAAGGGTTGGTCATCCTTAGGAGGAATGAGCACCGATGGTTGAAGAAGGTATTGTTTTAAGGTGTCAAAGGCTTTGTGGCATTCATCATCCCATTTGAATGAGACATCCTTTTTGAGGAGATGATGAAATGGTTGATAGTGGTTGGAAAGATTTGAAATTAATCGACTGATAGATTACAACTTACCTTGCAAACTTTAAAGTTGATTGAGATTAGTATGTGGAGGAATTTCAAGAATAACCTTCACTTTGGCAGGATCGACTTCTATGCCACACAACGAAATGATGAAACCAAGGAGTTTTCCTGAAAGTACCACAAAGACACACTTCTTAGGTTGAACGCAAAAAAATACTTGATAAGGTAGTCAAAGATGACCTTAAGAAGCTGTCAAGTGTTCGGTTTGATGTCCTGGATTTGGCAAGAAAGTCATCCACGTAATCTTCCAATATGTGATGCATGATGTCATAGAAGATATAAGTCATGGCTCGCTGATATGTAGCACTAGAATTTTTAACACCAAAAGGCATGACTCAATAGCAGAAGGTCCCCCAAGGAGTAATGAAGGAAGTTTTGTGTTGATCTTTAGGAGCAAGTAGCATTTGATTATAACTTGAGAAATCATCCATGAGTGATAAGATTTCATGACCGGTGATGAGATCAACTAGTTGGTCAATTTCGGTAGAGGAAATTCATATTTGGGGCAAGTGAGATTGAGGTCACAAAAATCCATACAAATGTGGAGTCCCCTTGTTGATTTTGTGATAGGAGAACGATGTTAGGAATCCATTGAGGATAATCAATGGGTAGATAAATGAAATTGAGAGTAAAGTACTTGAAGTTCTTCTTTGACAAGAAGAGAAATGCGAGGATGAATTTTCTGTAGCTTCATTTTATGGGTTTGGCATCAAGAATGGTTATGATATTATGGACCAAAATGTTTGGGTTAATACTAGGCATATCGGCATAGGACCAAGAAAAAGTGTTGTTATGGTCCTCGAAGGAAAGAGGTAAAAGCTTCCTATTCAGCAACATCTAAAGATTGACCTATCTTTAGAATGTGTGGGTCATCCTGAGTGTTAATGTTGATTTCAACAGTTGATTCATTCAACATGGTTTGCGTCTCAGAAGGTAATGACCGGTGAATATAAGAATCTTCCACACTAAGGTAGGTGAGTATAGACTCATCGTCCTGACATTGAATGATGTTAATAGAAGGTGTATCGTCATCAATCATGTCAGGATACAAGAAGGGAAAGAAGAGAGAATATCTCCATCACGTTGATAGGTCAGAGGTCTAAGGGAAATTGTGTTTAAATTTTTTTAGGAGGAATAGATTCAAGATCTATGGACTCCATGGGTGAAGGTGGTGACGTTGGTGAATGGGGTGAAGAAGGTTTGTCTTCCTCAATGAGGTCAATGTGGGCATTCTTGGGAAATGGTGTGTCAAAGTCAATACCTTTACAATATTTGTGTTTATGGGTGGTACATGAAATGATAGTATGGCGGCCTTGTTCATAAAAACCGAAGCCAAAGCCTTTCCATGCGCAACGATGAAGGAAAGTGTGGGCGAAGTAGTGGTTAGTAAGATATTAGAGGTCGATGAAAATGGTCGTGCTTGGGATGGAGGTTCGTGTGAATAAGTGGTAGTATCAAGTCCCCATACATTAAGTTAGTGTGAAGGTGGGGAGGACCATAAGGGAAAACCTCTCCTATGTGATAGTCATAATGAGGATGCTAGCACAGTTTTCATACTCTTGCAGAGTGAGGAATGTGTTAATGTTGTAGAGGTGGTACTCCCGCAGTGAGGTGTCAAAAACACCTTCAAAGGGATCGGTAGATGGTATGTGGGTAGCGGGGATAGATGAATCACTAGATGATTGGGCCGAGATGGGTATCGGTTGGTTGGGAGAGATGGGTCATTGCAAAGGCTATGGTGGGTAGTAGGAATAAAAGAGTTAGATGTGGGAGAGGTGACAATAAAATTGGTGGATGGGTTCATGGGTAAAGGAGAAGTGGGGATAATGGTATATGCCTTGACCGGTACAAGTATATCATTAGGTCGGTATAACATGTTACAAGTTTTGAATGGTGATGGGTTGGCGGGGATGATATAGTTATGGCCTTCATGTTTGAATTTTACATAGTGGTTTAAATTTGAAGGGCCACAACCCATGACACAAATCCACGATCTTCTGAGCAATAGGTTTATACTAGAACTCTCCCTCTAAGATGTAAAATAGTTCGGGATAGTGTGAGGACCTACCCAAATGTGGAGAATAATTGTGCCAAGGGTGGAGGTGATGGCGTCATATGAAGGAGCACAACATAAATGGGTTATTATGCATATAATTAGAAGGAATTCACATTTGATTGTACGAGATGGGAGGAGATGATGTTAATGCTAGCAACACCATTGATCATGATGCATCATATGCGTATGTTATCGATATAGACAAAAATGCAAAGGGTAGGATCGGGATCATTTGACCTGGAGAGTTATAATCTCCTCATTAGATAAATTGAGGGTGGAAAATTGATTAGTTGTTATGGGGGTAGAAGAAGGGGATGATTTGGTAAGCGAGGCTACGTGGTGAGGGGTGATAATGGAGGCCACTGGTGTGGGGTCATTAGGTAAAAATTCAATGGATTGCAAAACCTCCATAAGGGCTTACATATGAGATTCAGAAGTTTGGATGAGATTGTATAAAAACATATTTAGAGGGGACTGATGTAATTGTTTTATCAGTGCATGATGGGTGACCCCATCATAGATAGGGTATGTAGGTCCTCAGATGGTGATTTTGGGCATGGGTATAGATGGTATATTGGGTACGGGGTTGGTTGATGGGCTAGTTGCTTTTTCTTTTCCTTTTTCTTTCTAAGCGCGTGTCGCAACTTGAACCAAGTTGATCTCGGGGAGGTGGTAAATGGAGAAGGTGTAGGATGAGTGGTGTAATGACATGATGGGAAAAAACCTAATGGTGGGGAAAATCCTTGTGAAGTGAGCTGGGCACACCGACATTTGGGTGGTGATTTGGCTAATTCTTTGATACGAACCATGTTGATCTCAAATTTTGGAGGTGGAAAAAGGGTTGTGGGGATGAAGATACTGGTCATTGAAGAAGCAAGAGATGATGATGTGTGGTGACAGGTGAAGGTGGAGCATGGTCCTCATCCATAAGGTCATCATCGTCGAAGTTTTGTTCAGGAGGACAAAGTTGGAGAAGAACGGTTTTAGAGCCTTACAATTTTCTACATCATGTCTTGGCACACGATGATAGGCACAAATATTTCTTTCATCAAACCCTTTTGGTTTGGGTTTGAGAGGATCGTAAGGTCAAAGTAGCGATAATGTGATGACATAAGTCTCTAAGAGATTGGTTAAAATTTTGGCGTAGGACCCTGCTAATGGATCACAATGAGACATGGGCATGGGTTTGGGTAAGAGTGTGAATGATCATGAGGGAAGAGTTTTTATAGGAGGAATGGGTTGGCCCACCTTGGTTTGGTAAGCGGTATTATTGTAGGTTTTATAGGCATCTGTTTGGGTACAAATGTGGTAGAAGAACTAGCACTAGAAGGTTTTGTTGGTTTGAATACCTTATTGGAGGGTAGTGGGTTCTTATCTTTAGGTTGTACCTTCATGGCTAGAGGTGACATGGGATTATGAGATGTAGAAGGGAAAGTAGATTTTGGAAGAGGATAGATTACCCACGAGGACCTGAGTTGCGGTGGAAGTGGGTGGTTGAAGTTGGGTGGATTACATGGGTTGAATTTGTATAAGTAGAGTTGAGGGATAGTAATTGGTGGAGGTATAGGTGGTAAGAATTGCATGGGTGAGGGTGAGGGTGCTTGGTGTTTGGGTGAATGAGGCATAATAAAGACTTGTGATGTAGTAGTAGTTTGTTTAGATTTTGAATGGCCTTGGGTAGGAGACTGTTTGATCAGGATTAATGGATGGGGCCCTAGGATGGATGAAAGGGGGAAGGTGACAAAGGTGTGGTGGATGAGACCGGTGTATGTGGCCTAGAAGGTTGGGTATTCTTTTTAGGTGGGGGATAATGTTGGTGTGGGTTTGGGAAGATGCTGCTAAGTCCAATTTGACAGGTGGGTGGGTAAGGCTTGATGTTGGCATGACACCCAAGGTAGTAATGGGTCTAGATACGGGTGAGGAGATAGGTGTGGGTAGGTTTTGAGGTCTGGGAATGGTTTTAGTTGTGGGTAGAGGTTTGGATGTAGGTATAGATGATGAAGAAGAATCCATTTCAATAGGCATGGTCAATGCTGATCCAGTTACTGAAAAATACCTTTGGGTAGATCATGGAAGTATCCTTAGGCAACATTTGCATTTGGGTCGAAAAGGGGAGCCGAAGACATCCCCAGAGCATGGAATTATCAACATAATCCAAGCGATTGACCAATTGTGAAAATGGGACTATTGAAGAAGAATATGGAGTTGGTTTGGTGGCAATCCTTGTAAAATATGTCTGTGAGATAGGGAATTGGCTAGCCTTGGACTCTGTAGGTAAAAGAGCCGAGATCATGTCAATGGGGTCTTGGGATGCTGAGGGAGAACTTCCCCAATAGGTAGTGGCATGTCTGATGATTCTCCCATGGGTAGGAGAGATAATAAGCAGGGTGATGTATAATTATTCCTTGGTGGAGGAGAAGACGATGATGATTCTCCTATGGATGAGAGATTTAAAAGTGTTGACTACTCGGTAGGTTATGAGGTAGATGATGGAATGACATCGGTAGAAAGTGTGGGTTCCTCTTTGGGTGAGGGGGAGATGAAGGTGAATCCTCCGGGGTGGAGTGGAAGAGGTATGCTCCTATGTGGGTAGAGGAGCTTATGCCAAAATTTCCTCAATAGATGAAATAGGTGGGATTTGAGGAATGGTTGGTATGATATCAAAAACCATGTGGACTTCATGGACATTTTTGTCATTGGATGAAGGTTCACTATTTTAAGTAGATGACAATTTATGGTTAGGGAACAACCTTTTAAAGATGTGAAAATTTTGATTTCTTTGTACGCTCGAGTTTTCCACGACGAGATCTCCATTAACTATCATCTCTTGGATAATGCTATTAAAAGTGATGCGATTCATTGTCTCTATGGCCTTTGAAATGATGGTAATTATAGTAGTCATGTTCTTTATACCATGCGAGCAGCATAGGACGAGTGGGATTGAAACCTATATGAGGTTTTATGGTGGAGAAGCGTAATGGATCCAACTTTAAGAAGCTTTTCCAAGACCTCAAGAATAGGGTTCTCCAATTGATGTGTAATTCCTTTGCTCGCCACTGGAGCTGAAAGGCCTAGATAGGGGAAATATTGGAAGAAGGTTGGGCTTGATTAGAAAGATGAGGTGGACCCACCTTTAAGACTACTATGTTGGAAGATCCTTCAGCCTTTGAATAGTTATTTTAAGGTTTTGAAGATGCGAGAAGAATCGTTTGATTTGAATGGGGTGCTTTTGTTTCGTAATTGGATTTTCTTTTCTTTAATTGCTCAAATTTTCAAATTTTGTGCCATGGTGAATGCTTTGTTGAGGGTTTGGAAGGTTTGGACTGTAAAGTTGGCAAGATGTGTCTAGCACAAGCTCTAGTTAACAACTCAATAAGATCAATTTAAGGTATCTTGAATGTCAATTGGTTGATAAGAATATGCTAGCGGGCAACAAAATCTGTGATAGATTCGTCTTCATACTACCATGTCGAATACAGGTTGGTCATGGTAACCTTGTTGACTACATTGATCGAAAAGTGGTCTAGGAATGCCTGAGCCACTTGGTTGAAGGAGTAGATGGAATGTCTAGGTAAACTACTGTACCAATCTAAGGTGGGTCCTATTAGGGACATGAGAAATGTTTGTAAGAGAAAACATCATCATGGGAAATTAGGTAGCATCCATGCTTGAATGACCACAAGTGCTGTTGCGGGTCTTCTTTATTGTTAAAATGGTTTAATTTAGGAATTTCCCAATGCACAAGATATAGATGAATAGGAATAGATGGATGAATAGGCTCATTACATATTTCATCATAGGTCAGGGAGTTATGAGATTCGAAACCGATGCTTCTAATGTTTGCATCTTTTCCATCATCATCCTAATGAGGTCATTGGTGGGTTGTGAGGAATAGGTGCCTCCCGTAGTAAAGGGAGGTTGATAATGGGTGTATGATGTAGATGGCATCCCAATACATGAGGGTGTGGAATATGAAAATTGTGAAGGGGGTATAGATATAGGTGGAATGTACCCCGAATAAGTGACAGACAAGATTGGGGGCTGCTGGTGATGTGTGTAAATAGGTGGGGTGGTCGCAATGAATCTCGTGGTAATGGGTGGTAGAGACTGAGGGATATAAAGAACCAGATTTTGGAAAGGGGTGTGGGTTGCCAACTTCGGAGGTGGTTGTGACGCCACTGGTACATACGAGGAAAAGGGGGCAGATGGGGCTATGCTCAAGGTAGTTGATGAAGGAATGGTTGATGTCATAGGTGAAACAAATGTCCTTGGGGCAACGGTTATGGTAGAGGTGGAACCTAACTGAGAGACCACATAGGGTAATGTGGATGAGGGAAGCACCAAACTAGTGGTAGCTAATGCGGAAGTGGGTGCGAGGGTAGGAGGGATAGATACATGCATGTCATATATTAACTATCTTGAGGAGTCCCGGGTAGATGAGTGGGCAAGATAGTATTATAGGGCTATGGGATTCTGATCAAGGAGTCTTGTGAACTCCTCGTCACTGGTAATAATGGGGATAGGCTGAGTCGGATCCATAGGTGACAGGAGGGATGATGATGATGGAATATGTGGGAGTGGTTGAAAGCTAGTGTGAAACACAAGGGAATTAGTTTGGCTACGAGTCAACACCATGTGAATTAGTGTTGACCTAGTAAGACTGTAATCTTGTAAATGACATAGAAAACAATAAAAGAAGAGAAGGACAAAGTTTGGGGGAAATCTGGTCAGTGCTTTGATTAAAAATCAAACATAGAAACCAAAGACGGTCAATATGACTAATGACGGTTAAAGGATAACCGATACTAGTCACTATGGAAAGTACCAATTTCAGAAAATGAAACAAAATTGATGAATATGAATCGGGAAATCTTTTAGAGATATCAAAATGTTAGGGGATATGATGGTGTCCTAAGGACTAAAAGTAGAAAAGAATAGGTGATGAAGGTTATTTCAGGTAAAATAACCAAAATAGCCAGAAGTCGACACCGGTTAGGTAAACCAACGATGGTTAGATGTAAATTGACGACAACCACCGGACCGATGCCTTATGTGAAATGAAAAGAAATGAAGAAAATGGATGTTTGTGAATTAAACTAGATAAAGGGTCAACCCAAAAATTTGAGAATGAATAGATAAGGTCCTGACATACTCAGAAATAACCTAGAATACTCCAACTATGATGGGGAGTACAAAAGGAAGAAGAAAAATGGAGAATCGTAACTCACACCTCAAAATGAAATTCAAGAACAAAGATAAGAAAAACACGTAATCCTAAAAGTGAATTTATGTTTGTTTTAGCTTATGCTATTAAGAATGACTTGTGAATTTAGAACAGATTTTTTTGTTAGAAAGGCGTCCTACAAATAAGGAGAGCTAAAGGTGAGGTTTCAGGTTATGTTATGGTGGGGGCGGTCCTTTCTCTGAGTTATGACTGTATAGAGAAACCAATTGGGCACCTATGTCAATCCTCTGATCATGTGATCATTGACAACTTCTTCTAGGTGGGATGTTGTTTAAGAAGATGTGTATATTCAAATTTGTGTGGTTTGGAAAAGAGAGAGAAGAGAGAAATGTGCTTTCTACGGTTCAATTGTGTCAACCATCAGCTGGGCATGACTTCTAACATATAGGTTGCCCTCATTTTTAAATGTGAGCTAATAATGCAACATACAAGGATGAAATGCAACAAGATTTTAAACCCAAATCCACAAATTATATTCGATGAGAGCAATAATGAATAGGAAAGAGTATGTCTTTCACTAATGCAATACAAAAATAAAAGAAGTGTTCTTTTTAATCCAAACTATGAGTGTCACTGAGACAAGTAGGAGAAGAAGAATGTTTCCAAGGGAGAAGATTTAATGTGAAATATCTTTCAAAAATAAATAAACACAAAATGATTCCCTAAGAATGAACAATGTAAAGAACCCAAATGGGTCCCATTAGGCGTGCCAAAATGTTTCACCAAATATTGTGCGTACGTAAGAGAAAAATAGATAAGGTAAGGGTAAGGAGGAATACTTGTGAGTGAAGGTGGAAGGTAGAGTGTGTGCATTCTAATTTCCCAGATCTAATGCGATTGTGAGAACTTCATTTTTTCTAGGAGGAACTACCTACGAATACAAACAAGACCACAAAAGGAATATTAAACAATATATGTTAGTGGACTACCTAGCATATGCTAGTTCGGGAAGTGTGTTACTTCCTAGATGGCTGTCAATCCACTATTTAAAACAACTTAATGCAAGAAGTAATATGAACCAATAATGTCCTACTGTAGTTGATATGATTTAGGTATCTCATTCAAGTACAATAAAAAAATATAATCTAATCAGGCTAGGTTATGATCAGATCTAGAAGTCAGGACTAGGTAAATAAAGTGGTGGGGATAGGTTAGGGTCAAGCTTTAGGTGATTTGGGTTGTTTGGGTGAAAGGTATGAGGTTGATATTATAGGTAGGTTTACTGACACAGAGGCCGACATCGGTATGGTATGACCAATTACGGTTGAGGGGAAACCAAAAATGGTTCAGTTAACCGATGTCGGTAGGGTCGGGCTGATGGAAACTTAGTGAAGGTGGGTTTTGGTGATTCTCTGAGATTGCCCAGAGAATGAACAGATAATGGGGAGGTAGAAAAATTCTCGGAGTAGTCAGAGGTGTCTTGAGTTAGTTATGGTAGGATAAAATGTTGTAGGTGATTAGGTGGAGGGATTTTCAAGAGGGTGAGAGATGATGGGATGTAAGGGAGACTAGAACCCTCAAATAAACATGAAGAAACTAATATGGGAAGCGTAAATCTAAAGGTACTTACTAGTGTTTGCAGACCTAGTTGTTGCATGGAGGTGATGGTTGATCCATGTAACTAGTGGTCAGTTCCGTGGCTATGATTCCCAGAATGTTTCCATGAATGCTTTCCTTTCAGATCAGTGCTTGGTTATTAGTTCAAGGTGTTTGGATGTGCAGGAGTGCTATGGTGCGTGCTTGCATGTAGATTTATCTTCTCCAAGACTTCAATAATTCTTCCAACCTCTCAAACAAGGTTACCAAAATGAATATATGGTAATCGACGATGGTTTAGGGTGATCGACATCGATTTAGGGTTGACCGACGTCGGTTAAGGTGGGAAATCCTAGGTTTACTAAAAATGACAGATCTTGGCAATCTTTTTGGCCAGCTCTGTCTATTCTCCTAGATCAAAATAGAATGTTGCACTTAGATAAGTGAGAATGTGGTTAGAGGAAGAATAGGCATGTGATTTTAGGGTTGAACTAAGTCTTAGTTAATTAAGGTAGGTAGGAATAAGTCTTAGTTAGTTATGGTGAGTGAATATTGAGTCCTAGTAAAAGGAAAATATGCTAAGAATAGGTTTATGATGAGGTGTCTAGGTGAGGTGGAAATTAGTTTAATTAAGGTAATTAAATAATGAATATTTTGATCATGGGTATTAATTTAATTTGGGTAATTAAATTAATATACATGTGGGTAAAGGGGGAGTGTGACCTAAATTTGGTGTCTACATGTAGCTTTGAGTGGGGATTTCTAGTCCTACATTCTCTTCTTTATCTCTCTTTTGGGGGAGTTTTTCCCAGTGGGTTTTCTCCTTTACTATATCTTATGAGAGATTGCATTGTACATGGGTACCTCATCAAGCCTTGTTGTTGGGACCCACTTTCATTTTTCACTGCCCACCTAAGCTATGCTTATGGGGGGTGTTAGTGTAGGATTTATTTTCCTCTCTTTATTTGTATTATCCTACTCGGGATATTCCACCTCACTTGGAGTTTCCCTACACTTATGGGATATGCTTACTTAGATGTATACTTGACTACACTATTTTAGGTTTTGGTTACTACTTGACTACACTATTATAGGTGTTAGTCACCACTTGACTACACCATTCTAGCTGTTGGTTACCACTATTCTAGGTGGAGATTTCCATGATTCTAGGAGGAGGTTACACATTCACCTCCTATATGTACATATCTTGCATTATTCTATTTGATTCGTATTGATTTGGAGCTATTTCTGTGATATAGTAGTTATCTCTCTTATTTTCATAATTTGTAGTCTTGTATGCTTGCATTGTTTTGTCTTGGAACAATTCATGTCTCAGATCATTCACCTGTGTAATATTCAAACTAGTAGATTTGTGGTGCTTCTTCGATAGAGTTGAGAGGAAAAGAACATGTAGAAATAGTTGAGGATGAGAAATAGGTATGTGAAGAGGTTGTGAAGTCCTCAAGGAAAAAAGAGGTCAAGAAAGATGAAGATAGTAAAGAGAGAGAAGAAAGAAATGAAAGTAAGAGTGAAGAAGCACATAAAGAAGTGCTTGTGGATCAAGAGGAATGTCTGTTAGATGAGGCTGGAAAAGATGATGAGAAGAGGAAGAATGAGGGATACAGATAATTTTTAGTCCTTTCAAACAAAATAAATGATGGAATCATGTTGAGCAAAGGTTATGAAGAGATACATAACATCATACATGATGAAAATTAGTATATTTTTGTTGTTATTGTGTTTGGTTGTGCAGGTGTAGTTGATGAAAGCTTGGAAATGATAAAGACGAAGGTGAAACTCAAGAGAGAGAGAGAAGTTAATTTGAAGCACATGCAAGGCTAAAGAACCAAATATGGGATACATGTGGTCTTAAAGTAATCAAGGACAATGGGAGAGTAGAAGAAAGAGAAAGAACATTCAAGAAAGCTCAAGAATCATCAGGAGGAACAAATTTGTAGGTATTAAATACAAAAGTACAAGGTTACTTTTCTCCACCTTGGGAGTATGATGTAGGAGAATCAAAGGGAGAAACAACCAAGTATCAAATTTTCCTTATTGTCATAATTATGAGGTCAAGTTAGGTTGTTAAAATTTCATGAAGGTATAAGGAGGAGTCTAGGTAACAAGTCAAGGTGTGAGTTTGAGCTACAATGTTCAAAATTTTAAATTAGAGGTTTCCCTCCATTTTTGTAGTTCAAAATTTTAAAACATGTAAAAGAGAAAAGTGGCTTGTAAGTGGAGAAGGAGAGAGACTATGTAGTTTGAGGGAGTGTGTTAATGAGTCTAATAATGTTATAATGAGTCCTAGGTGGAATACGAGTCCAAAAATGCCTCAAATAATGCAAAATACCTCATTATGTATGTATGGGCATGTGAAAGGTCAAGTGAGTCATGTAAGAGTCAAGAGGAAATTAGGGTTATGAGTGAAAGAGATAATGGGATAAATTAAAGAAAAAGGTACTTGTTGATTCATTCCTCGAGGAGGAGAGGATGGAGGAAGGAAGAACATGTAATTTTTTAATGAAATCTATAGTTTTAATACGTAAGGAACTTTGTTTTACATATTAAAACTATGTGAATGTAATTGATTGTGCAAGGCTTTGGCCTTTGTATTGAAGGATTCATTTTTAATGTTAATTTCCATCTCGAAGTACGTGTAGGAAGGTTTTAGTGAATTTACCTAAAAAATGTGATGAATTTTTGATCTAGCATTCGTTGTTTAGTGAAATCTTGATTGTATTCACCAATAAGTTTTTGTTTTTGCAAGAGGGATTGAATTCATGAATATATGATTCCATGCATGAAGTTATTTTAGTAATTAAACTCATGTTGAAGGTGGTTGAAATTGATAAGTCAAGTATTTTAAGGTTATTATCTTGTTACCCTATTGCATGTTTGGAAAACCTTAATAACTTGAGCTGTGACTATATCTCGAATTTGGTAAGGAAGTGATCTTCATTTCAAGATAAGGTGCATTTGTTATCAATATGGTTGTATTTGGATGAATTTTAGGAGAAACGGATAGACGATTCCTTCGAATAATGACTCAAAAGTTTCTAACTTTAAGACTAGAGTGTTTTGAATTACTTGTCTTAATGTACATGATCAATCCAATCTTGAGTTATGATTACATTTACCTTTATTCTTATCTACTACTGGTAACCCTGGGACTAATAAGGAGTGATAAAAATATTGAGGACAAATCTAAAGTCTTGAAACCGAGGTCATTTCATTTGATAGTTAATCCAGCTTCACGACCAGTTATAGAGTCACAGTGAGGGTTTGAAGCAAAACTTGTGTTAGAAGCCCTTAAACCTCGCAGACGAACCCTTGAAATTTGATCGAACACTTTTGATAGTGTTCTCACTAAAATTTTGTAAGATTAGACTAAAGAGAGTCCTTGGAGTAATCAATATCCTTGACAATTTAGAGAAGAAGTCTATCACAAATCTACAAGACCTAATTGAAACTTGAGATTGTGGAATTTGAGAAATGTTTTCTTAAGGAAGCCATATCCAAACTTTACAAACATGATAAAATGCAAAATGGGTATCGTAAGATTCCTTTATTTTGTCTTGAAGCCATTGTAAAGGAAGTTATGAAGAGAAATGCATAAAACTAGGGCTAGTAGGAGTTATTTACAAAAGGAAAGCAAAATTGGGATTGAGAAAGAAGACAAAGGGGTTAGGATAAAAATTTACTACAAACCACCAAAATTGAAAATGGTAGTTGAGCATGTCTTTTTTCGGTAATGGGTATCTCTAGATATGTCTAACCTTGAATCTTGTAGAGTTGCTCTTGAGATCTATAATAGGGAAATTACGAGTCAATTAAGGAAGTTGGTAAGATATTGTTGTTTCTAATCACTTTCATGATGTTTTTAACTTTGTTTTGAGTGAATGAAACGGGAAAAAGGAGTGGAGTATTGAAGGAAAAAAGATAAATTTGCTTGTTATGGGTTAAGAGCTAGTGAAGAGAAAAATAGAGATTGGTAAGAGAAAGTGAACTTTGCATGAAAAGTGGTCATTTAAAGAGATGATTTGGAATTTAATGAAGTTTATTTGACATTGCATGAGGTTTGAAAGTAGGGTATGATGATTGATTAAAAACTTAAGGTGAAATAGGTTAAGTTTTTCCTCTTTAAGCCATTTTAGGCTATAAGTGAGATCTTCAGACAAAGTTGTTGTTATAGATTGATAATTGCTAGTTGAAACTTGTATGTGCATTAAAATATGAGATAGGATCTACATCAAATTTACCCCACCATATGATCCATCACTCACCTCCATCAGTACACCCATCCTCTCCCTTCGTCCCCCTCCCCACACTCTTCCTCTCTTATGCCCCGCCGCTGCCGTTGCCAACCCTTACTTTGGTCGACTGCGATCATCCTTACTCCCAATACCTTTATCATCTCATCCCCCACTCCACCTCCTTGAACCTTCTAAGAAAAATCCATGATTGTATCGTGATTGGGTCTTGACTATTTGGTTACTCCCGTGATTGACACTCTTTCCCCATTGCTAAAAATTAAAAAAACTAGAAAAAATAAAAAAAAATTAAAATTAAAAAAAAAAACCCAATTTTTTTCTTGGTCATGCTAACAATCAAGAGATTTTTTCCATTCATTCAAAAAATTCTCACCACAAGCTTGTCCTTGCACACTCTCGAATTCCACTTGCACATTCCGATTCACTCCTGAACGATCTATCCTTGTGTGCTCCCGGTCCCATCTCGTGCGCGCTCCACCCTTACATGCCCTAGTCCCCTCCGTGTGCACTTTTCACCCTTGTGTGATTCAGTCTTCCCTTTGCACTCTCCACTATATCATTTACTTAATCATTCCACATGTCATATATTCACTCCCATGTTCATTCCAACCCCGACTTGTTCCACCAACACCTTATAGAACAATTTTCCAAACTTGAGTCCCAACACTTGAGGGTACCTCCACCCACACCAAATTATCACACAATTTGTAATGAGCATATCCACCCCATGTTACCATGCCACCCCTATCCAACACATTTTAAAATTACCACATTTGAAAAATTCAATGACACCAAGGACCCCCAAAATTACTTGCATATATTCCACTAGAATGCCACCTCATTGACATGATGACATACTCGCTTACATACCTTCCCACTTTCAATTACTATCAAAGAACTTGACTGGTATTATGTACTCCCAAAACATAGTATTTACACATTCACACAAATTTCTAACATATTTTTATCCCCCTTATTCATCCATATTTCACCCAAAAAAATTAATTGACCTTCACATGATTTGGAAATCCCATAATGATTCTATTGTTGGCTTTGTTGTGTGTTGGTGTGCACTTGTTCACCACCTCTCATTTCCACTCCCATAATATGCACTCATTGACCTTTTTCAAAATGTTGTGTATCTCACATCTCCCACCACTTAAAAATTCATCCACTATGCACATTTGATGGGGCGTGCATATGGCACAATGCCTCGAGGATGTCCATGTTGGCGCGTGCAAATCGCTTTACCACACATTTCAGTTTCTCCTCCACATATTCCACCATCACACTTCCATGTTCACAATGTCATCCAATCGGTTCCACCTCACATTTCATCACTTTATACACCCACATCTTTTCATTAATAACATTCTACTAAGGATCATTACTTCTTCCAACCTACTTGCAAATTCACCCCTTTGACCAAGTCACTTTCTTCTATTCTCCACAAGTTGCTTGATTCCCATCTCATCACTCTACCTCTTGTACCACCCCCACCATTGTAGCATGCCTCCCATGAAATATGTGCCTATCATTATACTTATGGTCATTCCACTGAATCATGTCCCCATATTTGTAACATCATTTGGGACCTTCTCGACAAGGGGGACATTGTTGTTAAGTCTCCATCTCCTTCGATTTCACCTACTCACACTACCTCCCAATCATCATGTTCACCTCATGTCTCCTCATCTATGTCATACACTTCACAATCCATGTCATCACATATTTGTAGTCACTAAAATATGCACTTATTACTATTATATTATGCATCTAGTATGCTATTATATACATGATTTATAAGTATGGAAATTAGGCACTGGTGACACCTCTTTGGTCCTTTTCTTGATTTGATTGGTTTTTCTTGTGTCTTTTATCTATCATTTGCATATTTTTAGTCGAATCCAATGGATCCCTATTCTTATATTTCATTTTATTTATGTTTGATTATCGTAGGAAAATACCACCCAAACAAGATAGTAGTACCTAAGCGCTAATGTGCTTCCGGGCATTTATGTCATCTTTGCCTTATTTTCTTCTTTGTCGGTTTGCTTTGGATTTGGGTATTTTCTTATCTCATTTTCTTGTCGGTGTCACTATGAACTCATATATATAGAAAACTTACTAATTATTCTAAGGGGAAATTATGGGCTATCATCTCTATATCTACCACATAAAAAAGAGCAAATGAAGGGATTATATTTGGGATACATTATTCACTACATAGGGAGGCTATTCTGAATTCCATACCACACATCTTGCATTGGGAAAAAGTAATTATCACTCGCTATTCTTTGTGCAACTAGAACTAGTGAATCTTAGCTCAAGGGACACAATTTAAATCACATGCCACTAGAACTACATAGAGTTTAAAATGTAGTGCAATGCTTGGAAACAAGACGATATGAAGTTAACCACGGGGTCTTCTCACTCTCTTATATGCATTTTTAATTCAATATAATGTGTGTTTGAGTCTCGTGCATGTAGATAATTTTTTTGTATGTATATGTGTGAAAAATTAGTAGTATAATGAACCTAATGTAACCTACAATGAAAAAATAAGTGACAAAGAAGTGACAAAAAAGAACCAAGACTAAAGCCCTTTCACGTAAACCTGTCAGAGCAAATTAGAAAGATCCCGGATGTTGATCATACTTCTAGTTTGACATCTTGGACATCCAAAGGTGATTGCATAACATTGAATCCTTTCCCCAAGTGTGGGAATTGTAAAAATGGGAGAGGAATCTCCAGATTAGAGATTGGTTCCTCAACTCCTCTGATAAGATATATCTCTTACAAGTTATACAGAGGTTTCAAACTCAAAAAAACTACTCTAAATTCCAAAGTGGACAGAGATAGAGAATGCAAAAAAACTGAAACTAGTGCTAATAAGGTGATGCACCAAAGGAGTGGTGAGCATTTCTTACTTCTGCAGATTGACACAGTTCATAAAAATGCAACAAAACTTCATGCACAAACTGATAACTGTAATGGAGGGTCAGAAATGAATCAAACAACACAAACAAAGGATTAAAAATCATTCACATAGCCTGTATTGTCATTTTAACATCAAAAACCACTTGCATTACAACACCTGAGAGGAAAAAAGGTTGCAGTCTTGGAAAAGGTATGATTTTTCCACAAAAATCACTTTTAAGGTGAAAGAGGGAGCCTGCAATACATAAAAATGTTCAACCCTTTGAAAATGAGCCAAATCTGGCTTTTACAGTGCAAACCACGACCCCAGGAGAGAGAAATGTGGGAAAACATGGGAGAGCTTCAACCACTAACCAAAAATGTAGTAAAACAACATGGGCATCCTTACAGGTCCATCCCCTGACATTTTTCACCATGCTGGGAGAGAATGCGAGCCATTCTTCATTAAAAATGGTGGTTGAAACGTCATTTCTATCCATGACCACGTGCCAGAGGTGTTTTTCAATTTTCTCTCTCTAAAATCCATAAAAATGTAAAAATTACCCCATAATCTTGTAGATAATTTCACCAGCTTTCCATTGATATAAAGAACGTGAAAACCGAGCTGGATCGAAAGATATGGCCGTTTGAAATTTTAGGGCAAAATAGGGCCAAATCGGATTAGCGGGCAAATTTTTTTAAATTTTCCACTTTTTGGTCATTTGGAAAATTTTCCAAAAATTCCCCATGCTCCGCCACTCCGGGTGCCACGTGGCATGTTTTTATTGGGTGCGGGCCTTTAATGCTTCATTTTCCTTTGTTTTTGCCATTGGAAAATTTTCCAAAAATTCCCGCCGGGCCGATGAGCTGAGGACACGTGGCAAATGCTGATTGGATGCGGGCCTGTCCTCCTAAATTTTCCATCGCCTTTTGAGCATTTCTTTGACTTGGACACGTGGAAAACCCCATTGGTTGCGCTTGAGGGGGCAATTTTTCCTTTGAAATTTCCTTCTTTTTCCTTTGGGAAAATTTCCCAAATTCTCCCCGCCTTCCGCCGGTCCGGGACACGTGGCATCATCTTATTCACCGCGGGCCCTTGGGGCAAACATCTTTCTTTTCATTTTAGCATTTTGGGAAAAATCCCAATCTCCCCGTGCTCCGCAGCTCCGACCCCCGGGACACGTGGCATCGCATGATTAGTTGGCGGGCCAGGCCAAAACTTTCCTTTTGAAATTTGGCAAAACACTTCACCAAAATTCTAACTTTTCCTCCACACTCCACCGGTCCGATGCCATAGGGCACATGGCACAACGTGATTAGGCGTGGGCCTTTCCCTTTAAAATTTTCCCTGTACAACACTTAGTCAAAATTTTCAATTTTCTCCCCTTTGGACATGTGGCACAACTCGATTCACCGCGGGCCTTCGGAAAAAATATTCCTTTTGAAATTTTGCCAAATACTTGGTAAAATATCCAAGTCTTCCTCCGACCCCCACCACTTCTAAGGACACGTGGCACAATATTACTAGTTGCGGGCCTTTCAGGGGAAAATTTCCCATAGAAACTCCCGAGCCATAACTTCAAAAATACATGGAGTTAGGAGGAAAACTTTACCTTTTTGGAAAGATGAGAAAGAGCTCTATCCAATGGTGCCATTTCCAGAAAGTTTTGAGTGCTCGAAAAGTAAAAATTATGACTCGATGCACAAGATAGGGAAGAATGAAAGGAGTTAGCCACAAAATGAGCAAGGGGTACATTTTGGATAACAAAACCAATGCCCAAAATAGACGTTAACACCTAAGAGGCCCTATCCTCTCCCAAAATATTTTGTCTATGAGATTATGACATCCTAGTTTTTGAATCGAGCTCAAACAATCTAGAATTCACCTTTTGAAACCCGTCATCAAGCTAGAATCAGTTTAGACATATGGAGGAAAGCTAAGTCATTCTATAAACACTATATATCACTCTTTCTTATACTTATTTAACTAGATTTTATATGTTATCGTTATTTTATCTTATCAACACTATCTTTACATTAGATTTAATTTTATTAAATCATTTGGTGAACCCATTTATTGATCAAACCCTAGATTTTTCTAGGATCCTTCATTTTTGTATATTCCTCATGGCCTACCAAAATATGTTGCAAAACCGTCAATCCAAGTCTAGTTCTCCTAAGTATGACTCCATTCCTATGACTGGTATTCAACCTTATTTCACTAATGTTGAGGATGAAGCTGATTTCTATTGCAAGTCTCATATTACCCCTACTTACAATCCTATAATACCTCATGTGTTTACCAAGCTTTACAACCCTAGCCCTGATGTTGTATTGTTATCCCCTGTAGAGTGTTAAAAACTATACAATAATAAACACATAATATTGTAATATTTCTTCTATTTGAAAATACATTCGGGATATATTATTCATGTATGAGATTACAATATATAGATTTTGATCTCCTTGATTCTAGGAGTCAATAGTCATCCCTCATATCTCTCAACCCCTTCCTAGAATCTCTCAAATCTATCCCATCAATATCTCACAAACTTATCTACGTGAGTTGGTTTGCCAACCAGATAACTCATTTGTATTATTTGTACACAATATTAATAAACTATATTATTTATATGAGTTGTATTATGACAACTCATTATTAATATTATTACAATATATAACTCAAACAAAAATATAAATCTAACCCATACAATAATGTGAGCACTAGTAAATAATATTTTCCTAACAATCTCCCCTAGTGCGAACATAGTAAAAAAAGATTGTACACATCAAAAATAGAATGTATGACTCTTATGGCATGCCCATTCTCGTGGCACATGAAATTAATACAAATGAAAGAGACCTATTCTCATCCTTCAATGGTTTTATGTAGGTTTACTAAAAACTTGGATATGAATACGAAACTCATCAATTTTTCATGTTATGCAAATAACTCCCAAGTTATTTGGAGAATTTATATTTCATTCGACTCGATGTTTCACTTTTCGGGTTGTGCACACTAAGGCTTGCTCCCTTGGCACAATTTTCTTTTTGTAATTCTACTACGTGCCCAAGGCACATTTCACTCTTCATGCTTATGCATTCCATTTTCTTTTGTTTCCTCTCACACTTGCTCTATGCACTTCCTTCCCTCCGATTCTCGCTGCCTCCTTCATTCTTGCTTTGTGACCTCCTTGCACACACCTTTGCAAACTTACCTTATAAATTGGCTAAGTCCTTGTCATTCCTCCCATGCACCCTTCCTCAATTGAATGCTCGCACCCTATTTGTATACTTGTCTCATATAGGTATGCTTCCATTTCTTCCACGCGTGCCTCCTTTGCATGCCTATCTTTCGCACCTTGCGCCAATAATGATGCCACTCCATTATCCGTTAGACTTGAGTGTGCCACATGCAACCTTTCAAAGGATGCCAACAAGGTGCCAAATTCTAACAAACAAATGGCGCATGAAAGATGGCAACAATGAAATAAAAAAAATAAATGGCCAAATCCTTTAGTCAATCCATGCATGCCACATGTCTTACGTGCCCAGATGGATTTTACATCTTCCAAAAGCCGTATCTTCTATTACAGAGCTCCAATCGGTGTGTGCCTCGGGTTTATCAAAGAGATGTTAACACATGCTACATGTTGGAATTTTAAAATTCAAATCTAGGAAGGTTTTGGTAGGTAGAAAATAGGGAATATATCTTTTTGGTCATTAATGCACGATCTAATCAACCTTAACCACTAGATTTAAATCAGATCTTGCTTTCTTCCTTCTTCCAAATACTAAAATGACATGGGGTAGTACATATGATAGCCCTATAAGAAGTTTTGTGGGCATTTATCACTTACTATTGGTGGTTGTAGATTTGAATATGAGTTTCCTTTTTTCTCCTTCTCCTCTCCTTCTTCTTTTACAAATAGCATAGTTCGCTTTGTAAAAAGGATCCCTCTCTATTGTAACGGCACCATATCAAAATGGTGGCCAATTTCCCATGGGTTTCAGACCTTGACATGGTCTTTGTAATGTATTCTCACCTCGTGCCACGAATGTACATGATTATGCATCCCTTAGGAAATAAAATTTGTTTTGTGGGACTCTTGTCTCCCCTTTCTCATTTTCATAATATCTTGCCTCTCTGTTTACTTTTTTTGGCATGTTGTGCATTTTCCCACTTGCAGTCCCCGTGTGCATGTGTTGCGTGCACTTTGGAAGGCTGAGCCCACGTGTTGATCTGTGGCACATGCCATCCACCCTCTTCTCCCGCACCCGCCTGTTTCCTTTTCTACTCATGGAGAGTGATCGACCATTTCCTGGCACTATCACCTTCCTTAGCTTAGGATTTCCCTTTCGCACATCCTTCTTCCCTAGTCCCTTGGCATATTTAGTCTAGGATTTTATTTTAGAATTAGAAGTAACAATAGCGCTAGAGGTAGGTAAAGGAAATGACGTTCTCTAGAGATCCATCTCAAGTGTGCAAGGTCCCACAACTTGGAGATGGTTCCATTGTTGTCTCAAATAGCTCGGCTCTTCTAGATCCGAGACACAGGTGCACATTTGAACGACCAACAGTTTCTAGCACACCTGGTGGGACAAGAGTGAAGATATTTACATCTTCATTTGAGGAAGTTTGATGTATTTTGTTGAGATCCAGCCTTTGGAGGAATTTTTCAACACATCTGGTGACTCCACTGATCCAAATGCACCCATTTTTTCATTTGTAGACCAGTCTCCCCTCCTTTCATTCATTTATCCCTTTTTTCCATTATTCCACCTTCCTCTTTTGAAGTTGTGCAATCATGACTTCTTTCGCTTCATGAAATTATCATTTACAAGAGCAAAGCTATTTTTCTCCATCCACACAGCTTTAAAAATACTCCTTCAAATCAATTTTATAACCCCAAATTATCCTCGAAAATGCATACAACCCAATTTTTTCTAACCAAAATTTCTATGAAGAACATGTTTATGTAGATGATGGTGGAAAATCCATAGCAGAAGCTGATTTTGAGATCCAGGTGAAAAAGATGGAGATGGACATGATGCATCTCAGAGTCAATTGCTCCATAAAGGTAGCTAAAATTGGCTACAAGGTTCCTTTTCATGGGTTGCCCTGTACTGTGTCAAAGTTGGTTTAACGCCCAACATAAGCTACACTTTATTACCGAGATGCTTCTCTAGATTACAAAAGTGGGTATAGCAAACGGAGGATCAAAAATTTTGTGCATCGAAACCTTATCAATGGGGTAACCCTCCCATTCCTTGGCACCATCCTACATCATCTCAACTTGCCGCACATGTTACCGCCTTAATGCACACCGCCCCCATTAAGAATTCATCTCCTTCATCCTCTCGTATTCAATTATTTTCCATACCTTATTCCATGCGCTCCTCCATTCCTTCAAAGCATGTGCGCCCTCGTCCCTTATGCACCCATCCTCCCATTTCCTTTCGAGACCCTCTCGCCTAGATATACCATAAACGAATAACCCTCGCTAACGCGCCTTTCCTAGCCAACGCCATCATGTTCAATGACTATAAAACAATTGAAGAATGACATGTCTCATGTGACTCCGAATGGGAAGAGGAAATCATACAGGTGCTTTTTCTAGAAGAAAATAAGTTAGTCTCGGAGGGAATGCTCCCGGAGGAGACTGAGTTTCTTATAGAGGTAAAAAATCACACACCCCACTTTGCGTGGCCCATCTATATAAAAATTCACATTCAAAGGAGAGTCTACATGAGGATCCTATATGTGGGATTGAGATTTAAAGTAATGGGAAAATCAAAAGGATCAGACCGTGCCCAATTATATATTTGGCTAGCCTAGATCCAAAGATAGAGTTACCACCAGCCATGCTCACTTCAGAGCATGAGGTTAAGCTTCAGCGCACTAAAGGTCAACAATAGTGCCTCCCGAATCCAAATGCAGAATAACTTCAGGAGGTATATATTCTATTTGTTGATACTTTGAGGAGGGTGAAACACCATCTGCAAGTCAATTTTTCACTCTTGTTTCCGACCATGTTCAACACCAAATCAGTTACATGGTCGCAATTTGTGAGGAAGGGAAGCTACTTCTCCCTGCCTATTATAGGTTTTACTTAAGAGCTCTCTACCTATGGTTATTTTAGGTTAGAATATATTTGTTTTCAGTAACACAAGTGCTCACGCACACTCTGCATGTTCCCTTTGGGACATGTATGATTTTTTAGCTTTTGTACATAGTGTTGTGCTTCTGTTTTGATGCGCTCCCTCTGGTGCCTTTCCTTTCTTATTGCACATGTGCACCCCTTTTGTTTTTTCTTGGATGATAATTCAACTTGGTAGAGGTAGTTCCAATTGTTAGTACATAGCTTTCACTCTCATCAATCCAATTCTGAATATGTTCATATGAGAGCAAGAATTCAGTTCATATTCGTAGACAGAGCTTTAAGTGACTCTGTGGTATTCTTCAAGTTATAGATCAAATTTTATATTTAGCACTGACTCCATTCCCAATGGGCTTGTAAGGCTAATGATCTCTTCATCTAGCAGTAGATGGACCCCAAAAGTTGTTAAAACCGTTATCCAAATAACTCCCAAGTTATTTGGATAACTTATATTTCATTTTGACTATGATGTTTCACTTTTTAGGATACGCACACTCGTGGATTTCTCCCTTGGCACAATTTTCTTGGTTGTAATTCTTCCGCATGCCTCATGTGCCTTTCCCTCTTCATGCTTCCGCATTACCTTTTCTTCTATTTCCTCTTGCACTTTCTCTCGCGCACTTCCTTCCCTCCGTATTCTATTGTCTCCTTAATTTTTGCTTTGTGCCCTCCTTTTGTGCACCTTTGTAGACTTGACTTCTTAATTGGCTAAGTCCCTATCATTCCTCCTATGCACCCTTCCTAAGTTAAACGATCACACCTTGCTTGCATACTTGTCTCCTATAGGTATGCTTCCATTTCTTTTCACACGCCTCTTTGTGCACCCATCTTTCGTGCCTTACGCCAAGAATTATGCCACGTCATTATCTCTGCCGACTTGAGTGTGCCACACACAAACCGTAAAAGCACACCAACAAGGCTCCAAATGTTGACAACCAACCGGTGCATGACATGTGGTAAAACTGATAAAATAAATGAATATTTGGTTGACTCCTTCAATCAATCCATGTGCCCCATGTGTGTTGCATTCGCAGATGGACTCGACGTCTTCTAACACCGTATCTTCTACTACGAGATCTTTGATTGATGTGTGCCTCAGGCTTATTAGAGAGTCTGTTGACACAAGCTACGTGTTGGAATTTTTAAATTCAAATCTAGGATGGATTTTTGTAGGCACAAATTAGGAAACATCTATTTGGTCATGAATGCACAAATCTAATCGACCTCAACCACCGATTTCAATTAGATCGTGGTATGTTCCTTCTTCCACATGCCAAAAATACATGGGGATGCATATTTGACAACCATCCAGGTAGTTTTGTAGGCATTTATCACTTGTTATTTGTGGTTATAGATTTGAATATGATTTTCCCTCTTTTTCTCCTTCTCTTCTCTCCTTCTTCTTCTATAAATAATAGAGTTCTGCTTTGTAAAAAGGATCCCTCTTTGTTGTAACGACACCATGCCAAAATTGTGGCTGAATTCCCATGGGTTTTAGACCTTGGAACGGTCTCTGTTATGTATTCTTACCTCCTACCATGAATTTAAATGACTGTGCATCCTTTAGGCAATAAAATCGTGTTTTGTAGAACTCTTGTCTTCCCTTTCTCATTTTCATTGCATCTCGCCTCTCTGTTTGCATTTTCTAGCACACCGTGCACTTTCCCACTTGTAGTCCCCATGTTCATGTGTTTCACATGTTGGAAGGCTGAGCCAACATGTTGATCTATGGCGCGTGCCATCCGCCCTCTTATCCCATGCCCGATATATTTCCTTCACCGCTCGTGGAGAGTGATTTACCCTTTCCCTGGCATTATTTCCTTCCTTAGCTTAGGATTTCCCTTTCTAAAATCCTTCTATCCTTGGTCCCTTGGCATGTTTAGTCTAGGATTTTCTTTCAACATTAGGAGTAGCAGTAGTGTTAGAGGTAGGTAGAGGAACCGACCTTCTCCGGAGATCCGTCTCAAGCACACAAGGTCCCACAACTTAGAGACAGTTCCATTGTTGTCTCAAAAAGCTTAGCTCTTCTAGATCCGAGATGGAGGTGCATGTTTGAACTACTAATAGTTCACTCATGTGGTTTTCTCGGTTCACCACAAAACTTTTCAAGATCCATGTCTCGCATGTGATTTTTTTCCCGCAACATTGTTACATCGGGAAAATATAGGAAATATCACTCACATAGGATCTCAAAACAATTAAATAGGAATGATCATCTATTATTATTACAAAACAAAAATGAAAAGAAACACACAACCGAAAAATGCCACAAATTCAGCTCCCTATCACATGCAAATTGACGAGATGCTCGGTGATTGTCCTCCTTCCTCTCGTTGCCTCCATCCTCCATCCGATGGTTCTTTAGTTACTTAGAAAATGTGAAATGAAGCTTAATAACATATTGATTACTAATCGACGCTTCTGCACTTCAAAATGTGTTCATAAGGCAATTTTTTTCAACACTTTTACATGACACCGACTCTATTGACTAGACAAATGTACTTTTGACAACAATAAATGAGATAACATAAATATACTTTAAACACTTGATAATAAATTTTACGACACAACACGACAATATATATAAAAAGTAATAATGAAATATTACTACAAATTACTAAATTTAAATCAATAATTTTTTTACTTTTGATACTCATTGAAATAACATAGACTCTATTTGCCAATAAGCTACCTAACAACTATGGAACAAATTTAAAAAATTAATAATATAACATTACTTTTTAAATAACATCAAAACTATTACTATGTTATAGACCAAAAAGACTTATTTTTAACTTTGACCAAAATAACACATTAAATAAACTTGAATTAAAATAACATACGAGAAAAATAAAAAAATACTACTTAAATGATTTAAAAAAAATTAAACTAATGAATTGACAAAACACATTATTTACATGTAGCCACATTGAAAAAATGACTCATCGATGAAGATGCATAATTACGCATAATTTTCATGATATTTGAAGCACAAAAAACTCACTTAGACTACATATCGACACAAAGAGTGTTGGTGAAATTGCAAGTCCTCAACGAATAGTTCCAACACAAAGTTAGATAGATATGCACATACATATTTATGCAATTATATACATCTAAGGATTTGAGTTTTCATATGCTATTGCCAACCTAGATAGGTGAATGAATGATGTACTACACTTTATTCATATTTTAAAAGTGTATTTGATCTATGAATGCCAACTAATATTGTGTGTATGATCTTGAGTCATGTATATATGCAAGTGAAGAAGACATATTTGGTAGTTGAGAAAGTAAGAGGTGTAAGCGAGTAAGAGAGGGTATAGTGTGTATAGGTGTAGAAGGTCTTAGTGACCATCAAGGAAGAGAAGAGGATAGTTCATGATGATCTTAGTGGTTTTCTGATGTTGGAGAGATAGTTTATTTGACATAATAAGCTTGGCGAATAATTTCTTCAGTGAAGAATCCTAGAAAGACAAATTTGAAGAAGATAGAAGAAAAGAGAGATGGATAGGTGCCATCATCAATTTTTGTGACAACATTATATAGGTGAAAAAAATTAGGTGGCTGAGTTGGTGTTGATTCATCTAGGGGTTGGTGCTTCTTTTGGGTTTAATGCCTCACTAACTTTAGAGGTTGGTGCTCCTTATTGGGTTTGTTCTCAATTAAATTTGATTCATTGTTGTATAGGAAAAGTTTTCCAAGCCATGTTTTAGTGGAGTTTCTTCCCCTTGAGGGTTTTCCAATTATATATGGTGTTCACATGTTCTTATATTCATTTTCTCATGTGTATGGTTGTAATAATGCTAGGCTAATTCATGTTGTTTAAGTTGAATTAAATGTGCTGCATGATAAAGACATAAATGAAGTAAATTTTTTTAAGGGCTCACCGATTCAATCCCCCCTCTCATTGAGTGTTCTTCCAATAATTGGTATTATAATAGGGCCTATGAAGAAAGCTTAATAACTTGAGGTGATCCCTGAAGCACATAATGTATCAACTATGGAAATTTGTGATCAAATTCCTAAAGAAGAAGGTAGGGTTCTTAAAAGGTACCATAATAAAAGGATATAAGAAGGATGCAAAAATAATCAAGAATCAACTAGAGGATGTACAAGCCAATAAGGAAGAATGCACTCTATATAGTACAAAGATAAAGAGAGAAGAAGAAACCTTGATTATACATACCGCATTTCACACCCGTGATGAGGAAATGATTTGGTACATGGTAGTGGGTGCTTAGGAACCATTACAGGAAACAAAAGTAAATTCATATTATTTAGGGAGAATTCAATAGGTTAAGTAAGGTTTGGTGAAAATACATCTAACAAGATAGTTAGAAAAGGTTCCTTGAGCTTAGATTATGGAAATAATTTGAAATAAAAAGTTTTGTTATGTAGAAGGGTTGAAACATAATTTTCTTAGTGTGAGTTAGATGACTAGTCAAGGGCACATAGTAACATTTCACATAAAAGGATGTGACATAAGAAAAATCAAGACATGAGAGATAATTACTAAGGGAAAAAGGACTGTAAACAACATGTACATCTTAAATAAAATCAAGAAAGAGATATTATTTATGAGAAAGTGTGATGAAGGGCATGTTATCCATTTTTTCCCTTGGGAAAAATGGATAATAGAGAGGGACCGAACCTAAGCACTTGACATGGCCTTCACAGGAGAATCTAGGGTTCATAGGTAAGATTTAACATTTTGAGAACATTGTAGTGATTTAGGGAAGGTGTGGAATCATTCAACATGTTTTTTCCTCTTCCGGGTTTTGAAAGGACTCAGAGTTGCCTAAAACGGAAAAGTGGACTCGGTGGGCCCACATTCAGTCAAAATGGGCCAAAAATAGGTAGAAAAAATAAGGATATAAATTTTACCCTTAGGGTTCCCTAATGCATCCCCGGCCCCTTGAAAATCCAAAAATTCAAAAAAATATATCAGTTCACGAAAAATGTTTTTTTTTTGTTGCAAAAATAGGCATTTGGGGTCATTGAGCTAAAAACCAGCTCACCGAGCTACTCGGTGAGCTAGTGTGAATGCAAGTGGACTGATGTGGGAAAAAAATTAGGTGAGCTCATTTCAAGGTGAGCCATGGATATCTTGGTGAAATATGTTGGTAAGCAAGTTCAGGGATGGATCACCGAGCACCTCGCCGATCCGGGGTGATGATCGAGGGAGATCGGGGCACATTGGCTTAAGCTGAATCGAACACGACAATGTAAAGTGTTCGACATGTGGGTTGGAGTGAGGCATGCTGGTTTGGGGGCCACATGGAGGATGGAATGGGGTCATCAAGATGCCATGGAGTGAGTGTCGTGTGTGGAAAATGGCTTGGTTGACTAAGCCGGGGTTGAGTCCGTGGAAAGAGTGAGTTGGGTGGCCTTGCAGAGTGCATGAGGTGGTGAGACTATTAGGGTCAAGCTCATAATGGCTTGGTAAGGTATGAAATGAGCCAAAAGAGAAGTTTTGTGGCTCGGTGTGGTGGTGGACAACTCACGGTCAAGCCCATGAGGATGAGGTTAGGGCCGAGGAGATCGAATTGTGTTGAGTCAAGTTGACACACAAGAGCATGGCATTGGTATGGGCATGGGAGTGAGTTGGAGCCATGGGGAGGTTTGCACGATCAAGATGAGTTCATGTTGGTATGACAAAGAGAAAGGGAGCTTGAGCTAGGGAGGAGCTAGCAGCGAGGTAGAGGATTGGTGTATGCAATGGAAAGTTGAAAAGCTATGGAATGAGGCTAAAGAACCTTAAAGCTTAACTAACTCAACCATACACCATGAGATAAGAGATAAACAAGGGAAACTAACATGAACACATTATAACTTTGACAAAAATAAAAATAACATGATAAAGCTACTCTCTACTCTTTAGATCACTAATTAAACATTAAACCTAAGAAGACAAAATTAGCAATAAAGGCATGATTAGTTATTTTATCGTTCTCAAGCTTTCAAGAATGGAGTCTCACCATTAATGGCTTTAAGGCCAATGGTTCTCTCAATATTACTTAAAAATTGGTTTAAGGATACAAATGGAGGTGTTAGTTCAAGTTCAATGGAGGAGGTAAGCTTAAGATCAAATGTCTAATTAGCTTAAAGCTAATACAAACGAGATATCAAATATTTCTTAGGCTTGTTTTGGTTTTGTGTTATGTAAAGTTGTAAGTTTTGAATGGGTAGGCTTAGCCTTGTATTTATAGTTTTTACTTGGGAGAGATTGGACTTTGGGTGCATGCGGGACTAAAGATCTAAAGTCACTTTTAGATTAGATTAGGATAAACTTGCTTTAGGCTTAGTTAAGCTTGGTTTAGGCTATTTAACTAGAGTTTAGGCTAGGTAAACTTGATTAACAAGTGATTAGAGACTCATTGAGATTTGGGAGGGTCTAGATAACCAATGTGGACTGATAGATATCCTAGGAAGCCAATAGAAGTGGTCTAGAGAGAACTAAGGAGGTAGTGAATGGTTGAAAGGAGGAATGTTTAGCTAATAAGAGAGATATTAGCTAGATAAGTTGAATATGGGAAGAACACAACTGAAAGAGTGTCGTGAATGGGCATCCAATAATGGAGCAAAGAATAGGGAATTAACAAAATGTTGTTAATTGAAGGGATTGGATGAAATTCTAAGTGTAAGCATAATTTAAGTGTCTACATTTTCCCTCTTTGAGGTGGCATAAGTGATGTCACTTCAAAGAAAGTAGACAAACATAAACAAGTAGAATTTTTTTAATGGATAGAATAAAAATCAGTAGATTGAAGGATACCCCTCGATTGTTGATGGGGTGATGGAAGAACTCGATCGATGATTGAAAATATGATAGAAAGAGAACAAAAGAAAGAATAGTGTGAAAAGAAGAAAAGCGATATAAAAGAAAAGGAGAATGAGGAAGGGGAAATGAGCTAACATCCATCCATTACCTTTTAAACAGCTTTATTTTTCATCATATTTTAGTGATCTTCATCATCGGTCCTTATTGAAAAGAATGAACAAAAGTGTCGTATAAAATGAAAAGCCATATACGAACAAATTTCCATTGCTAAAAACACCAACTCCTTGCAACATAAAAATGCAATGCAATACGAGAAAGTAAAAGATGACTAACTCTATGCAACATAGATAATGCAATGCAATACGAGAAAGTAAACAAGCTAATCAGTAGACACCAAAATTGGGTCACACTCCCCTTGGTCCCTTGTCAAATAACCAGCTCAAGCATACTCATCTAACCATGGCCCCTTCCACCCCAAATTAATATTAATTTAATTAACTTAATTAAATTAATACCCATCCTCACAATATTCATTACTTAATTATTTTAATTAAGCTAATTTCCACCTCACCTAGACACCTCACCCACCACCTCACCCTAGACCTATTCTTGGCATGTTTCCATAACTAACAATAACTAAGTCTTACTTGCCTTAATGAGCTAAGATTTGGTCTAACCCTAAAATCAATCCCTAAAATCTCTCTAACCACATTCCCGCTCATTAGAAGGGAAGTTTCCATTCTAATCCACGAGAATAAACTAACTGGGCCCAAGAAATTAGAAATATCTACCCATTTTAGTAAACCTAGGGAATCCCACCTTAACCGACCTTCGGTCACCCCTAAACCGACACCGGTCAATCCAATCCGTAAGGCTCGTTGTTGGTTACCATTTATTTCTTAGAGCAGCAACAGATTAACACAGAAATATAAATTGATATTGTATTTGATATTATATTCTTGCTAATACAATGGCTATTATATAGCCAGGAATGTTGTTGAACAACTTCCTATAAAATAGGAAGTATACAAAACAATAACTTACCGCATTTAATATATTGTTATAACAATATAAACATACTAACCACATATAATAAACCATGTGAATACTAATTCCTAACATTCCCCCTTAGTGTTTACATGGTAGAAAAACATCCACACACTCAACCGCAAAGATGCTCACCCCCGTGGCATGTCCAACTCGTGACTCATGACCTTGATCCAAAAGAAAGGCTCACTCCTTCCATGGTTTTAAACAAAGCTTACCACAAACCTTGACGTGACAGGAACCTCATCAACCGTCCACCTCGTGTGGTTTTCTGGATCCTCCCACAAACCCTTTCAAGATCCATGAACTGACTTACTTTGGTGCTACTGTTCAACACTATGCTTATACATTAGGGAATTATGTAGGAAACACAACATGCATATCTCAAAACTACACAATAAAAGAAATACTGAAAATATTTCACATTACTTCCTATAAGAATCGTAATGTTCTTAATGTAGTCTCTCATTGATCGATCGCCACTCGATCTCGAATAGCATAGAAAACTCGCCACTACCACTGGAAGCTTTCTCAACTAAGTCATTTTGGGTGCGAGAATGGGAATGGAACATTGGTATGTATTCCCCCCCACAATGTGAAATTCCAAATAAGAAATCGTAAAGGGAAAAATGTATTGTGTTGTATCATACTAATGGATTTTTCTGCCTTGATCTTCTGCACATGATCACCATTGCCAATGAACGTATTCACCGATCGATCATCTTCCAACGAAGTACGGCAATCGAGGATCTCTGCAATCAGAGGATCTTCGTAGTTTCTCGCTCTCTTATACAAATCTTTTCCAAGATTAACAATAAATCACACCACTCAAAGCAACAGAACACCGCAAACCGAAGCACACCGAGAAAATGGAAACCATATCGAAAATCTAATACTCACACCATACATATGCCACCACGCCTTCGTGCGGCCCCATCGTTGGTGACTGACGAGAGGTCGCTGTTTGACCTCCTTCCTCCGATGCCTCCTTCCTCCATTGAATCTGCTGCTAACTCAGCCGAATGTGATCATGGGGCTCAATAACATGCCTTGAACATCGGATTCCACCGAAAATGTGTTCGTAAGGCAAATTTATTTTTATTTTTCGGACTTAATACAATGACACAACTTTTTGACGACAAAAAAATGACTCTTTTACAGACGAATTTCACAATAACAATACTTGACTTTTATGACACAATTATTGACATTTTAATGACAAACGTGTAAAACTTGCTAATGACAATATCATTATATCTTGACTTAACAACTAGACACATATAATGATGAAACAATATAAATGACAAGCTAAACAATAACGTATTGACTACCAATGTTTGACGACACTTGACTTTATTTACAATAACTCCCTATGTTTTGATGAAACAAAGGTAGTACACTTAATTGAAATGAAATTTTGACATACAAAAATTATTATTGACATGACTAAAACAAAATTTTACAAGACACAAAACAAAAAAATACCACTCAAATTATATTGCTCAATATATCCTATAAGATCCGTAATAATTGCAAATTAGATCAATTTGACTACTAGTTGAGACAAATTAACACGACCAATACCTCAAAGACCACCGTAGTCATGAATATCTAACACGACAACATAAAACATGATCATGGTTTGAACTTCGCAATGCAGGTATGGGACTGTCGAATTAGCCAATCTTCTTGTTACCACCAAACCGATACTTATAGGTGGCCAAGACAATAATTCTACTTAGCCCTTAACCTATACGTGTATATTGATAATGTGGAACAACCAAATGTTAACTGAATAAAATCCCTGGATTATTGGATTGCTGGATAACACTCCGCTTTGGATTTGAAACTTAAATAAAGTCTGACAAGCTAAATTTCTGAGCCGATTTAATAATGCATGAATTACATGTAACATACCATCAGACGTGTTGGGCACATGTATCTATGCGACCTGAATCCTCCCAAACAGATGATAGAACCTGTAGTGCCTCCTCTCCATGGGCCTACATTCAGACTCCTATAAAAGAAAGTTCTCTTTGCGGAAATTCCGATGAAATCCTTCGACGTCTTTGTTTATCTTTACAGAATGCGCCAAACTTGATAAAAATAATAATAATGCTTTCTTTCCTTCCGACGGCTGTAGGATTAAACGTGGCCAAAAATCTTCTGCTCTTTGTATTTAAAGTCGATTGTATGACTTCAGAGGTAAAACTGTGTCGCTTTTGCATTCGTTCCAATGTATATCAACTCTCTCTGTAGATCGACAGATATATAAACGCCTTGCAAATCAATCATGCAACCGCGTTGAATGGAAGATGAGTGATAGGGATTTCAACTAAATCTGCATGAAGGCAATAACACATGCAGCTATCTAATCCATAAAATCCTGACAGAACTGGAAATGGTAGAGAATTCAGATATTTGATGTGCATGAAGATAGTGTTAACCAAGATCCGATGCACATGGATTGATAGAAATGAAACCACAATACAGTTACCATGCACAGGGGCAATGAAGAACATAAGGCTGCCCCCAATCAAATCAATTATATTTCCATTACATGGATCAGACACTGCTCTGATACCAAATCTTAGAGCAGCAACAGATTAACACAGGAAATATAAATTGATATTGTATTCGATATTATATTCTTGCTAATACAATGGCTATTATATAGCCAGGAATGTTGTTGAACAACTTCCTATAAAATAGGAAGTATACAAAACAATAACTTACCCATACTAATATATTGTTATACATTTGTTATAACAATATAAACATACTAACCAAATATAATAAACCATTTGAATACTAATTCCTAACATTATTCACCCAAACAACCTTGTTTTTGGGCTGGCACATTCGAGAGTGACAAAGAAGATCGAGCTGCATGTAAGAGAAACAAGCATCCTTTTATGCATCTAGACATCCAGAACCATCACCAGGATCAATCATAGAGCCATTGCATTCACGAGAGAATACTAGAAATCACCACTATAGTACCATACATGTATTCTCTGATCAACCACCTCCACCACTCAGCCATCAGATCCTTAACACAGTAAGTATGGCCCTAAATAGTAGGGTTTATTTCAGTTAGTAATATTTATTACTCCTGTTATTAATCTATTCTTTGCATGCTTATTGCTTCATCACCCACTTGTCTTGTGAACTCAAATATCCCTTCACCCATATCACCAAATCACCTATCCTCACTTGTTGTATACTTCGAGCATACCTAAGACCTCTACAGACCTTCCCATTCACTCTCCCAAAATTTATTTGACCTTAGATCACCCCTGCCATTTAATCTATTTGAGTTTATTTTACCTCGACCATATTGACGTCGGTTATCCACAACCACCGTCGGTTCTACCTAAACCGGCATCGATCATACCCGACTGATGTCGGTCTTTATGTTTTATACCTGGACCAAGAACAAACCCAACAATCACCCTACCAGTTGACCTAAATAACCTAGAATCTGACCCTGACCAGTCCCAGTACCTTGACAGACACCTCACCTCTCAGATCCAACTATAGCCTAGCCTATTGTGATTGGATTTGCTTATTGTACTTGAATGAGATACCTAAATCATATCAACTACAATAGGAATTTGTTTATTTCTCGCATTAACTTGTTTTAAACAGTGGATTGATAACCATCTAGGAAGTATCACACTTTCCAAAACTAGCATATGATAGGTTGTCCATTGTCATATACCATTGTGAAATTGATAAGGGCAATTTTTAACCAATTTAGGGCAATTTTACCGATAACCATACCGAAATTTTTTTCGATCCTCGTTAGGGATCCTTCGTCGAAACATTGCAAAATCCCTCCCAGGAAATCTAGTTTTTGAACTTAGTCTTTTTGAGCCTTTTTTGTTTGGGCGCATGGATTTGCCTTGTAACACATAGTTTTGATGCGCCCCCTAAAAAGCCTTTGGCGCATGGTTTTACATGTTAACACGTCTTTCGATGCGCCAAAGAATGTTGAACCACTTTTTGGTGCGCCAAAGGGCGCACGTATTATATCTGCAACACCAAGTTTTGGTGCGCCAAAGGCGCGCTCATTCTTCTGTTGACAATTCCTTCCATGCGCCAAAGGGCGCACGCTTTCCATTGTCGACAGCTGTTCCCATGCGCCATTTCAAAAGGTTGGTGGCGCATTAATGACAGGTTTTTCTATAAATATCCGTGCGCGCCCATGTCATTTTCATTCTTTTGTCAAGCACGTGATTGCTCTGGATTTGTCAGCTCTGCTCTGTCGCTATCTCGCCCTGTGGACCCGCTTTCCAATCTTTTGCTATACTTAAGGTAAGAGGTTCTCCCTCTTCTCTGTTTTATGCTTTCATGTTTTGGTCTGTCTTGGTTTGCTGGTCGGTTTGCAATGGAAGGTGTTTAAGCTAGCTTTTTCCCCCTCGTGTCTTTGTCTGTTTTGTTTCCTTCTTTTCTTCTCTTCTTCCTTCCTCCCTCTTTCCAGATCTCTTTGGGAAAGGAGAGTTGTCTTGTCCAAGTATCTTTTGGGAATGGAAGAAAGAAGGAGAGAGCTTAAAGCCGGTTGTTTGAGTGAACTTATTTCAAAAGGCGCATTGGCGCGCCTTGTAACAATAAAGACAGACGCGCCCCATGGCGCACCTACCCGCCATGCAACATGCTCAAGACCGCGCCCACCACGGCGCCCCGCCATCTGCTGCATCTTGAATCCATGCGCCCTCGAAGCACGCCCTTTTCGCATGCTACAAGTCTAAAACCCGCGCCTCCTTAAAAGCCTTTGGCGCACCCTTTGTCCATGTTGCATAATGTTTCCATGCACCAAAGGGCGCACTCAGCTTCAAAGTAACACAAGCCTTCTGCGCGCAAATATAAAGATTACATAGGCGCGGACGCGCCCTCCATTGCAGTAACATGATGTTGTGTAAATCCTCCATGCGCCGCGCTATATTCCTTTGGCGCATCATTTGTCCATGTTACACAATCTTTCCATGCGCCAAAAGGCGCACCGAACCCCAATGTAACACGCATTTCCTGTGCGCCTATTATAAAATGTAACTGCTTCATCCATGCGCCATGCGCCTTTTGGTGCCACTATAACCTCTGCAACATTCCTTTTCGTGCGCCTTATCTATTTGGCACATCGGTTGCATTTTCCCGCCCGAGCCTTTAAATCTCTAACTCTTTCTTACGCTAGCTTTCCAATGGAAGATCAAATGACTAATTCAACCTTTTTGGATTGGGTCTCACTTCTTCTTCATGCGAGATCAGCAATCGAGTTCGAAATAACACATGTCTACGTCGAGCAAGAAACCCACCAAACCAAGAGGAAAGGCTAAAGCGCGAGAAGAAGAAATGAAATACAAATATCAAAGGGTCAAAATGCCCGAATCACGGTGAAAGTATGGATGTCGGGGACTCGAGTTGGGTCACATTGACATGGATGAGTTCGGGTAGAACTCGAGAAGGTTACAAGAAGTCCATGGATGGACAAGCTAATAGGCAGTGCCCTGCACTTTGCCGGAGGAATCCCTGTCAGCGCTGTGAACAATGAGTTCATGATGGTAGTTGCGCAATCTTTCAACAAGGACACAAGATGTGTCGAGAACAGCAAGGGCGAGGTAGTCATAAACCTCACTGCCCGTCATTTTGAGTTGATGCTTGGCATCCCTCACCACCGGAACTACGTGGCTGTTAGCCAACAGGAATGCATCAAGGCCTGGGAAGACAACGAAGGCCAGTGCATGTAGTTAATGAATGAGGTCTACCTAAAGAATAAGAAGGTAGTGACCCGGTGGCCTCAGACTATCCACCGAAGTGATTTCTCAGAGGAACTCAGTGATTCTATCACCTTCCTGAGCAGAGTCTTCGGGCTTTCAGATGCCCACTATTTCCATAAGTGGATGCTGCGGTACCTAGAAACAATGAATAAGAATTTGCCCGATCAACGCTTTTGCTGGGGTGAAATAATCAGCAGCACCATCTCTGAGCAGCTACTAGTTCGCCACAACGGGAGTGTTCCATATGAACTCCTATGTAGTCTATCTTTGCAAAGCATCGGCAAGGATTATCCGGGGTTGAACCGAAGTGGAGTATGGCCTCGAGCCAAGATATTTGATTACTATCCAGAGTGAGGTGGAGAATAGTATCCCTCAATTTGCCAAAGTTAACGATGCATTCTTCTATCACGTCATCCGCCACTCGAGGCCGAACATGACTCATAGCCGGACAACCAAGAACATAGTGGCGATCACGAGAGAAATGGGGGGCCCTGTTCACCCAATTTCCCACGTTCACCTATCTAAGGGCTGCCAACTTTTTGGGAGAGCCGACCAGGCTACCGAGGTATGCTGGGCCAAAGCTGATTCTACTGGAATTATCAAGGCAGCTGGTCACATACCATGAGAAGTGCCTCAAAAGAAAGAAGGGCGGAACTCCTTTCCCCCTCACAGTGGGCCGGTACACATGCTCCTCCTATCACAAGGCGAAGGAAATGTTCGCAGAGCTGGAGTTGCTAAACTTGAAACATGACTTCCCAGCCAGGCCTACCTTCGATCCTAGGAGCTGCCTGCCAAGGGCTAAGCTTGATCCGATCCACGTCCCTCAAATTGAGGATATTTACATTGACGTTCTCCATGAGGTGGAACTCAGAAGAAAGGATCACTCTCGCTTGGCATTAACGGAAATCATCCAATACGGAGTGGCCATTGTCCCCAAAGGCTTCCAAACCACGGAAGACGAAGTAGACAAAGTGTATAATGACACAGAAGGGGATGATTGGCCCTTCCCGGACATTGACAGAAGCAAGGCTCCTCAAACAATTGAGGAGAGGGTCAAGGAGACTATGCGGAGAACAGAGCATTGGTGCCGCATGAACGGACTAATCTACCTCGGGGTAGATTTCACAACTTCCCCTTTGGGCAACGCACCTCCAAGGTCAAAGAAGCTGCTGAAAGGCAAAGGTGCCGAAGGTGAACCTAGCACCATTCAGGAGGAAGCCCCTGAAAGTCCTCTTCCTTCAGAGCCTGAACAAGTAATAACTCTGGATTCGACAGAGAAAGAATTGACAGAGGATAGTCCTATACGCCCATCCACCCAGGATGTCGGCGTCGCTACAACTTCAGAGGTCCCTTCTATCCCTTCTTCTTCTCTTCCTTCCCCTCCTCGAGTGACTCAAGCAACCACTCCTTTGGTTGTGTCCTCTGCCCCTTCTTCTACTCTTTCCCCCGCCTCTTCATCTATCTTCTCCTCCCTCGCTGATTTGTCTTCTTCCATTTCTTCCCTCATCTCCGAGCTCCCTTCCCTTCCTATGTCTTCTGCGGTTGCGGTTTCCCTTCCTCCCGTGGGCACTTCCTCGGCTATTCTTTCGATGCCGCCGCCGCGTGTCTCCACGTTTTTCCCCTCTTCTACCGTTGCTGCCTCCCCCTCTGTCTCTGGTCCTTCTTCTATAGGACCAACTTGGATCTCTCAGCAGCTGAGCCAACAAAAGAGGAAAGTCCCCATCGCTCCGATGGACTTTTCGGTCATTCCGGCTAAAGGAGTGAAGAAGCACAAGCCGGTTACACGCTTCTCAAAAAAGCTGCGGTGAGAGAGTCATGGAAATAACATACCCCAACCCCTCAAAGAGAAAGAAGATCTGTCTCAACAGATTTCACCGTGACCCAAGTCACAATGGGGACATCCTCGAGAAAGTCTCGGGGAAGCTCTTTCGCGGTGGATGCACTCTGCAAGAAGCTTCAGAAACAAAAGAGGAGAAAAGGCTGCGAAGGAAGCAGAATAAATACTGCTTGGGCCTTACAAAAGATGGGAAGTGCACCTCCCACAAGCTGCCCTTGAAACTCTGAGCTGCTCGGTCGGGGAGAAGATCAATGAGTATTCAAAGATTGGTGAGCAAGGCATGGCCGTTTCTGCTTGGAGGAGCCAAATCCTCAAGGATAGTGAAAGAGTAATCGCCGAGTATATCAGTTTATACCTAAACATCGAGAAGGCGAATAAGGAACTCCAAGCATTAGCGGGTCCGATATCAGAAGAGTTAGAACATGCTAGACTCCAGCACGAGACATTCCAACAAATGTTTATTTATTGATCGAAGATCAGTCAAGTTCGGAGTCTTCGGCCATCCAAGGGCCCTCAACAAAACTATGTCCACTTTGGACTATCAGATAGATCAGCTGGAATTTGTTTTAGAAAAGATAGACAAGGTAAAGGAAGAGGCCCTGGATGCAATGCATCAAATGGAGAAAATTGTCCTCGCCATGAATCCAGGGTTGCTCACTCCTTCCCTTACCTTGAGATCAGCTGATGACACTATCCGGATCTTCAAAGAGATAGCTTCTCAAGGACAGGGCCAGAGGTCACATTTGACACTGAATCTATCAACAACCTACTGGCCTGTAGGGACTTCATCGGGTTCCTTATCGAGGCGGAGAAAGATTATTCCAAACTCCGGAAAAGCTCATAGACGAACGGGAGACTTGCGAAGCAATCAGTGAACGGCACAAGGATCCATCACAGGATCAATTTGGGCCAATGATCAGCAAGTTTTTGGAATACCGCGCTCAGTTCCACATATCATCACTGAGCAAAGACATCGAAGCAGAGCAACCCCTTTCGGCGGTAGCAGGATGATGATGATGAGTAGCTTCTTCTTCTTCTTCTTCTTCTTCTTCTTCTCTCTATTCTCCGACTTTCTTTTCGAAATGTCTAAAAGTGTGTTGGCACAAATAATGACATCATCCATGTTGCATCATGGGATGATGTCATCCACCAAGTTGTCAAAGTCAACATGACTTTTAGATATTTTGTAAATATCTTTGTAAATAAGTGGTTGGCTCCTTTTTGCCTTCTCTCTCCCTCATCTTCTATAAATATGAGAATACTTGTTGTATTCAGGGTGAACATTTTTCAGATAGAAATAGAAGTGAGGAGAGAAAGACTTTGAGCTTTCTTTCTTATGTGAAAAAACGATAATACAATTATTCGGACTTTGTGCTCAATATTTGTGTTATACATTAGATCTTTCTTACGTTAGATCGTATGTGTTTGATCTGTTAGATTCATATCTACTTTTCCGTCATTTGTTTATCAAGTATTGCTTTGTTTATTTATGCAAGTAGGTTTGGCTCTGTTTACTACCAAACTAAAAACATAAATCTTCGACCTTTACGCTTTGGAATTCATTTCTTTTCTCCTTCGGATCTGTTCTTTCTCTTCTCCCTCTTTCATTCCTTTCTTTTCACAGCACTGGAACACTCTCTTTGGGATGAGATCCCAACCCCGAAGGCGAGAATCGTGAGACTTGCATAGGTTCTGCTAGTAGAAATAGCAATAAACCGATTTCGCTTTCTTTGTCTCAAAGAGGGCTAAGCCCTGCAACATTGTTGGCTCGTCATCCATAGATCTGTCCACGCGGCATGATTTTCGGACCAACTTGATTTTTGGCGACTCCTGGGAATGGACAGTCTGTCGGATCTATGGTGGTGGTATAATATAAAATCAGAAAATATAAGAAAATCACTTTGCTGTTTGCAAATCTGCACTTTTGTTGAAAATCCAAAAAAATTTGCAAAAATGCTCAAAACTGAAAATTTTCTTCGAGATCGTAGATCGGGCCTAATTCTGAGATCTTTAGTTATTTGAGTTTTTATCAAAATCATTATTTTTCCATAGATCGAGTTTTGGCGGTTTCTATCAAAAAGTAAAAATCAGATCTGAAAAATCACCTACTATTCTTCCCTGCCATCTTATCCTCGTTCTTTATTTGTCATTAACCGCAATCGGTTTTCGAGGAGGATAGTTTTTAAATATTCGAGAAAAAAGTGCATCTCTGGTTTTGTCGAGAAAAACCAGAAAATCAGCAAGTACACCCAAAAACAAAGTTTAAATCTGCGCCTTAACATTGCAGATCTGGAAGGTACTGTTGTGCAAGTGAACCTTTACGCGCGCAGAGAGAGCCGTGGAGAAGTTGATCCTACTTTCGATCTGCTTTAAAGGCACAATTTCAGCGTGACACCGGCACGTTTTCAGCGCTAAGCTGGCTGGTGGTCCTCGGGAGTGTCTCACCTCCACGAAGAAAAAATCTTTTGCAAGGAACATCTACATCCCTTTGTAGTGCCTTGCTGCTCAGTGGAACCACCCTCCCAGCTCGTGTGCTTTTTCCAGCCTTTCAAATGGCGGTACCATGGGGAAATGCTATGGGTCCTCTCACACTGCCACATCCAGTTCACGCGCTCCCTCACGGAAACAGAAAGAATTTTCCCAAATTCGACGGGAGTGGAAATCAAAGCACGGATTCCCACATATCTGCTTTCATTATGTCATGCAGTATTTTGGACGTGACTCACGAAGATGTGTCGGTTCGCCTTTTTCTGGAAACCCTACAAGGGCCCGCAGCCGAATGGTTTCAGCATTTGCCAGCCGGATCCATCACCAGTTGGGCCACCTTGCGGGATGCTTTCGAAGACAGATATAAGCCTTCAGAGGATGCATTTGCATTGTTATCACGAATCACTCACCTGAAGAAGGAGGCAAATGAGACCATGCGCGATTTTGTCGCCCGTTTCAATGCATTAATCAACCGTGTCCCTACTGCCATGCTTCCAACACCGGAGAATCAGAAGTGTTTCTTCGTGAACGCCATGAGCTCAAAAGTTAGCTTCTTGCTCCTTCAAGAGCGAGTAGCTACTCTACCTCTCGCTCAGGCTGCCGCCATCCGGATAGAAGACAATTTGATAATGGCGAGTTGAAAAAGGAATCATCAAGGTCCAAATCTTCAGATCCCTCACCTACTTGCTTCATCGTCGATCCAAAGCATTCCAAAAGATGGCGAAGCGATCTGCTCGCGTTAAAAAAGCAGTTGGCTCGAGGCCTCTCCTAGTTCCTCGTCCGGGATGTCCCGCGGAGAATTTTGTTCCTAACAATGTTTCACAAAGACCGCGCTTACCTACAACTGGCTGCTCCACGGTTGGCGCTTGAAGCTCCTCGGTCAATGCTTTGGCGAAATTGAAGAGGAAGAAGCGATCTTATGAAGAATCTTCGCCTCAAGGCGAAGATGATCAAGATGTCGGTGAGCCATTTGGCGACTCCACTATTGGATACATGGAATTTGATGAGGATGAATCGATGAAGAAGAGAGTACTCAAGGCTATGCAAGCGGACAATCATATCTTTGTTTTCACCCGCTCATGAGGAAAGAAGCGGAAGTTGCTGCCCATGTGCGAAGGAGAAGGTCGTGTCAAACGTGCCTCCAACCATTGTTAGAAGAGGTAATCCTCTTCCTACTCAATTCCTGTTAAGTCTTTTGCAGAAAAAGTCTTTTCCGCCCATCTCTCCTCCGAATCAGCCCCCTCATGTTCCTATCAAGATCGGTAACCCTGTTCCACCATCGCGAAGTGAAGGACTCATTCCCTCACCAACGCATGACCCTTGGCGCATTCGATATAATAGATCATGCAAAAAGACCAAGATCCAAATGTACAGAAGCCGAGTACCTTGATCAAATCCCGAACAACTTGTAAGATTAACTAAATATATTCAGAGTCAAGCTGTTACGTCTAAACAGGTTTCCCCAAAAGGAATCCTTTCCACTCCCCCTGAATCCCACATAAATGTTGCTTCAACATCTGCATCAGGCAAGATAGAACCTTTCTATCTCTCTCTCCTAATCAACGGCCATAAGTTGAGCAACTGTATAATTGATTCCGGAGCTTCTGACAACGTTATGCCGGCGAAAGTCGCCCATGCTTTGGGCCTCACTCTTACCAAACCTTTCGGCAGATGTTACTCATTGGAGACCAAGCAAGTGCCGTTGATTGGCCAAATCAAAGATGCGCAATTTGCGTTTGCAGCCTTCCCGGATAAAAGAGTAAAAATGACCGTCCTTGTCGCTGACATTCCGGCAGCCTATGGAATTCTGCTAGGAAGGAGCTTTTGCAGCGAAGTTGGTGGAGAAATTCACATGGACTGGTCTAAAGCTAGAATTCCGGTCAAAGGCGTAATGCAAACTTTAGAACCGGAATCCCAAAAGAAGTACTTGGTCACTAGCTCCGAAGATCCCAAAGCCCAAATCCTTTTTGAATCATCGGGGATGGGAACTACTTCTTGTCCACAAGGCGGATACAAAGGACGTTTTCGTTCAAGAAAAGGATCTAATGAGATCTGGACCTTTGATTTGATGGCATTTTGCGCAACTAGTGGATGTGGCGGGGTTGTCTTGATATCTCCGAGGAAGAAGTCATTCCTCTTCTTTCAAATTGCAAGTTTTCAACACTAACAATCTGCTTTGAGTATGAGTCTCTCTTGCTCGGTATGCAAGCTGCGAAGGAAAGAGGAATTAAAAATCTAAAGTACAAGGTGATGTTGAGCTAGTTGTAAATCAGGTCAAAAGGATTTACCAAGTGAAAAATGAAAGGCTCAGGCACTACCGTAATGCAGTATGGGACAGCATCGAGAATTTGATGCCTTTTCGATAGGGGCAATTCAAGAGCTCAAAATGACATGGCGATTCATTGGCGTTTCAAAGCATCTCTCAGCTCCCGCACCCGGGTTTGAAAATGCGAACAAATACACCATTGAAGTGGTTTTCCGCCCGAGCGTGCCAGACAACTCTCAGCATTGGCAGGTATTCAACGATGATAATCACCTCATTGCCTTTCTAGAAAAATCAGAAAATTTTGATGAGTTGTATTTTGAAGGATCCACCTCGACATGCCGCGAATCAATCAACGGTCAAAACCATGAATCAGAGGAGAAAGATGGCATATGTCAGCTCAAAGGAAATAAAATTCCGAAGGGCCTGGTTTCTCTGGAGCGCTTGTTTGTGAGCACGACCGTTTTATGAAAAAGAAGAAGCGGGACGATCTTGCTCATCCCGGAGAGAGAGAAACCGGTCAATATAGGTTACGAGGCACATCCGATTTGTGAACATCGGGAAATGTTGCACGCGAGAAGAAAAGCGGAAATTTGTCAAGTTCTTTGAAAAAATATATGGATGTATTGGCATGGTCTACGCCGATTTAAAGTCCTTCAAGCCAAAGGCGTTGACACGATATTCCCTTGAAAGATGATGTCAAAGCCTTCCGTCGAAGCGAGGCACTATAATCCCAAGATTTGGGCACCATTGAGCCGAAATTGAGGAAGATCTTGGATGCGAGAATCATCTTCCCTATTCATCACTGACACTTGGGTGGCGAACATTGTGCGTCTGTGAAAAGCGGTGAGATACGCATATGCGTGGACTTCCGAAACTTGAATCAAGCTTTGAAAGACAACTACCCTCTCCGATAATGGATCAAGTTTACGCAAGCGATGGCTGGATCAGAAATCTTTCTCATGCTTGATGGTTTTTCAGGCTACAATCAGATTGAAGTCTCGCCTGAAGATCAATTCAAAACAGCATTCACTACTCCATGGGGTACATTTGCCTATAACAGGATGCCTTTCGGCCTAACTAACGCTGGTGCCACTTTTCAGCGGGCCATGGATTTCGCATTTAAAGGCATGATGGGAAAAGTCATTGTAGTTTATCTAGATGACTTAACCGTGTTCTCTAAACAACGAAGTGATCATTGTGGTCACTTGGAGCAAGTACTGGCCAGGTGCCGAGAACATGGGATTTCCCTTAACCCAAAAAAGTCTGTTTTTGGGGTTACGGAAGGGAAATTGCTAGGCCATGTGGTTAGCAAAGAAGGAACGAAGATTGATGCCGAAAGAGTTAAGGCTATCCAAAGCCTTACTCTGCCTGACAAGCAAGAATGGTGTTCATTCTTTCTTCGGAAAGGTGAACTTTCTTAGGCGTTTTGTCTGATTTTGCTGAGAAGACCCGCCACATACTGAACATGATGAAAGGGTCACCCACTTTTAGATGGAGTGAAGAGGGGAAAAGGTCATTTGAGGAGATAAAAACACATTGCTCATGCACCGGTCTGGTATGTCGGATTTCTCCAAAGACTTCATTATGTATAGTTACGCCTCCGAACATACGTGTGTCTGCAATCCTAATGCAAAAGAACTCGGAGGATATTGAATCTCAATCGCGTTCATGAGTTCTCCTCTCAAGCCTCACGAACTGAAAATGACTCAATTGGAAAAGCATGCCTTTGCCGTTGTCAAAGCGGTGAAGAATTTCAGGTATTACATTACGAACTCGCATACGGTGGTCTTGGTTCCCGACACCGCACGCGGTGAAATCAATTCTAACTCAGCGGGGAGTTAGGAAGCTTGAGAGGAATTGGATCGCAAGGTCGGGAATATGACACTGGATATTAAGCCCACAAAGGTGGTGAGGGTAAGGGCACTGTGTCGAGTTAATGGCTGAAAACAAGGATTAGAAGATCGATGAAAAAGAGAGCTGTATCGACAAAAGAGCAAAGCCCTCAGGAGGAACTTGATTCTCTGCCTCTGGTTTTATTTATTGCAACTAGGTGACGAGTGGTACTCCGACATTGCTTTCTTCCTTACCTACGGCGAATGCCCAATGCACCTAACTACGAAGGAGAAGCGTACTATAAAGCTCAGAGCGGCCAGATATGTCATCTGGGATGATGGTTTATATAAGCGCGGGATAGACGGTGTCTTTCTGCGATGTGTTGACAAGCCCCAGCAAGTAAAACTGCTGGAAAGTTTTCACAATTCAGCCTGTGGAGGTCATTTTTCTTCTTAGTGTGACACACAAGATCATCGAGCAGTACTATTGGCCACGCTTTTTCAAGATGCGGCTACGGGTGGCAAAGTGTGAACCCATCGGCAAGAATTCGTCGGCAAGCCCAAGTTGGCTGCCCTTCCCCTTAGGCGGTCATCATCAATGAACCATTCGAGCAATGGGGAATCGATTTTATTGGCGCACTCAATCCTCAATCGAGTGGGGACATAGCTATGTCCTTACAGCAACGGATTACTTCACCAAGTGGGTGGAAGCCATACCTGTCAAGCACGCCACTTCTGAGGCGGTGTGTAGTTTTATCAAAGAAAATATCATTGTCAGGTTCGGCGTTCCAAACAAAATCGTTGCTGATAATGCTTCTAACTTCTCCTCCCGAGAAGTTATTAGTTTTTGCTATGAATATGGAATAACTTTAGCACATGCCTCGGATTATTACCCTCAGGGAAATGGTCAGGCGGAATCCAGTAATAAGAACTTGGTGACCATCATACGGAAATTAGTAGATGAAAATCAGCGGATGTGGCACAAGTCTTTGTACGACGCTTTGTGGGCGGACCGCATTACTCCCAAGAGATCTCTCGGCATGTCACCTTTTCAAGTGTTATATGGCACTGATGCCGAACTTCCCATTTCTCACTTGAACTTCTGCTCTACGCAGCACGAGCAATCGAAGATGAAACTTTTCAGAATTCTCTAGAAAAGAGAATCATGTATCTTGCGAGAACTTGAAGAAAAAGAGAGTAAGGGTGGTCGACGGGATCACTTGAACATCGAGAATCAAGTAAAGAGGCTTTTTGACAAGAAAGCCAAGCGAGAGAATTTTCAAGTAGGAGATCTCGTCCTTCTTTGGGACAAGCGAAGAGAACCAAAGGGCATGCACGGAAAGTTTGATTCCCTATGGAGAGGGCCCTTCAAAATCAAGCAACTCAATGGAGAGAATAGTTTCTATCTCTCGTATCTGGATGGAGCTGAGCTCCCGCTTCCCTATAGCGGGCAACATCTCAAGATCTTCAGGAAGTAGAGCTTGCTCTCTTCTTTGTACAGTTTATTTTTGTTGTGTGTTTGCTTTCGTCGTGTGTTTGCTTTCGGTTTGTTGTGTGTTTCCTTTGTTCTCCCTCCGGTCCCCCTTGTTTTTGACTCCGTACCCAATGGATAGGCACATGTGATCTGGGATTCTCTACCCCCGAGTTTGCTCAGGGATAGTCCCCAGAAAGAGCCAGCTGTTATCGTAAAATTGACAAGGGCAATTTTACCGATAACCATACCGAAAATTTTGTTTCGATCCCTCGTTAGGGATCCTTCGCGTTCGAAACATTGCAAAATCCCTCCCCGGGAAATCTAGTTTTTGAACTTAGTCTTTTGAGCCTTTTTTTGGTGGCGCATGGATTTGCCTTGTAACACATAGTTTTGATGCGCCCCCTTAAAAGCCTTTGGCGCATGGTTTTACATGTTAACACGTCTTTCGATGCGCCAAAGAATGTTGAACCACTTTTAGTGCGCAAAAGGCGCACGTATTATATCTGCAACACCAAGTTTTGGTGCGCGCAAAGGCGCGCTCATTCTTCTGTTGACAATTCCTTCCATGCGCGAAGGGCGCACGCTTTCCATTGTCAATCGCGACCGTTTCCATGCGCCATTTCAAAAGGTTGGTGGCGCATTAATGACAGAGTTTTTCTATAAATATCCGTGCGCGCCCATGTCATTTTCATTCTTTTGTCAAGCACGTGATTGCTCTGGATTTGTCAGCTCTGCTCTGTCGTTATCTCGCCTGTGGACCCGCTTTCCAATCTTTTGCTATATTTAAGGTAAGAGGTTCTCCCTCTTCTCTGTTTTATGCTTTCGTGTTTTGAGTCTGTCTTGGTTTTGGTTTTGGTCGGTTTGCAATGGAAGGTGTTTAAGCTAGCTTTTTCCCCCCTGTCTTTGTCTGTTTTGTTTCCTTCTTTTCTTCTCTTCTTCCTTCCTCCCTCTTTCCGGATCTGCTTTGGAAAAAGGAGAGTTGTCTTGTCCAAGTATCTTTTGGGAATGGAAGAAAGAAGGAGAGAGCTTTGAAAGCTGTATTTGTTTGAGTGAACTTATTTCAAAAGGCGCATTGGCGCGCCTTGTAACAATAAAAGACAGACGCGCCCCACGGCGCACCTACCCGCCATCATGCAACATGCTCAAGACCGCGCCCATGGCGCACCCCCATCCTCTGCTGCATCTTGAATCCATGCGCCCTCGAAGCACGCCCTTTTCGCATCTTCTACAAGTCTAAAACCCGCGCCTCCTTAAAAGCCTTTGGCGCACCCTTTGTCCATGTTGCATAATGTTTCCATGCGCCAAAGGGCGCACTCAGCTTCAAAGTAACACAAGCCTTCTGCGCGCAAATATAAAGATTACATAGGCGCGGGACGCGCCCTCCATTGCGATAACATGATGTTGTGTAAATCCTCCATGCGCGCTTATTTATATTCCTTTGGCGCATCATTTGTCCATGTTACACAATCTTTCCATGCGCCAAAAGGCGCACCGAACCCCAATGTAACACGCATTTCTGTGCGCCTGTTATAAAATGCAACTGCTTCATCCATGCGCCGCCATGCGCCTTTGGCACCACTATAACCTCTGCTGACATTCCTTTTCTGTGCGCCTTATCTATTTGGCCTGTCAGTTGCATTTTTCCCGCGCCCTGAGCCTTTAAATCTCTAACTCTTTCTTCTGCTAGCTTTCCAATGGAAGATCAAATGACTAATTCAACCTTTTTGGATTGGGTCTCACTTCTTCTTCATGCAGATCAGCATGGCGAGTTCGAAAGAACACATGTCTACGTCAAGCAAGAAACCCACCAAACCAAGAGGAAAGGCTAAACTGACAGAAGAAGAAATGAAATACAAATATCAAAGGGTCAGAATGCCCGAATCACAGGCTGAGTGCAGTATGGATGTCAGGGACTCAGAGTTGGGTCACATTGACATGGATGAGTTCTGGGTTAGAACTCAGAAGGTTACAAGAAGTCCATGGATGGACAAGCTAATAGGCAGTGCCCTGCACTTTGCCGGAGGAATCCCTGTCAGCGCTGTGAACAATGAGTTCATGATGGTAGTTGCGCAATCTTTCAACAAGGACACAAGATGTGTCGAGAACAGCAAGGGCGAGGTAGTCATAAACCTCACTGCCCGTCATTTTGAGTTGATGCTTGGCATCCCTCACCACCGGAACTACGTGGCTGTTAGCCAACAGGAATGCATCAAGGCCTGGGAAGACAACGAAGGCCAGTGCATGCAGTTAATGAATGAGGTCTACCTAAAGAATAAGAAGGTAGTGACCCGGTGGCCTCAGACTATCCACCGAAGTGATTTCTCAGAGGAACTCAGTGATTCTATCACCTTCCTGAGCAGAGTCTTCGGGCTTTCAGATGCCCACTATTTCCATAAGTGGATCTTTGCGGTACTAGAAACAATGAATAAGAATTTGCCCGATCAGCGCTTTTCTTTGGGGTGAAATAATCAAGAAGACACCATCTACGAGCGGCTACTGACGGTTCGCCACAACGGGAGTGTTCCATATGAACTCCTATGTAGTCTATGCTGCAGCATCGGCAAGGGATTATCCGGGGCTGAACCGAAGTGGAGTATGGCCTCAGGCCAAGATATTTGATTACTATCCAGAGCTGAGGCTGGAGAATAGTATCCCTCAATTTGCCAAAGTTAACGATGCATTCTTCTATCACGTCATCTGCCTGCTGAGGCCCAACATGACTCATAGCCGGACAACCAAGAACATAGTGGCAGTCACAGAGAAATGGGGAGCCTTGTTCACCCAATTTCCCACGTTCACCTATCTAAGGGCTGCCAACTTTTTGGGAGAGCCGACCGGGCTACCGAGGTATCTTGGACCAAAGCGATTCTCTTTGGAATTATCAAGGCGGCTGGTCACATACCATGAGAAGTGCCTCAAAAGAAAGAAGGGCGGAACTCCTTTCCCCCCCTCACGGTGGGCAGTACACATGCTCCTCCTATCACAAGGCGAAGGAAATGTTCGCGAGAGGAATTGCTAAACTTGAAACATGACTTTCCCGGCCAGGCCTACCTTCGATCCTAGGAGGCTGCTGCCAGAGGCTAAGCTTGATCCGATCCATGTCCCTCAAATTGAGGATATTTACATTGGCGTTCTCCATGAGGTGGAACTCGAAGAAAGGATCACTCTCGCTTGGCATTAATGGAAATCATCAATACGGAGTGGCCATTGTCCCCAAAGGCTTCCAAACCATGGAAGGAGAAGTAGACAAAGTGTATAATGACACGAAGGGGATGATTGGCCCTTCCGGACACATTGGCAGAAGCAAGGCTCCTCAAACAATTGAGGAGAGGGTCAAGGAGACTATGCGGAGAACAGAGCATTGGTGCCGCATGAGCGGACTGATCTACCTCGGGGTAGATTTCACAACTTCCCCTTTGGGCAACGCACCTCAAGGTCAAAGAAGCTGCTTTGAAAGGCAAAGGTGCGAGAAGGTGAACCTAGCACCATTCGGGAGGAAGCCCTGAAAGTCCTCTTCCTTGAGCTGAACAAGTAATAACTCTGGATTTTGGAGAAAAGAATTGACAGAGGATAGTCCTATACGCCCATCCACCCGGGATGTCGGCGTCGCTTCAACTTCCAGAGGTCCCTTCTATCCCTTCTTCTTCTCTTCCTTCCCCTCTTCGAGTGACTCAAGCAACCACTCCTTTGGTTGTGTCCTCCCCCTTCTTCTACTCTTTCTTTCCCCGCCTCTTCATCTATCTTCTCCTCCCTCGCTGATTTGTCTTCTTCCATTTCTTCCCTCATCTCAAGAGCTTCCTTCCCTTCCTATGTCTTATGCGGTTGCGGTTTCCCTTCCCCGTGGGCACTTCCTCGGCCATTCTTTCGATCCGCGCGCCGCGTGTCTCCACGTTTTCCCCTCTTCTACCGTTCTTGCCTCCCCCTCTGTCTCTGGTCGGTCCTTCTTCTATAGGACCAGCTTGGATCTCTCAAAGCGGTGAGCCAACAAAAGAGGAAAGTCCCCATCGCTCAGATGGACTTTCGGTCATTCCGCTAAAGGAGTGAAGAAGCACAAGCGGTTACACGCTTCTCAAAGAGCTGCTGCGGTGAGAGAGTCATGGAAATAACATACCCCACCCCCTCAAAGAGAAAGAAGATGTCTCTCCAACAGATTTCACCGTGACCCAAGTCACAATGGGGACATCCTCGAGAAAGTCTCGGGGGAAGCTCTTTCCGAGTGGATGCACTCTGCAAGAAGCTTGAGGAAACAAAAGAGGAGAAAAGGCTACGAAGGAGCAGAATAAATACCTTGAGGCCTTACAAAAGATGGGAAGTGCACCTCCACAACGCGCCGAAACTCTGAGTGCTCGGTCGGGGAGAAGATCAATGAGTATTCAAAGATTGGTGAGCAGGCATGGCCGTTTCGCTTGGAGGGCAAATCCTCAAGGATAGTGAAAGAGTAATCGCAAGTATATCGGTTTATACCTAAACATCGAGAAGGCGAATAAGGAACTCCAAGCATTAGTGGGTCCGATATCGAAGAGTTAGAACATGCTAGACTCCAAAGCCACGAGACATTCCAACAAATGTTATTTGTTGGTCGAAGATGCGGTCAAGTTCGAGTCTTCGGCCATCCGAGGGCCCTCAACAAAACTATGTCCACTTTGGACTATCAGATAGATCAGCTGGAATTTGTTTTAGAAAAGATAGACAAGGTAAAGGAAGAGGCCCTGGATGCGATGCATCAAATGGAGAAAATTGTCCTCGCCATGAATCCAGGGTTGCTCACTCCTTCCCTTACCTTGAGATCAGCTGATGACACTATCCGGATCTTCAAAGAGATAGCTTCTCAAGGGACAGGGCCAGAGGTCACATTCGACACTGAATCTATCAACAACCTCTTGGCCTGTAGGGACTTCATCGGGTTCCTTATCGAGGCGGAGAAAGATTATTCCAAACTCCCGGAAAAGCTCATAGACGAGCGGGAGACTTGCGAAGCAATCAGTGAACGGCACAAGGATCCATCACAGGATCAATTTGGGCCAATGATCAGCAAGTTTTGGAATACGCGCTCGAGTTCCACATATCATCACTGAGCAAAGCATCGAAGCAACCCCTTTTCGGCCGCGAGGATGATGATGATGAGTAGCTTCTTCTTCTTCTTCTTCTTCTTCTTCTTCTCTCTATTCTCGACTTTCTTTTGAAATGTCTAAAAGTGTGTTGGCACAAATAATGACATCATCCATGTTGCATCATGGGATGATGTCATCCACCAAGTTGTCAAAGTCAACATGACTTTTAGATATTTTGTAAATATCTTTGTAAATAAGTGGTTGGCTCTTTTTGCCTTCTCTCTCCCTCATCTTCTATAAATATGAGAATACTTGTTGTATTGGGTGAACATTTTGAGATAGAAATAGAAGTGAGGAGAGAAAGACTTTGAGCTTTTTGTATGAAGAAAAAGAACGATAATACAATTATTCTGACTTTGTGCTCAATAGCTGTGTTATACATTAGATCTTTCTTACGTTAGATCTGTATGTGTTTGATCTGTTAGATTCATATCTACTTTTCCGTCATTTGTTTATCAGTATTGCTTTGTTTATTTATGCAAGTAGGTTTGGCTCACATTTACTACCAAACTAAAAGCATAGATCTTATGACCTTTCGCTTTGGAATTCATTTCTTTTTCTTCCTTCGGATCTGTTCTTTCTCTTCTCCCTCTTTCATTCCTTTCTTTTCACAGCACAGAACACTCTTGGGATGAGATCCCAACCCCAAGGCGAGAATCTGTGAGACTTGCATAGGTTCTGCTAGTAGTAGAAATAGCAATAAACCAGTTTCACTTTCTTTGCCTCAAAGAGGGCTAAGCCCTGCAACACTTTGTTGGCTCGTCTATCCATAGATCTATCCACGCGATGATTTTCGGACCAACAACCATTTAATTATCCTCTTGTGGTCTTGTTGTCTATTACAGGTAGTTCCTCCTAGCCAAAAGTAATCTCTCACATTCTGATTTGTGGATCAAGAAGTCGAACACGCACAACAACCATCAATTGACCAACATTTAATGTATTCCTCCTTGTTCCTTACCCTTATCTGCTTCATCATTTCAAAAAGGTAAAGAAAATGGTGAAACACTAACCTAACAAGAGAAACATAATGGAATGTTTTTGTTATCGAGCTTTAGTTCCAACCTATTCAAATTAACGACACGGGTTAATGACGGTGCCCTAAGCAAGGATACATGCAAGGGGAATAACGAAGGACACTTGGGTCCTATGAAAAGATTTGTGTGCCATTAAACAAGACTGTACAACTCGTTGTGCCCTAGAGTACCGACGAAGCATGAATAATAGCTTGGTTAATGGGGGTAGATCCAGATGATCCATGAGTCGTTTATGGTGGGAACAAGCAAGAACCAAAGAGTGACATTTTGTAGGATGAATTTTATTATTTTTGATGTTTCTTGAAACATATTTGAATGTTTTGATTTTTCCAAAATATTTGAATGTTTTTGATTTTGAAAGTTTTTTGAAGCTATGTATAGGAAGACAGAGAAATGTGGATGCCCCTAGTGATAGATGGGATGTACAAGGGCAAAAGGCCACTGCGTGCAATAAAGGTGAAGATGTGAAAATGCCCTAGCAAGAGGTGGGAGTATTCAAAGGAAAAATCTTCATGCATAGAATCGGGACCCAAGGCCATTATGGATAGGTTACACATGACAATGAACATAAAACAATGAAGTGATGGGAAGAAGCAAGGATTCCACTGGTGTAAGTTGGCGTAAAAGCAAATGATAGAAAGGAAAGAGAAGATTGTTTTAATGAAAAGGGAAAAGGTGTTTAAAAAATGGTAAAGAGGCAATACCATACACATGGATGTTCTAAAAAAGTATAAGAATGATGTGAATGATATGAATGTATCTTAGAAGCCTCACGATGAGGAAGTGATTAGCCAAAGGAATAAATTGTGAGACAAGATAAGGACTAAGGAAATAGTTTGAACAAGGTAAAAAAAAAAGACACTTGGTAACATACTAATCCTATTTACTCATAGAGATCCAATGTGTGCACGTGGAATTTAATTACCTCTTGAAGGGAATATTTAATAGACAACAAGTGAAGACACCCTAGCCAATGTGTAGGAATGATTTATTTTGAAAGGCGATTGGTGATTTTTGAATGAAGGGTGGAAGGATAGCTGTACATTGCTCTACTTCCAAAGTGAGACATCCATAGCCTCGATGGAGATGAATTTGATTCTAATCACAAAATTTCTCTACTACCAGTCAGGAATCCATAGCACTGATAGAGATTATTGGAAATACCCCAAGAGAGAGTTATATATCAATTTGCTTTTACTTTGTAGTTTTTAGAATTTGATTGATTGATTTTAATTCTTTTGATTTCTAAAAACTTATTTCAGCTCTCTTGTTTGACAAGGGGTTAAGAGCCACATATGTCTTGATAGAAGGAGATGGAGGTGATTATGATGATGACATTGGATAGTGTTAACAAATATGTCCAAAATTTCTTCGCAACAAATTTATTAGATGTTGATTGTGATAGGATCTCTAAGAGGTTAGTCATTCTTTAATTTACCAAGGTGATAAAAGACTAGGGTCAAACAAATACCATAGATATAAAAGCCGCAAAATGTGTGTGAAAAATATAACCAAAATATCACCGAAGGAATGGAAATGGTAGGAAGACTTGTAGAAGAATATCAAGGAAGGGAAGAAAGAAAGATCCATGTGCACGCAATACTTGATTGCAATGTTTCATATTTGTACCTTTGATTTTTGTTATGTTTTCTCATGTTTTTTTCTATTTTTGGATTACTTTTGATTTTTAGATTTTTGATAGTTTTCAAGAGGTTGGGACTAACAAAGTCACTGCGTGTGGTAATATCCAACAATGATGTATGCGACTTCCTTGATAAGGGTGACTAGGCGTGTTTGTTTATCAAGCGTAATATTTTCTCCGATCTCAATGATCATGGTGAGATTATACTCAACAAGTGACTTTGATTTATCTTGAAACATGGATTTTGTATGTGGGAGCTTACATTGATGTGTGTTTTGAATCCCACTTGATTTACAATTTCCGAGGTTGTTTGAGTTGTTGGGGTTTTAAGATCTTGGAAGTTTTTACCCGAGCTTGATTAAGAAACTGTTTGGGTTTATTATAAGCTGATGCATGAATTGTTTGATCTTGAGAAGGAGAAGAAAGCAAACATGGACATTTAGAATTGATGTGAGAAATGATCATGGGATTTCCAAAACCATTGATAGAAGAAAGATGTGATGGATGAAAAGGATATGGTCCAAGAATTGAAGAGGATCGGCTACCAGGAGGTGAGCCACTGATAGAATATGATGAAGGGATGATAGAATATGGCCCTAGGATGGAAGAAATCGAGCTATGAGGACATGGCCCAAGAATAGAATAATATGACGAATGCTTTATAGGGTGTGGCCCAAGTATAGATGAGGAGGGACTACTAGGAGGTGTCCCATAGATAGAAGAGGATGAAGGGCTACTAGGACATGGCCCAAGAATAGAAGGTAATGGGCTACCAAGAGGTGACCCATAAGTAGAAAATGGAGGGCTACCTAGGGGTGGATCCAAGATAGAAGAAGATGATGGGATACTCAATGGTGACCCAAGATGAGATTTTGATTGAGGAATGATGATAGATAAGGAATGAGTTGGTAATGAGAAGATAGGCCATGGATCAATGCTAGACCCCGACATCTCATCATGCTCAGAGGAAGGTGAAGATGGAATAATAGAAGAAGAATCAAGTTCCATGAATTTAGGCTCCTCATCTATATTATGACAAAAGGGATAAACTTCTTTTCCCCAATACGTGAGTGTATCGAGTTCTAGAAATAATCCTTGTTTACAATCCTCTAAATGGACATCTTCGTGTAGTCTAATTGTTCCTTCATTATGAGAGAAATCAATTAGTACAAGTTTTTATTATTTGGCCATAGAAGGTTGAATAGAAGAAATAGGTTTGATAAGCGGGGAAGATTGATTGACAGAAGAAGATGACTCAAGAGAGGAAGTAGGATTGGAGGCAAGCGTCTCATGAATGGATGATTTAGATCTGGTCTTAGATCATTTTTCTAAAAGATGACTTAATGTGGAAGAGAAAATAGGATCGTATAGCCATCCATTGAGTTGTGATGTAGGAGTCAAATTAGATGATTGAATAGATGGAATCTGAGTCATGGAATTCTTCGACGAAGGAAGAGGTCATTGAAGTGACTAATAAAGGTGGTCCTACGAAGGAAGGGAGGACCGTGACTCAAGAACAGATCAAATGTTCAATCGACAGAACTTGGAGTCACACGAGTCTTCAAAGGAGGAAGACATCGTTGAGGTGATTTGGAATAAAGATCCTATGAAGGAAGGGAGGACCGTGATTCGAGATTTGATCTAGGGGTATCTGAATTATAGTTAGGATATGAATCTTTAGAAGAAGAGTGGGAGTTTGAACAGTAGTTTGGATCTGAATCAGAAGAAGAGTGGGGGAACCCGAATAATAATTTGGATCAGAAGCATCCAAACCATACCACCAAATATGAGATAAAGGGGGAAGAACTAGATGAGGTTTAGTTGAAATGGGAATCTTTTGATTTAAATTCCTAAACCTAGGTTCCGTATTTTTGTAAGTGTGAGAAACCATGCAATAGTTAAGTATTTTTGGTGTTGTTTTAAGCACAAATGTCTAGATCTAGATAGTGTGATGGAAATCCTTCAAAGGGAAGGAAGTGATATGTCGGTTTGGGCAGCACAATAGAAACTAGCTAGACATTTTGTAAGTATGGAGATGCGTGCATGATTTTATAAAGAAGGTATAAGGAAAATAGACATCGTGATGATTCTTTCATGATGAGATAAAAAGGATTGTCCTAGAAAAACATATTTCCAGATGAATGATGAAAAGAAACAATCATGTAAGTGTGAAACACAAAGCCAATCGATAAGGAAATACTCCTTATGTAAAATGTGTGTAAAAAGATAGTTCGATGCAAAGATGATCAACACAATGTCAATACTTACGCTCAAGCTCAAGATGGACAAGGTGTAAATATTAGAAAAGGGTAAACATGACTCCTAATCAAAGGATACTACGAATAGTTTAGATGCAAGCAAGGCCTAAACATCAAAGGAAGAGGATTATAAATATATGCCATGTAACCAGACTAATTGGACACATCTATTAAGCTTTGTGGAGAAGCAAGATTTTAGTGTCAAAGTGGTATCGAAATGACGTAAATAGAGTAAGTGACACCTTTCAAGATTTGGGACAATGTTTGAAATCAAACTAAGTCAAAGTATACTAAGGATGTGCTAAAATGTGGGCAGTGTAACGCCACAATGTAGACACTTAGATCACATTTACAATAAACGTGACATAAGTATCTTAATTGTGTTGATGTAATATAAGCAAGGTAACACGTCAACAGGAGATAAAATGATGAATCAATCCTAACTATGATGATGATCTTGAAATCAAGATCAAGTGGCCATCAAAGATATGAGGATGCATCCACACACTTTATACATTTAATGACTCAGCCACAAACATGGATGAGCGTAAACAAAGAAAAAAGTGGGGAACACTATCTATGGAAAAACTCTTGAAAGATTCCTTTGTTGTCCCAAATGGGAAGCAAGAATGAAAAGGTATAGATCAAAAGATGGAAATAAACTAAGCGTTACTTGGGCAGAGTTTCACCTCATCCGAAGGTGAGAAAGAAACCAAGATAAGTAACACATTGTAAACTCTGTGATGAGTGACACTTAGATATAACTTAAATGGATTTGTTACCGTGTACAAAAACAAGGTTCAAAATCTGAGTAAGTCATCACTTCATGATGGATTGATGCGACATCGGACTAGTAAAGTGGGCTCCAAGATAGACTGGATTCCCTAATAAGATCTCTCAACTAGGTGTCACAAGTTGTCTAGGAGCGAGTGTGATTTACCCAAAGAGTCTCATTGACTGATTTGGGAGTATCTTGGCTTTAATTTACCCCATTTTGATATAATGAGAAACTAGTGCATTTAGTTGTATCGTCACTAGGGTCATGATATAAACAACTTTGAATCTAATGCATAATTTAAAATCTAGTCAAGTTGGTAAGAAGAGTGCTCCCTGTTTCATCCATGAGGTTACTGAGTGGTGGATTACTTTAGGGTTCTTGGAACCACCCCGATTGTTTTAGCTTAAAGCGTTATGCCAAAGGGGTTATGTTTCATTGAGTGGATAAGGACGTATGCTTTTTGAAACCTAAAATACAAAGTGTGAAGTGAAGTGGTGTGTTTTTATCATGCTTATTTTTAATGTGGGATATCAAAGACCTCAACATGCATTGCATCAAAGTTGGTGAGTTGGGATATTTGACAAGTTTGGATTCCAAAATCCGAAGCGGGGGTAAGTGGCGAGTTGGATGAAGGACCAAAGTTTGAAGTGGGTGGGTGGAAGAGATCAGATTTTAGGGTCGGGAGTGTGAAGGTGGTCACCAATTTGATGAAAGGGTTCATTTTAAAACCCCACTCCCAAAAATTATTATAGAATGGGTGTCGAATATCTAAAATGAACTTTCAAATGATGACGAATCTCGAAAAAGTGATTCATGGTAAAGTAAAATTTGCAGGTGTTTTTTGGATGGTTTCAAATGGCATTTGGATGGGTGTTGGATGGTTGTGTTGGATGGTTTTCTGCTGATCCGGGTTGAAAAAACATATATTCTAGCTAGAAGGCCATATAACTTGGGTTGGACGATCTGTTCATTGTCTTCCATCCAATCCAAGGTTGGACGGATGACAATGGACAATCATCCAACCTAGGTTGAATGACTCGTCCATTGCCTACTATCCAACCCGGGTGGACGACCATCCATTTTCTAACATCCAACCTAGGTTAGAATTTCATGCATTATATTTCATCCAACCTAGGTTGAACGAAAGATAATAGATGACTATCCAACCCAGTTAGATGACCATCTACCTTTATCATCCAACTCGGGTTAGATGACCGTCCTTTTTCTACTTTCCAACCTGGATTGGGGACGGTTGTTGACCTAAGATCCAAATAGACTTATGAGTCTTAGGAATATTTGATCTTAGTTAAGGTTGTACTCGAGAAAATACTCTACATCTAATCTAAGAACATGAATGTAAATGAAAGCAAATATTTTTTTCCCCAAACTCCAATCTTTATTTATTTATCAATAAAGTTTACATCATACATTCTTCTAATTCTATCTCATATATTCTTACTCTCATACAAAATATCTTAAGATGACACTCACACCTATATTTCTTATGATGCATGCATATACAAAAGGTTAATTAAAATAAATATACAAAACGTAATACATCCCAAAATTCACTTCCTTTGATTAGCACCTCTGTTAACTTCTATCACGTCTTGGTTTAATTTATCTTCAATCTGCAACATTATGTTGGCTTACCTAGATTTTCCCAATGTTACGTGGATTTTTCTACTCTTCCATGGTTTTCTCCATATATCGCGGCTTTGTCCTTTATCAATGGATTCTCCTAGTTTATTGCAGATTTCTTAGTTATGCACGATTTCTTCCTTTATTCTCATGACTTCCTTTTTTTCTCTCGCGGTTAGCTCTAGCTTGTCGCGGCTATCTCATGACTTTGGCAATTTTATATCTATCTCCACGGCTTATGAAAAATTTATGAAGAACCCTATCAACACTATCCCCCTCTTAAACCTTGTCTCGTCCTCAAAAAAATAACTAATGTACACCCCTGTACTTCCTCCAAGAAGTTTTTAAAAAGCTGTCTTCTATGGGAATCAACCACATGAACTTAGATGTCTCGGTGTAGTGAAGGATTCCCTCATTCTACTCACCGAGATGGATTTATGGGATGCCAACCTGTAGAAGCATCAACCTCCCCATAAACTTAGATGTATGGATTAAGGAAGGGTTCCTTCACTCGACTCACCCGATCGGGTTTTGGGACACCTCGTTCTTTCCTTTATGGTGGTGCTTGAGGAATATACTTTGTAATATGTGGGGTTATATTTTTCTCAAAATTATACCATAAATCAAGATGAATGTTGATTTGGTTTACCCATTCTTGTAGTTGTGCATTCTCTTGGATCAATTGAAGGATTTCCAAGGGTGGAACATTTACTTGAATTGGATGCCATCTCTGGTGAGTGATTGTAACCTCTTGTTGCATTATGATTATGGTTCCGTCCATCACATGGCTGCATTCTTGCATTTCTGTGATCTTTTTAGTGTGCATATTCTGTTTTCTCTTTACAAACTACAGATTGGATTTGAAGATACCCACCACTCTTTGGACATACCACACAACTTATAAAATGCTCACAAAATACTCACCATTCATATTAGTCTATGGATTAAAAGCTATGGTCCCCATAGAGTTTTTTTCTCCTAAGTTTGAGCATCATACTATTTAGAATGAATGAAGATGATTCACTTCATGAAAGGTTATAGAATTAGAAAAATTGGATAAGAAAAGGTTTATAGCTGCGTATAAGCAAACCCAAGAGAAAAGAAGATAAAATGCATGGCATGGATGCCACATAAAGAGGAAGTAATTTGATATTGGAGATTAGGTACTTTTATATGATAGCAAGTATAAGCACCTAGGAAAGTTAAAGGTAAGATGGCTAGGGCCATACATCATTAAGGAAATATTACCTTCCGGAGTAGTAACATTACAAATATTGTAATTGAATGAACTCCTAGATATGTGAATAGGGAAAGACTCAAAATAGATGTGACTTAAAAATAAAGAAACAATAAATAAGCATATATATATATACCGACCTATCTAAAACCGATAATTCAACGGGTAGGATGAAAACCCGTAAGGGCATCTCTACCCTCGAAAAAAGAAAGATGAGGAGAAAGAACAAACCATAGAGGATGAATACCCATGCAATAAAAAGATAAAAATAACACCGACCTATATGAAAATTGGCAATTCAAATAGATAGGATGAGGGGTGGGATGAAAACCCCCAAGGGCATAATTACTCTTAGAAGTGGAAACAAAATAAAGGAAAGAGTCATGGAGGAAAAATACCTGAATAATAAAGAGATGATAGAACTATGGAAGAAGCATACTTGTGAAATAAAGAAAAATAAAAAGTAAAAGAAAATCCATACAAAAAATAAAATAGAAAAACCACACGATGAAGAGAAGAAGAATAAAGTGGCATTAAAAGAAAGAAGAAAAGTTGCTAAAGGAAGTAAAAAGAAAAACCGTGGAAAAAGAGAATGAAGGAAGTTGCGAAACACATAAACTAGAGAAAAAACATGGAAATAAGGAATGAGAAAAACCTCTTAAATAAGGAATGGGAAAAACCACGGAAGAAGGAGGTGAGGCAAACCATGAAGAAAAGGGAGGAAAAGTTGGGGAGAAACCATGTACAAACCGCGTGAACAAGGAAAGTGTGAAACAAGAAAAACTAAACCCGCCAAACAAACCATAAATGTGGTAGGTGGACATAAAAGCTATATAAGGGTCAATTACGAAAAGCTAAGGCATTGCAAACATAATAAGAGATCATGAAAAATATCAAGGGTGAAAAAATGAGCTAGGGAAAAACTAGGGAAAAGAAAGAAAAAGACATGGACACTCCAATCGAAGTCACACATGCAGAGCTTCTAAGGAAGAAATTTGAAACACTCCATGAAAGTAAATATGCACGATCCAGAGGGATAATTTTTACATTTTCCTTTAAAGTCGCATGTACATGCAACCTCCATAGGGACATTAATTCACCCATTGTTGAGTACAATCATTCCAGTCTTGAAGTGGATAGGGCATTACTAGTCATTAAAAATTCGAGACCCACAAAGAGGAGTATAAATGACTATAAAATTAATTAGGGAATTAAAATGTGAATCATGGAGTAAAAGTTTCTACTTCGTGAGGGAAAACATGGCAATTAAAGTTCTCCTCATCCATGTACATAATCAAATGCTCTATCTCAATGAACCATACCAAATCAACACCGAAGTGATGGATAGGGTTACCGGGCTATGTGATAAAGGATAGTCTACTCTAACAAATAAAAAAGCTCCAATAAAGGATACGAGAGAGGGCAATGGGTGTCACGATATGTAAACCTGCATCAAAATCTCCAATATTCCAAATGCTAATTTGAGGTATGCTGCCAAAGCCATCTATTTGAAAATTTATCATACAAATATAGATGATGGCACCCAAGGGGTGGGTGCCCACATTGCATTAGATATGGTTACAACCCACTCTGAATATAACCTAGCAGAATTACTAGCGACAAAATTTCATGAGAATGTAAGGAGGATTAAAGACGATAAACACACATTTTGTTATGGGTCAATATTACTATGTCTGGTGATGTACTTCACAAGAACACTCCCTCAAAAAGAAGAATTAGTTGATTGGAAGTTGGATACTCTGTAGTGCAATAAATTTGGGAACACTTAAGAAAAATGAATGCAAGTCACCCAAATAACCTCAGTCATTAAATGAACAGTTAAAATTATGGAAATAGTTACAAACAGATCGAGAATATCAGAGCAAGTTGTGGCAAAATATGAGCAAGAGGTTATGTTTATTACAGATATTGATTATACTTTTATCAAGCCACTAGTTCCCTGTACCATCCAAATACCATTTCCTATAAATCTTCGGATGAACTAGTGGCCATATCCATACAAGCATTGGAAGCATACCTAATTGATAATAAGAAACATACCCTCCCTAGCTTTGATGAAATTATTGAGGAAACCTTTGAAGAATATAAACAAAAATACTCAAGACAAACATGAAAATCAAAATCAAGTGTGGGGATTCCTAAGACATATAAAAGAAAGAAAATCCCTAGTATTGTAAAACCTATCACCAAACGACAAAAAGATTTAGCAGAAAAAGAAAAGTTGAAAGAAGCCGTGACCAAAGGAAAAGAGGAAGCAAAATCGAGGACATATAAGAGGTTTCGAATCACATGAAGAAGAAACCCCATATAATCCTTTACCAATTCATAAAAAGGAGAAATCAAAACTTGAGATCCCAGAAGAAGTAGAACCAATGGAGGAGACATGACTCACTAGACAAGCATATATTTATTACCAAAAATGCTTAACTTTTGACAAAATTTCACAGGTTGCATAAGAATACGCCACTAGCACAGGAGGAGAAAAAATGGCCATAGTAGAATCTATAGTCTATTACTTGGATACATATGCCTTTGTACTTGAGGATATAACTCATTTTCTCACACAATATCTAAAAGAGGAAGTTCAGGAGTAGATAGATGTAGAACATACACACCACTTGGAAGCACTTCAACAAGGAAGAAGTAACTTAAAGAAAAAGAAAATCTGCACTAAAATAGACTTGGATAGGATAAAAGAGGTAGAGGAATTGATTGGATTACTAATCAAACAAATGAATGTGAGAACATAACAAAATAAGGAGAAAGAAAAGAAGAAGGAAGTCGAGAAAATAAACTATAGAACTTGAAAGGAGAAAGAAAGAACAATAACAACTTGAAGCATAAAAGACAGAAAGAACAAAAAGAGAAACAAGAAAAAAAGGAGTTAGAAAGGAAGAATAAAGAAGAAATAATAAGAAAGAATAAAGCAGAGCAGGATAAGAAGCAACAACAAGAAAGGGAACAAGAAGAGAGAGAGAAGAAAGTATAGGAATGAAAAAAGGTGGAGAAGGAAAACAAGGAGATAGAAAAAAAGAGAACAAGAAGAAAAAACTAAAAAGGAAAAAAAAAGAAGAAAGAGAAAAGAAAGAAAAAGAAGAAGAACAAAAAGAAGGACCGAGAAAGTGGAGGAGAAAGAACAAGAAAAAGCAAAGAAGGATAAAGAAGAACAAGAATTGAAAATGGAAAAAGAGAAAAAGGAACAGGAAGAAAAATAAAAACAAGAAAGGGCAAGGAAAGAGAAACAAGAACAAGAGAAGAAGGAAAATGAGGCAGAAGATAAGAAGAAAGAAACACAACCTAAGGAGAAAAACATGATACCATCTACCCAAAGCAATAGAAACATCTTGAAGCATGATACCAGTTCAAGTACCCAAAGATTCATTGGCTAGAATCAAACATGCATTACAACAAAGGAAGAAGGAAAAATCCATTCAGTTGTAATAAGGGGTAGTAGAAACAACTACAGAAGGATATAAGGTGAACTTAGATAAAATCACTCCCCTACAAAAGACTACGTGTAGCCAAGTCCTGGAACAAAGTGTTAGACATGACTGGATGCAAAGATGCGTGGAGATATAAGAAGTGATGCAAAATATTATTTCATCCATCCAAACTACAAAGCCCCATATCAACATTCAATCCAATCTACAAATAGAAGTACAAATAGAGAAAACAATTGAACACATATTCAAAGAAATCATAAATGGAAAAGAAGAAGATATGCGAGGATGTTGTGGAAGAATATAAGCAACAAATTTTGAAGCCACAACAGGTGGAAAATCAACAATGAAGGAAAGAGATACAAACCGTAGTCACTAAGTTAGAGTCAGAGCTACAAAATGTTGTGGCCTACTACACCTATACAATAGGGTGGCCTAGTGAAACTCAACAAGAGAAATAAGAGCTTGATCAATTGGAACAACAAATAAACATACAATCTGCTACATATGATATCAACACAGATAAAGATGGAGCTCAAAGAACAAATCTTGTTGAAATCACAGAAACATATCAAAAAAGTAGAAGACGTAGACCTGAAAAGATCACAGAAATGCAAGAATGAAGCCATATGATGGACAGAGCCATAATCAGAATGCAACAAGAGGTTACAATTACTCACTAGAGATGGAATCTAATTCAAGAAAAGTTGCCACCCTCAGACATCCTTCAATTAATCCAAAAGAATGCACAACTACAAGAATGGGTAAACTAGATCAAAATTCATCTTGATTTATGGTATAATTTTGAGAAAAATATAACCCCACAGATTATAAATTATATTCCTCAAGCACCACCGTAAAGGAAAGAACGAGGCATCCCAAAAACCCAGTCGGGTGAGTCGAGTGAAGGAACCCTTCCTTATTCCAGTCCTCTAAGTTTTGAGGAGGTTGATGCTTCTACAAAGTTGACATCCTATATATCTATTTGGGTGAGTCGAGCGAGGGAATCCTTCCCTACACCAGTACATCTAAGTTCTAGTGGTTGATGCTATTAGAGTAGGTATTTACCTTAGCTCATGTTCACCTAGGTACTTTATTTACCTTTATTCTATTTATCCTCACCCACTTATGTGTGTGAATATTTATTTTTATTTATTTAGATATTAGGGGGATATTAGCTAGTTGTTAGGTATAGTTCTTTCCTTGATCTATGATATTGACTAGATCCTTGATGTCTAGTTCACTCCTAAATCTATGGTCTTGACTAGTTCTTTCCTTGATTTATGGCTTGATCTATGAACTTGACTTGGTTCTTAGATTGTTATTCCTTTCCTATATAAGCAAGGTCCATTCTCATTGTATTTCATTGAGTTCCATAATAATATATGATATTGTTGCTCATTTGTTTGCAAAGGTTTATGTAAAGTTATTCTGGCAAATTACTTTCATCTTATTGATCATGGTGTTTGATTAGCATCTATGTTCTTGGCTTGGTATGATCTGGTTATCATTCCTTTTATGGTATCAGAGTAGGAGATTGCTATTGACATCCATATGTAAGTTTTATTTTGCAAATAAATTCTTTGTATATTCATATATTTGGGTTTTCTCAAATTTTATTGTTGATCAAAGAACACTTGTGAGAGAAAGCACACAAGAAGTCCACGCGAGAGAAAAATTCATACGCAGAGGCATGAATGGATAGGAAGAACACACGCGCATAATAGAAGTTCAATTTTTGGGACTTAGCTGTTTTCATTCATAAAGTCTATTTTTAGAGATGGCATACAGAGCGCACAAATGAGGAAGAGACGTGTGCGCCACACATTGGCTATTTTTGGAGGATTGGATACGAATCACTTTACATGGACATAGGCCAGAATATATCTCGCTACTATCAGTTAGCTAGTAGTAATATATTGTTAGTGCACTTGCATGTGTGGCTAGTTATGTAAAGGTGCGTGGTCAAGAATAACATGCGACTTATTATTGGAAAGGATAAGTGGTGAAGGGAAAGTCCCCACCCTTATATATATGTAGTAGACTGTGTAATAGATATAGAATAGAAGATATTAGAACAGATAGGTGATGGGATTGAGACATACAATGTTATCTTGCTACACGCATACTTTTGTAAAAGTTAATCGATCTAATACAAAGAATCCATGAAATAGCTACATAGACAATAATTGAAATCAACAACTCTATATTATATTTTTATTATACATTCACTATTTCATTACACTCCATTATATAGGAGATGTAAAATAACAATCCTTACAACAACATTTGTCTTCATGTACAACCATACACCCATATGGTTTCAACCTCTCACCAATATAATAATAAAACAATACTAATTGTTTTATTATTCTAACTTACTAACTTACCACATACTAACCACATTTTACATTTACTATTTACATTTACATAGTAAATGTACTTTCACTAATTTACCATAATAATAATTACACATGTAATTATTATTCACCCGTACATACAAATGGAGCACTAAGATATATTTCCTAACATTCCCCCTTAGTGCGAACATGGAGAAAACACGCCTTATACTTGCACCGCTCATGATCTCGATGATTTTACTGGGATGATCATAAACCTAATAGATGGTTTTTCACGGGGTTGACCATAAACCGAAAAATGATGGTTTTGCAGAATCTGGTTTACCACAAACCAAAAAGGTGATGGTTTTGCATAGGGTTTACCAACAACCAAAAATGATGGTTTTACAAGTGGTGTACCACAAACCAAAAGGGTGATGGTTTTGCATAGGGTTTACCAACAACCGAAAATGGTGGTTTTACAACCACAAACCACAAATGAAGGTTTTCAAGTGGTTTACCTACAACCACATCATGATATGCCAAGTATTATTCTTAGCCCTCATCACATCTCACTGTAGGGAATAACATAGGAAATTCTATTGAAATCACGCATATATAGAAAATACCGAAATGTAGAAAACTAGAAATAGAACATTGAGATCATGTTCCCCCCTCAATGTGAAATTTTCTTTATTCTGCAAACCACAATAGGAACACTGCAACCAAACACTCTGCCAGAAATACAAAGAAACAACAAGAACGCACTGTATAAAAAAATCACCATAGCTGATACGGCCCCATCATTGGTGATTGATGAGAGGTCATTGAATGACCTCCAACCTCCTGTGCCTCCTTCCTCCAAGAAATTCACTTAGAATAGAAAGTCTTCAGAATTATAGTCAATTTCATCTGTTATTCGTTCATCTTCAGTTTCCCATTCTACAATTTTGCTTACATCTGTAGGTGCTTTTTTTTTTCCATCTACTATCCTCCATAGATTTTTATTCATTAACTGCATCTGGATTTTTACTCTCCATGTATGGAAGTTCATCCCATTAAATTTATATAATGGTGTATCCATTTTATTGAATCTAAATATCAAAAAAAAATTGAATGTAGATTTGAATTACCTTTGATTCTCTGATTTCTTCAAAAAAATAGCAGTGATCAATGTGTTGTATAGTAAATTGCACGTTTCTCCCAAACTACGAACTGGGTTTTGCTGAAATTTTTACTGTAGCTTTTTGTATAACAGATCGTTCCACGAATTTTTTTGGAGAAACCCAGATCGCGAAACAAAAGTTACAAGATCTTCTTTGAGACAGATTTAACCTGCTCTGGTACCAAATGTAAAAATTAATCTGATCTAATACAAAGAATCCATGAAATAGCTACATAGACAATAATTGAAATCAACAACTCTATATTATATTTTTATTATACATTCACTATTTCATTACACTCCATTATATAGGAGATGTAAAATAACAATCCTTACAACAACATTTGTCTTCATGTACAATCATACACCCATATGGTTTCAACCTCTCACCAATATAATAATAAAACAATACTAATTATTTTATTATTCTAACTTACTAACTTACCACATACTAACCACATTTTACATTTACTATTTACATTTACATAGTAAATGTACTTTCACTAATTTACCATAATAATAATTACACATGTAATTATTATTCACCCGTACATACAAATGGAGCACTAAGATATATTTCCTAACACTTTTGATATTGTAATGAAGCTTCTATAAATTTATGCATTGAATATAAGGGAGGATATTACCCGAATCTAAGTATTAGTCCTATGAGTATCTGAATCTAGTATTCTTTTGATCTCATCATGGTTAGTACTTAGTTCTATTTTTCCTTGGATATAGATCTGGTATGCTTTATAGAATGATGTGTTAGTAATGGAACTATACATATTAAGTCTTCGTCATGCTAACATCCTACTAAAGCAACCCTAAAGAGGGACTTGGTACCTTTATGCACTTTGGGTGAGTGCTCATCCCAAGGTGACCTGATGTGCCAAAGACACGAGATAGGGTTTTCATTGAGTTTATGTCACTAAATTCTAGGCCGCATCATTGGTTCCATTTTCGGACCTCTTTTTTAGTTGTTTTTAGGATGGTTCGCAATGAAGACATACCAATTGACCTTAACAAGTATTGAAGAATGGGTACGTGATTTAGAAGAAGAATATACATGGCGGTTCAACATTGGATCTGAGTTTAACGCACACACTTAGGTAGAACAAAATATGTATGACAGTTTATATGAGAGCTTTTTCTCTATCTTTCTAGTCGAATATGCACGAGTGGCTAATTGATTACGCATCTAAATGGAATTGGAGGTATCGTGCACTTGTTTTGATGCAAGAAGAATTCCAATCCCTTTATGATGCTGATCGATCTGGACTCAAGCCGTGGAAATGTGGTTTGTGGCGTCTTGAACAATTATATCTTGGAATACTCAATTTCCACTTAGTCTTGTCCAAAGGTAGCTAAATTCTATTTCTTATGACATCCACGGGGAGCTTACTTATAAGGAATTCTACCTGCAATCAAGATCCCGATGGAAAATTTGAACACGGAGATTAAACCGATGGATAACTAAACCTAACCATGTGTGGGGACGGGGACGGGATTGGTGAAATATGGTAGACTTAGCAAAAAAAGGAAAAGAGAAGGAAGGTGGCTTAAGTATAGTGAGGCAAGTGAGAGGGAGATACGAAGCAACGTGATGTTGTAGCGTGGATGGAGTTAAGGAGAGAGATGGCTTGTTAAGGATTTGGAGCTCACATAGAATACGTGGGGCCAGAAATTAGAACTCCCCCATCTGGGAAAGCATAATAGGGAACCCTCCTCAGCCTCATAAGGAAGCATACCAGTAGAGATGACCTGGGCCATGGGCATGCATCTGAATCCACCTAGTAACCTAGCCCTTGCACTTGATTTTCTAGTATCTATTACGACAAGTAATCACTAGGAAAGTTTGAAAAGTAAGAGAAAAAGTACATTAATGTTAGGACAAACAACTTCATTGCTATCTGGAGGTGTGTTTTTAGGCGCATCATCCACACAGAATATGAGCGCACCGAATGTCGGATTCACTTCTAGAACTGGAACTACTTCATAGACCGTAGGGGTTTAGTATAGTACTACTGTCAAGCATAGGGGAGTACGTCTACATGACCTATTCAAGCTACATGTTTGGGATCAAGAGGCATGCGAAGTTTTGGTTCTGAGTGGATCTGGAGGTTCTGGAGGCACGGGAAATACTAAAGGATCTGGATTATGTGGGCAAGGTCCACCCTAACCCCAAAATATTTATATGGAAATGTCTCTACGTCTTCTAGAGTATAGGGGCATAGAAGATGCTACTTTGAACATGTGCATATGTGTGAGATATTGTGGCGAAAAAAATGAATCACAACTTCGAGCATAGGAAAGCCAATTTGTTACTACGTTATAAGGGCACAAACACGGTTTGGTACAAGAAGTTTGACTCTAATCAGACTTGCGTAGATTATAAAGCTTTAAAGGATGCATTCCTTAAAGAGTTCCATATCCATGAGTTTGAGTGGAAGAGTATAAGTGCGCTCAAGGCTATTAAGAAAAGCACTAATGAAAGTGTTATAGAGTATGATGCATGGTTTAAGACTTTGTTCTCAAAGCTTTATTATTCCATACACATAAGACACCATACATAATGGTTTGTTGGGGGATCTATTACACCATTTAGGAGGGCATTGTCACATAAGACATATACTGATCCATGCAAGGCATTGGAAGTAGCCTTATGTGCTAAGGTAGTTGGGAGTATTGACACTGGTGTTAGCCCATTCTTAGAGGCACATATTGCAGCTATGGCAAAACAACTAGAGAAATTATCAGTGAATTCAGCCCATGAAATGCACTCAGAATTTGGTGTACAAATTGTGAAGTAGAGGGTCACACAAAGGATAGTTGTCCTCGCAGAACAAAGACACTCATTGTTGATGGATTGTGAGATATGTCATTTAAACCATAATTCTAGCCACTACCCATTATTACAATGCGCGATAAGGAAGAATGTTTCAAGCTACTATAAAATATGCAGGTCCACAACACATGACATGAAGGACTGCCGACTAATTAGACAGATCCATGATGCTATTGATATTGGTGTACGATAGATAAGAGTTTTAGATAACTCTAAGGGCAAGAATGAGCATCAAGACTAGGAGCACAATCAGCACACTATAATCAGAATGAGGATCATTTTGAAGGCAGTCATGGCAGAGGTCGAGGATACCATGGTGGATTCGGAGGATGAGGCCGTGGTGGTGGAAGAAGTGAGTTTCCTCGTGGAACATGTTATACATGCGGATCTCCTGACCACTATAGGTGTGAATGTCCTCAGAATATTACATGTTCTTTCGTGGGAAGAACCATAGCTATGAAGAGTTCCCGGACTTATATGAGCATTTGAGTAAGCAACATAAACAAGAAAACAAAGGTGCAGGGATGGTTAGGATACAATGTGTTGTGGACAATCAATGGATTCCCAAGGTGGGAGTAAAATCTGAGGCACTATAAGTGAAGATCACGACTCACGTTGAGGCAACATGTGCTAGGAGTCATTACAACAAACACCTACCATCACTAAGGATGACATTCTTCATGCATAGTACCCAGATCCTGCCTATTAGAAGGAGGTTTATCAGGATACCATGGAAGTGCTAAGGAATCTTCAGGGTGAGATACAATATTTAAAGGAGCAAAAGAAAGCATCAGAGATGATCCAAACTGATATAGATGACTTGAGAGAAGTGTGCAAAATGTTGTGCTAGGAGAACATCATTCCACTATTAGGGAGTTGGTTAAAAGGGAACACTCCACATGCAAGTATTGAGACCAGACGATAGATCTTGCATGCAAATATCCCTCCTCATAGCCTGGATTATGACAAGGAAATTAATATGAATGCTGATTTGGATGGGTGGCTGATGAGTTATATACTGATTGATACAGGTGCGGAAGTCAATGTTCTTACTTTGGATGCATGGGTACAAATGGGGAGACCCCCATTACAACCATCCTCTAATGTATTATTCATGGCTGATCAGATTAAGGTCACTCCCATATAGGAGTTTTAAAAGATGCGTTTATTACCATACAAGGAGCAAATTTCACTTTGGAGACTTTGAAGTTTTAGCACCGAGAATCGAGATAGCTTCCCAAATTTATTAGGGCATCCTTGGTGTTATGAAAATAATGCTGATCTCTCGGTTCAACAAGGGCTATACCAGTTTTGAAAACAAAGAGGAAAGGGTCATTATCCCTTTAACAAATGGAAAGTCCGTGCCCTATGTTGAGCCCTTAAGTAAAGAAGATCTGAATAGGATTTATGTACGTGCCATCTGAGATCCAGAGATGATTAAGCCAACCAAAGAAGGACTAATTTAGTGGGATGATTCACAATCTATTAGTGGTACTACAAGTGTTGCTTGTGATAATTGGGCTCACAACACTTATGAGTTGGTAGGGTGCAAAGTAAAGAGAATATTCCCTTAAGGCACTAAACCACATTATGTAAGGAGGATAGGTAACAACTCAGTACCTTGTTACATAGGAAAAGGGGATCCCATGATATTCTGCGTGCCATGGAAGAAAAATGGATAGACCCACTGGAGAGGATAAATATGCTAGCATATACACTATATGGGACAACAGCCCATTGGTGGGTGGTCCACAGGGATAATCTAGTCAAATGGAATGAAATTGGGGTTTCTCTTACTACTAGGTTCTTTAGGAGCAATACACCTACACAAATATGCAACTATCATGGTGATCAACCTGTTCAACACCATGTTCAAAAGTGTGAGAGACTCTGGATAGAAGGAGGAAGCTTTACCACCTTCACTATGGGTGCACCAGTGTTATTCCACTTTACAAGGTTGTGCGCTTATTTGGTATATATATGCAGAACTCCATAGAGAAACTAGAAATTGGTAGAATTTAGTTATAGGAATGACATCAGATGTTTGAATTCTTCTCTACAAAACCTCTAGTAGAAGAATCATTGAAAGTTATCAAGTGCTTAACTATGGGGGATAGTGCCAAGGATGAAGAACTCCTCCAGAATTATTAGATAAAGAGGACTCAGGAGCGCATCTTGATAAAGAACTAGAGGCCATGTAATATTACTTCAATGCACTTGCCTTGAGAAAGAGAAAGGAAAAATGGTCTACTTAGTAGATGATGAAGAAGTAGATAATCTAGATGTAAACCATTCAACAGGAAGGCGTGAGGTATTGACCAGTGCAGATAAGGCCACACAGCCTATCATGAACCTATGAAGACAAAGCAAGTGAATATTGGAACATATATTGAGCCTAAGGAAGCTATAATTGGAGATTATTGGTCATACTTTGAAGTGGAAAAAATCATTGAGTTATTAAGGGACTACCAAGACCTATTTCCTAGGGGTACCATGAACTCAAAGGTGTGCATGAATCATTAGGGGAGATGAAGATAAAGCTTAAAGAGGGGGTGCACCCAGTTAGAAAGAGGCCTTACAGAATGAACCCCAATTTACATGAAAAGGTCAAAGAAGAGATTGATAACATGTTGAAATATGGAATTATCAAGCCCCTTGATGAGTCATAATGGGTTAGTCCAATGGTGATCAGCATCAAGAAGGATAGAAAAATTAGAATATGTGTGGACTATAGGGAGCTGAATGTGCGCGTGTAACAAATACATTCCCTACGCCATTTACTAAGGAAATATTAGGAGTTACAGGGTGTAAAATATATTCTTTTATAGATGGGGTCTCTAGGTATCATCAGGTTAGAATTACACAGGAGGATCAGGAAAAGACTACATTTACTACTGAATGGGGTAGCTTCGCCTATACTGTCATGCCTTTTGGTCTGAAAAATGTGCCATTTGTATTTTCATGCATAGTCATCCAAGCGTTCAAATAATTTATTCATAACTTCTTACAGGTATATTTAGATGATTGGGCGGTGTATGGATTAGTTAAGGACCACCGAAATAATTTGTGCTTAATGTTTGAATGGTGTAGATAGTTGAGTATCTATTTGAACATCAAAAATTGCATATTTTCTACACCATTCAAGATACTTTTAGGGAACATAATTTGCAAGGAGGGTTTTTGGTTGACCCAACGAAGGTTGAAGTCATTATAGGCCTAGGGGAGCCTACCAGTCAAAGTGAGGTGCACAGATTTTTGGGACATACAAGATATTACAGAAAATTTATCAAAGGATATGCTAAAGTTGCTGCACCTTTAGAAGAGTTACTAAAAGGGAAAGGTATGTTCTACTGGAGCGAACAACAACAACAAACATTCAAGACATTGAAGGAGAAATTTACTACCACACCCATTCTGCATTTTCCTTCATGGGAAAAACCATTCCATGTACATGTTGATGCCTCTGACATGGCCATTGGTGCAGTGTTGGCTCAACCTAGAGAAGGTATTGTAGATCATCCTATCTATTTCGCTAGTAGAAAGATGAATCTTGTAAAACAACATTACACAACTACAGAGTGCGAAGCTTTGTGCATGATCTATGCGTTGTATAAATTTCATCAGTTTCTACTAGCTACACCATTCATCTTTTATATAGATCACATAGCATTGAAGTATTTGGTAAATAAGTCTGTCTTACAAGGGCGCATATGTCGATGGGTGCTCCTATTTCAAGAATTTGATTTCACAGTTGTGGTAAAACCAGGGAAAAGTAATTTTGGACCAGACCATCTATAAAAAATATAGTCAGAGAAGAAGCATAGGTAATTAAGGATACTATGCCGGATGCACAATTATATAGGTTACAATGCGCACCATTAGAACTATAGGACATTTCTATATTTTTACGCACAGGATGATAATGAAGGAATAAAATCCTTGGATAAGAAATAACTTGCTATACACGCTACACCTTATATGTTAATTAGTGGTGACTTGTACAAAATGGGCAGGATGAAATATTGTGCCATTGTGTATTAGAACATGAGTGCATGGGCATTATGGAAGAAGCTCATGGTGGAATTGTAGGAGGACACTATGCAGGTGATGCCACAACACACAAAATTCTTCTCACTAGATTATGGTGGGAGACCCTGTATAAAGATTGTAAGGAATTTTGTAAGGCATGTGATCATTGTCAATGTCTTGGAAGACCAGTTAGCGAGATGAAATGCCTCTTAGACCTATTACTAGCACAAAACCATTTGAGAAATGGGCTATAGATTTTGTGGGTCCAATTTCCCTAGTTGTGCAGAACTGGATCATGCTATATTATAACTTGCACAGACTATCTAACATGGTGGGAAGAAGCAACACCTACCAAGGACTGTATAATAGCTACAACAACTCGGTTTCTATGGGAACATATTATTACAAGGTATGGATGTCCTTTGAGTTTGACCAGTGATAGAGGCACACATTTTCTTAATGAGACAATCAAAATTTTATTAGATGAGTTCATGATTGCACACCATAAGACTACACCCTATCATCCTCAGGAAAATGGGATTGTTGAGGCTTTCAACAATTGTTTGGGCCAGACATTAACAAAAATATGTGATCTTGGAAGAAAGGATTGGGATGATAAAGTATCTGCAGTACTTTGGGCATATCGAACAACATATAAAAGGTTGAACAAAGCCACACCATTTCAGTTAGTGTTTGGCACAAAAGTCATTCTTCCTATGGAGTTTATGTTACCTTCTTTGTGAATTACATGCACTAGAGGTCTAGCTGATGAAAAAGCTTTAGAAGAACATATTGAAAATATCATTCAACTAGATGAACAATAAGACATAACACGTTGGATTTAGAAGCAAGAAAGGCCAGGCAGAAAGCATGTCATGACAAAAAATAAGGGATAAGAAATTTAAAATTGGACAAATGGTACTTCTTTATGACTCTAAGTTCTTGTGCCATCCAGGAAAACTTAAGGTACATTGGTTAGGGCTATATGTTATCACTTACATCCTTGAAATAGGTGCTTACTAGTTAGAAGCACTTGATGGAACATATTTGCTCGATTACTTCAACGAGAGTAGATCAAGCCCTACTATAAATAAGTATTCTTGGTGTTTGTAATAAGGCAATATTGCCATTTAGATTAAGTTTTCAATTTTGTATTTCCTTAATGTGTTTCCTTCTTTGTCGCTATGCTTTTTCAATTTAGTTGGTGTGTTGTGAAATAAGTGTGTTTACGCGCATAAAGCTAATTACTAGATGGAGCATGTTTATGTGTAGAAATCGCACATCCCTTTAGTGTGGGGTGGTTGTTGATATCTAGGTACAAGATTGTGGGAATTGAAAGATGAAAAGAATAAGCTGCTACGGGTGTTCTTCAAATCAAAGGATTGCTTCTAAAAAGTGACCAAAGATGAAGATAAATGAAGAAACAATATAACACGAGGTAAGCAGAGGCCATAACAACTACCAGTAGAAGGTGTAGTGATGAGGTACTCGGGTGCAAGGAAGCATGCTAAAGAGAAGTCTGTGACCAAAGGGTAGGAAGGCACGTTAGAAGGTTATAGCTAAGGCGTGAGGGTGTAATGTGTGGAAAGGATGGAATTGGTCAATTAATGAGAGGATATTTGGTAGGTGAAGGAGTAATAAATGCATCAAAAATTTAAAAATCTATATAAGGATGGGATGCGAGTTCATTTTTACTATTGTGATTAAGATTATTTGAAAAGAAGCCAAGTGCGAAGAGCTGAGTGATCATATTAAGGTGCAAGAGGTGTGTAACTAGTCATGATGAAGAGATCTATGCACAGAAAGAGCTTATGTCCTTAGTGGTGAAGGGTTTGAGTGAAGTGAAATGACAGAGAGGAGCTAGGGCACGTGATTTCACCTAGGCATGCTAAATCAAGCTAGGGTTTTCTTCACACATTTTAGAATTCAAGAAGGCAAGGATCTATGAAGGATTGCAAGGTAGAAATGACACCCAAGAAAGTAGTTGCAGCGAGTGAAGGGAAAGAAGAAGGTGGTAGAAGAAGAAGAAGAGATGGCTCCTGAAAGTAACTTTTCTGAGATGCAATATCTAGAATGGGTTATCGTCAGCCAGGAGTGGGATTCTCACATAAGGAAAAGTAAGGTGAGTGAGTACAATCACCGTACCGAGAATAAGGAGTTGGACGTGTTGTTGAACACAAATAAAAATAAATGCATGGCACAAGACATGCCAAAGTGTATGATGATGTTGGTGGGAAGCTCATTGCGTAGAAGATGGATTTACTAGAGGGAAGAATGACCTCAATGTCCAACATTGTGTTAGTCTTACAAAATGAAAAATGGGAGATTGCGAGGGATGAGTTGGAGTCCATTATTGTGGACATTCTAGAAAAAGCAAAACAAGCACTCACTGAATGAAAAACCTTGGAGGCTGAAATAAAATAGGAATATCCTGAATTGGTTGTTCAGGATGAAGAAGAGGTTGTGGAGTAAACTTATTCTTTCATACATTTTTTCATTCTTTCCATTCTTTCCATTCATCTATTCTTTACTTCAGTTGTTGGAAATGACCATTGTCGGGGTGACAATGAAATTAGTGTGGGGTAATGTTGATCAAAGAACACTTGATCAGAGAAAGCACACAAGAAGTCCACGTGGGAAAACAAGTCATATACAGAGGCACGAATGGATAGGAAGAACGCACGTATGGAACATAAGCTCAATTTTCGGGACTTAGGCATTTTCACTCATAAAGTATATTTTTAGAGATGGCGTACAGAGCACACAAATGAGGCAGAGACCTGTGCGCCACGCATAGGCTAATTTTGGAGGATTGGATACGAATCACTTTGCATGGACTGAGCTAGAAATAGATATGTTATCGCTAGCTAGTAGTAATCTATTGTTAGCGCACTTGCATGTGTGGCTAGTTTTGTAAAGGTGCGTGGTCAAGAATAACATGCGACCTGTTATTGGAAAGGATAAGTGGAGAAGAGAAAGTACCCATTCTTATATATATGTAGTAGAATGTGTAATATATATAGAATATAAGAGATCGTAATGACAGAGAGGTGATGAGATTGAGACATACAGTGTTATGTTGCTACGTGCATACTTTTGATATTGTAATGAAGCTTCTGTAACTTTATGCATTGAATATAATGGAGGATATTACTGAATCTAAGTATTAGTCCTATGAGTATCTGAATCTAGTATGCTTTTGATCTCATCATGGTTAGTACTTAGTTCTATTTTTCCTTGGATATAGATCTGGTATGCTTTATAGAATGATGTGTTAGTAATGGAACTATACATATTAAGTCTTCATCATGCTAACATCCTTCTATAACAACCCTAAAGAGGGACCTGGTACCTTTACATGCTTCGGGTGAGCGCTTAGCCCAGGATGAGTGATGTGCCAACATGCATAGGGTTTTCATTAGGTTTGTGTCACTAAATTCTAGGTTGCATCATTTATTGCTGCATGTGTTTTTATGCAAAACAAAGGCTTCCATGGATCCGTAAGGTGACCAAAGCCTAAGATCGAATGTAAACTCAGCCATTTCGGGAGGCAGTAATTTATTTGTTTTAGAGAAACATACTTGTTCATCTCAGGATCTACACCATCTAGGAAAGAAAACCATAAATTATTTTTCCGGGTTTTGTTGGGTTTATCGAGATCCGAATCGGTGGTTTTTTTTTGTTGCGGTGTATCGTTGTGGTTTGCGTGCGGGGAGACTGGTCAAATGGAATGGTCATATGAGGGATTAAAGCTTATGATTCCTACTAGTAGGTGATTAACTCCATCCCCCTTTCATTTAATTTGTGTGGTGAAGGTAAGAGCATTTTATTCTATTTTAGTGGCAACTAAAATAAATAGTAGAGTATAATATTGAAAATCTTGTATCTTTTGATTGGTAACTCGATTTTGAGTGCCGTTTTTCACAAAAGTGCTTGTTTTTTATGCTCTTTATATTGGAAATATTTATTTTGAGAACCACACTATAATTATAAAGCTCCATATTGTAACATGCATTCATTATAAAGTGCCAAAATTTGGGGGGGATCTTGTTGCATTGTTTGGGGGTCTTGTTGCATTGCTTGGTTCTTGTATTTATTTTGGTGATTTTTTAGGATGGTGTCTTTATCTAATTTTGTATTAGATCATGTTGAGCCATTAACAACACATAATTACCACACATGGAAACCAAGAATGAAAATAATAATTAAGCAGAAAAGATTATGGGCTTTAACTTCTTGAACAACGAGTGTTCACTAGAGAATATGAGAAATTTTAGTACTAGTGCAAATTTTATGAGTGTATGGGTTTGATAGGAACTTATGTAAGTGAAAGTATTTTTTTAATTTGGAAAAGTGTGATTCTCCTTTAAAAATATTGGAGAAATTAGAGGATTTATTTGGTAAGGTGGATCATATGAGAGCCATGTAACTTGAAATTGAGATCACCTCTCTTAATCCTGAATATTTTCCAACAATTATAGATTATCTTACCAAGTTCAAGCATTTGTTGACATAGTTGAAGGGGAGTGGAAGAGATAAGAAAGATGAAGAGTGTGTTTACTTGATTCTATCCAAGTTGAGAGGACCATTTCAAATATTTTCTTCTACCTTTTCTCTAGCATGGATGTATTAGGTGACACATTCAAAATGCTTGACTTATAAACATTTTGTGAAAGACTTACTAGGGAAGAATCCAAATTGTCTCACCTTGAGTCTTCCACCTCTCAAAAGGTATTAGTTGCATCTAATCCTAAGGGCAAGGGAAAACCAAAAAGTAAAACCAAATCCACCCCTTCTCCATCTCAAAGTTCTCCTAAACCCAAATAAAACAACTCTAAACCCAAGGAGTCTTCTAAATCCAAGAATAAGTCTAGCATTTCATGCTCTTTTTGTGGGGGTAGTGGTCATAAAGAACATAGGTGTTATAAGTAAATGTAATAAAAAAAACACACAATTTCTATCTCTACTCCACCTCCTTCTAATCAGCATGGAAAATCACTTAATTTGGTTGGGAGATCTCAATCACCACTTGCAAATAGTTGGGTTATAGATTCCGGTGCTTCTCATCACATGAATTCTTCCAAGCAGTTTTTTGTTTCTCTAGGTTTGAGTTCTACTTCCAAAATTGAGGTTGGAGATTCTTCCTTTCTTTATGTTGATGGAAAAGGTGATATACACCTTGATGGTGGCAGTATCCAAGATGCACTATATGTTCCTAACATCACTACAAATTTCTTTGTATGTATATCAAATTTGTTATTCTGGTTAAGGGAAAATAGTGACTTTTACACCACATGGGGTAGAAGTAAGAAATTTTTTGGAGCCTTATTCACTTGTTGCTCAGGGTATTGTTGATCATAGTTCTATACTATATCACTTTGAGGGTTTTGATGACACTTCTTCTATAGGGACAAGATTGGTTTCTCATGCAGATTCAAAGAGTAAGCTTTGACATGAAAGATTTGGACATCTTAATTACAAATATTTGAAGGAGTTGAGAACTCATGGTATGGCAGATGGTCTTCGTAGAGTTTCTTATGTTGAGGGAGTTTTCTCTATTTGTGCATGATGGAAACAACACCAATATCCATTTCCTAAGAATTTGTCTAAGAGAGATTCTTCACCACTTGAGATTATGGATAGTGACTTGATGGTTTTTCTAACCCCTCTTTCAATGGAGCTAAGTATGCACTTACCTTTATTGATAATTTATTGACACATACTTGGGTTTATTTTCTCAAGTAAAAAAGTGATTTTTTTCACACTTCAAAGTCTTCAAGGCTTTGGTTGAGAAACAATATTCTAGTTGCATAAAGAACCTTCATACTGATAATTGGGGGAGTACTTCAAAAATGAGTTTTCTTAATTTTTAGAAACTCAAGGCATTATTCACCAGCATTCTATTCCTCATTCTCCACAACAAAATGGCTTAGCAGAATAGAAGAATAGAACTTTGAAGGAAATGGCTAATTGTATGATGCATTCTAGAGATTTACCTCCTATCTATTGGGTAGAAGTAGTTAATTATGCTAACTACATTTAGAATCACACACCACATAGAGCACTTGAGCATTTGACTCCAGAGGAAGCTTGGTCCAACACTAAGCCAAATGTCTCATTTTTTTGAGTCTTTGGGAGCCATGCTTGGGCCTTTGTGCTAAAGAAGAAAAGGAAAGCTTTGGATAAGAAGAGAAAACCCTTTATCTTTATAGGGTATTGTGAGGACATGAGAGCTTATCAAATTTTAGATCCTAATACTCATGACGTTATTTTTGAACACATGTTAAGTTTGATGAGCACTTCACTTCTCTTGATTATTCATCTTCTTCCATGCCTCCTTCTACAACTCATCTTGAGGATCCTTTCTTTGAAGAGGTTGACTAGGTGTTTATAGATGACATTGAGGATCCTATTCCCACTGATGTTGTCACTATGCCTAAGTGGGATTGTACTAAAATTTCTAAGGCAACACCTTTCATAGAAGATCATCTACCCACTAGGAATCATCACACACATTCCACAAGTTCTCGACTTTTGTGCCAGGCGATTTTCGAGGATCCACAATCTTTTCAAAGGCTCATGGGATAAAAGAGTGGGATGATGCGATGGTAGTTGAGTATTCTTATTTGATGAAGAATCATACTTTGTATTTGGTATCTCTTCCTAAAGGAAGAAATATGGTTATGTGTAATTGGGTATCTTGAACCAAATACACGGTGATGGGTCCATTGAAAAGTATAAGGCTTGTCTTGTTGCAAATATTTTTTCACAAGTTGAAGGTATTGATTACCCCAAGACTTTTGCACCCATTTCCAAGATGGAATATGTATCCCTTGTACTTGCTATTGCTGTATCACAGGGGTGGCCCGTATACTAGATGAATGTGAAGAGTGCCTTCTTACATGGAGATCTACAAGAGGAAATATACATGGAGCATCCGACTAGATTTGTTTAGGATTATTCTCTTGTTTGTAGGCTTCAAGGTCTCTCTACGGTCTCAAACAAGCCCCTCAGGCTTGGTATGAGAAGATGAATTCTTTTCTTCTATCTATTGGTTTTGTTCGTTGCCAATCCGATCATACAGTGTATCTCCAGCATGTTGGTGAGGATATTGTGATACTTGTCTTGTATGTTGATGATCTATTACTTACTAACATCTCTTCTTCCCACATTCAGAGTATTCAGAGGGCTCTTTCTACACAGTTTGACATGACATATCTTGGGCTATTGCATTATTTCCTTGGGTTGCAAATTTCTCGAGAAAGATTCGGGGATTCCTTTGAGTCGAAAAAGTATACCCATGATCTTCTTAGGTAATTTGATATGGCTGATTATAAGCCAAGTCCATATTCTTTTCAATTTGGAGTTACTCTTACTTCCACATGTACCACACCACTTTGTGTTCCTAAATTATTTAGAAAGTTGGTTAGGAGTCTCATGTACTTGACCCATACTCACCTTGATATTTAATTTACAGTAGGGATTGTATTTTAGTTTGAACATTCTCCTCATAGTAGTCATTGGCATGCAGCTAAAAGGATTTTGCACTATTTGCATGACACTTCCCACTTTAGCCTACACTACACTAGGGGTTCTACTCAGTTGGTTAAGTATACAAATTCAGATTGGGTAGGTGCTATTGAAGACGGGCATTACACTTCTAGCTATAATTTTTGTCTTGTTTCTTCTCCAGTTTCTTGGGCATGCAAAAAGAAACAAGCTATTGTACTTTCATCCTATGAGGCGAGTATACGACATCGATTATAACGAGTTAGCAGATTCTTTGGCTTTGAAAATTATTGAGAAAGTTTGGATTCTCACAGATTCACTGATTGTACTTTGGTGTGACAACCAAAGTGTAATTCACATTTCTCACAACCAATTTGAGCACCAACAGACCAAGCATATTAAGATACACATTCACTTCATTCATCAAAGCACATCCCCGATGGAGTTCTTTGCTTAGAGTACATTCTGACTCAGTATCAGGTTGCAGACATATTTACAAAGCCTTTTGCATCACCTCACTACCTTGAGTTGTGTGGAATGCTTGGGGTTTCAGAAGTTGTTCTTGTGGGGTGTTCGTGAGAACATCCTCCTCCTTCTTCTTCTTTCTCTTTCCTTCTAGCAGGATTCTTTCCTTCTTTTAGTTTGAGATTTATTCATGGATATATTGTACATGAGTACCTCATCGAGACCTAGTTGTCGGGATTCATTTTGTGGGCATGCCACTTCTATTTTGGAAACTAGCTTCACTTGAGGGGGGTGTTAGAGTAGGTATTTACCTTAGCTCATGTTCACCTAGGTACTTTATTTACCTTTATTGTATTTATTCTCACCCACTTATGTGTGTGGATATTTCTTTTTATTTATTTAGATATTAGGGGGATATTATATAGTTGTTATGTATAGTTCTTTCCTTAATCTATGGTATTGACTAGTTATTTCCTTGATCTATGGTATCGACTAGATCCTTGATGTCTAGTTCACTCCTACATTTATGGTCTTGACTAGTTATTTGATGACTAGTTCTTTCCTTGATTTATGGCTTAATCTACGACCTTGACCGGTTCTTAGATTGTTATTCCTTGCCTATATAAGCAAGGTCCATTCTCATTGTATTTCATTAAGTTCCATAATAATATATGATGTTCTTTGCTCATTTGTTTGCAAAGGTTTATGTAAAGTTATTATGGCGAATTAGTTTCATCTTATTAATTGCAGTGTTTGATTAGCATTTGTGTTCTTAGCTTGGTATGATCTGGTTATCATTCCTTTTAGATGCTTACAAAAGGTAATTTTGAAGAAATTTCTTGGGGAATTATAGGGGTCTTCATAAGTTATTGTCTCAAGGATGAGACAAGGTTTAAGAGGGGGGATAATGTTGATAGGGGTATTTATCAATTTTGCATAAGCTATGGAGATATATATAAAACTACCAAAGTCTAGAGATATCCATGACAATCTAGAGATAACCAAGAGAGAAAAGGGAAGTGCAGAATAAAAGAAGAAACCATGAACAACTAAGAAATCTCTCGATAAACTAGGACATGCCACCGATAAAGGACAAAGCCACAATATATGGAGAAAGCCACGGAAGAGTAGAAAAATCCGCGTAACATTGGGAAAAGCTGCGTGAAGTCGACATAATGCCACGATTGAAGACAAATCAAACTAGTACGTGATGAAGCGTTTACAAAGGCACAAGTCAAAGGAAGTGACTTTTGGAATGTATTGAGTTTTGTATATTTATTGTAATTAACCTTTTGTTTATGCGTGCATCACAAGAAATATAGGTTTGAGTGCCATATTGAGAGATTTTGTATGAGAGTAAGAATATACGAGATAGAATTCATGATGTAAACTTTACTGATAAATAAATAAAGATTGAAGTTTGGGATAAAATCTGTTATTTTCTTTCATTTACATTCCTGTTCTTAGATTAGATGTGGTGTATTTCTCGAGTACATCCTTAACTAAGGTTGAATATTTCAAAGCCTCACAAGTCTTTTGGGGTCTTAGGTCAACAACGGTCATCCATTTTCTACCATCTAACTCCGGGCCCTTTGCATGATATGCTATTAAGATGATTGTGTCTCCGAGAAATAGATAGTCGTCTCCCTAGAAATGAACATATAACTCCCTAGACTATGTATTATACCTCGGTGAATATGAGCAGATTTTGATTAGAAATGTTGGCGAAATACATGCATAAGTTCATTTTTAACTATAAATAGTAGGTGAACTGACCCATATAAATGATTTATCAGCCAAAATTTTAGATTAATCGGGTGGAAACCGAATCCTAAAAATTTTCCATTTCCAATTTCTAAAATCCCTAATATTCGTGAGTTTATGAAAATTTACCACTAAATGTTTCCTGGTTGAGGGCGTTTAAAGCCCAAAATATAAAGGAGAAAAGTCCAAAATGAGTCACCGAGCTAACTTGGGGGTGATTCGAGGTAGGTGAGTTGCTTGGGAACCGAGCCATGCAATGAGGTGGGTGGCGAGTTGATGAGGTAAGGAGCTCGATAGGTGAAGGGAAGGATGAAGGGAGTGACCTAAAATTTTTTAACATAACTTTCACCTTGGTAAGCCAATTTTAACAAAATTATACTTGTTGGCAAGAGAATTTAGAGGGCCATCTAATGGATGGATTAGATTATGGAGATTAGGGAGTTAGGTGGGAGAAAAATAAAGGTGAATCTATAGGACATGGAGGTCATACCTAGGTACCTAAAATGATGTAAATGAAACACAGGGGCCATTTCTTCTTAAAAGGCCAAGGTACAATCAAGCATGGGCTCTGTAGATCCTTTGATAACCTTGCAAGGAAAGATAAATTATTTTTTTGGGTTTTTTTGAATAATTTTGGAACTCTCCTCCCTCTCCTCTCTTCACATATTATTCTATAAATTGTAAGGAGGTGCAATGTTTTAAAGGTTGGACATTCTTGTATCTTCCCCTCCCTTCTTTCTCAGCTATGAGCAATTTTGGAATCTCAAGCCTCCATTTTTGGAGCTCTATAATAGAAATCTTTTCTCTTTCCTTGTTATGGGTTATTGTATAAATTCATTGGAGGAATAAAAATTGGATCTTGTGATTGTTCTCTATACTAGTTTGGTTTTTCTACTTCAACTTACCTTTATTCATGTTTATGGGTATATTTTGTATCTCATCATGTATTGCCGCTTCCTTTGACCCCTTTGGATGCTTATTTTGATATTGTTGTTTACGTTATGGACATTATTATGCTTTGATTTAGTATGATGTTAGACATTTGATCATGGATTATTGTTGATCTTGATTTGGTTATGATGCACGATGATTATTAGAGACACTCATATGTGGATGATGATATACTATTTGACATGGATGTTGTTCGGACATGTGATTTTGGATATTATGAGTAGATCTAGAAAATGGATATTATATGATGATGATATAGTTGTTGATATAAATTGTATGTGATAATGTTAAATTACCTTGATGTTGTTGTGATTCACATATTTAGATGATTTTGTGATTATAATTATATTCATTTTGGATGTTTTGATATGGCCACGAGGCTGAAGGAGGTATTTGTGTTTTTCAGGTTAATATCACAATAAACATTGGGGGATTGGAGACCAAACACAATGGAATTCTAGGTGAATTTGACAAGGTCACCATGGCAACTTGTTTTATTATGTTGTGTTTGTTGTTGTTAGGGATTCCCATGGGGGGGATCACCTTTATATGTAACCATGGGTTTCGTGTAATTATTATGTGGTTAATTTGTATTATTGTTGTATGTATTTTATTAGTAATGTGTCCCTTTATTTTATTTATTTATTGTGGTAGATTAATGTGAGAAATCTTATGGTAAAATTTAAATAAATCAAATTGGGATATGGGAAAGTAATAATGGAAGTTGTTGGCTCTTTTTATTAAATATGTAAGGGATGTGTAAGTTTGTGTAAGAGTTGTGTAAGTTAGATTTTGGAGTATGAAACACTCCACCTCCTTGGAAATTCGAATTTGTCCTTGGGGGCTGTTTTGGAGGCTTGTGGGACAAGTAAAACTTGTCCCATACCTCTCAATTTAATTTACCAACCATACCTATGGTTGGAAGGCTGATTTTAGACCTTTTTAATGCATTTTATTAATCATGTTGCATGTTTTGATTGCACTCTCTTACATTTTATTTAATTTGCAGTCCTTTGGGGTGTGGGATTTTAATTGTCATATTTTCATCCACCTCTTTACTATTCTTGGGAGAATGAAATTTTGTCTTTTGTGTTGGAGTTGAAGATGTGTGATGTGGCATCCTACATGGATCCACATCATCCTCTTCTCTTCCATCTTCCATAAAATTCAAACTCTTTTCTTGTTTTGGGTTGTTGAATCATTTAAATACTTCTCTGGGGGCACATTTTTGTTGTTTGGAACTCTTGTGGATTGTGGAGGATATTGGAGATAATTTCATACTTGGCATTTGTTGTTTTGGGACTGTGTTTTTGGCATTGAAAGCTTATTGTTGGAAACAAAAGCTACCATGGAAAGGTAGGAGCTTAGCTCTTCTTTTGTGATTGTTATTTATTTTGTGTATGAATGAATGGTGTATGTTTTTGATTTATTTGTTGGCTAGTTGGGTAGACTACCATAGGAATGGTCTAGGAGAAAGCTATGGGGAATTCATGTGGGGGGCATAAGGGAATACCAATGGCATCATATTTTGTGGAGGAATTTTGGGTTTGGGATCCACCATGGAAAAGAAATAGCTTGCATTTCTTACTTTGTGGGGGGCATAAGGAAATATGTGGGGGCATAAGGAGGGATTTTGGGGGGCATAAGGATATGTTTGGTGAATTTTTATTGGCGGTTTGTTACGGTGGATGCCCAATTCCCATTGGGAGGCATAAGTAGCTTCCCCCATAGACCTTGCTCCTTTGGCTTGCATGATCAAGCTTGAGTTCTATTTGAATGTTTGCAAATGCAGTTGTAAACTACTATTTTTGTTTGGACTGTGTTTTATATTGAATTATGCATGTTGAAAGAATGTTGTGTGTTGTGGAAGCTTGTTGTTGCCATGGGTTGAATCACACTTCTTATTATATTATGGTTGGGGCTCGGGGCCAATGATGAAGGATGGATTCTCCTTTCATTGGATGTCTTGGTTGGGTGGAGAGCATTGCCTTACCCGCACTTTTGTTGTGATCAATTTGGAGGAAAGAGAAAACTCTCATGTTGTTCTAGAGCGAGAAGAACATAGTTTTTCCAGCCCCTTGTGAAACAAATTCGTTTATAACCTTTCCCGCCTTGATGTGGATGAAATTGTAATATATTTGTGAAGAAAATACGTTGTAATTGGTTATGAAAGTTGTATATTCAAACTATGAAGGATGTTTATACTCTGTTTTGTTTATTGGAAAGAAAGAAATAGAAATCTGTTTGTTGCATTCAAACATTGAAAGATGTATTTCTTTTGAATTAATAAAGAATTGCAAGAATTTCCCTCATTTGCATTGTTGTGTTGAATTGGAATATCAAATTGTGATTGGAATCCCTATTTTGAAAAAAAAGGAAGAAAACACGTGAGATGTAATTGTATTATTTTGCCTTGTTTCAAATATATGATTTTGGGGAAAGAAAGAAACTGGATTCTTGTTTTTAATGATTGCTTGAAGAAGGAAAACACTTAAGTCTACCATGGATTGAATTAAATGTTTCATTGTATGGCAAAAGAGATAGTTAGATCTCTGTTTGAAAAGAAGAAATACGTATGAAGGAATTATATTACTTTGTCCCTTTTGGAAATATATTAAATTGGAAACCAGACTTTACAATTTAGCTTTTAAATGATTTGTTTATAAACAACTAAATGCCTTGGACTAGAATAGAAATTAAATTCCACACTTGAATGATGAAATTGATAAACAAATTTTCTAGAAATGGATCTCTGTTGTAAATTTAAAACTAGCAAATAAATTTAATTAAAATGTACAGTTCTGGGCCTGCACATTATAATCAACTTGGAAATGTTAAAATTTAGCATGCTGTATTATCAAGGAACTCAAATTGACAAAGAACACTTAAGAAAAAAATTTAAAACATTACAAAATCGAGCCCAATCCCTTTCACAGTCATTTTTCTGTCAATTGTTGGAAAAATGTAAATTGGAAATCAAACAAGTAAAATTACCTCCCTAAAACATTTTAAATCCTTCCTAGAATAATCCTCCATGTCTATTTGGCATGTTGAGTGAAGGAGGAGATCAAATTGAATCAAATTTATAAGTTAAAAATTACCAGTTGGCTGTTTAAAATCATGCAAGCCATTTTTGTAAAATTGACCCCTTAAAATTTATCAAAATGTAGAATTTATGATTCTTATGTAAAGAGGGCATTGAGATATTTCCAGAAAGTCCTCGTTTGCCCAAAAATGAGCTTTCTAGAAAAAGTTATGACCCTCTGAAGTTTTCCTTCCTTGGCGGGAAAATTTGGGAAAATTTTCCTGGCGGGCCTGTGGCCGAAAATTTCCCTTTGAAAATCCTTAGAAAAATTGTTGAAAAATTTTAGGGGAATTTTTTTAAATTTCCCCGCAACCAACTAGAGGCTACCACGTGGCACCTTGGGGTGACGGGGGGGAAGGGGGGAGAACCTTTGTTTTTGCAAAATTTTGTTTTGGGAAAATTTCCCTTAAAAATTTTCCTTTGTCCCTCCCCTTGGAGAAATTTCCCAACTAACCCGCCGCCTGCTTGTCCCTCTCCTTTTCTCCCCACCATGGTTGTTGGGTGCCACGTGTCCCTGGTGGACCCGCGGGTGTGCGAGCGCTCATTGGAATTCTCCCCCCTTTGGCAAAATCTCCGCTAAACCTCTACTGCTCCGTCCCATTCCTCTTTTTCTCCCTGTGTGGGCTCTAAGCTCGACACGTGTCCTTAGAGGACCCACGGAGGTGCGGGAGAAATATGGACTTTGCACCCACATGGGGAAAATTTTCCAAAACCATCCTGCGAACCACCAACCCAAGAAATGGACCTTCTTCCCCGCTCGCTACGTGTTCCTTTTGGGAAAATTTGACCCCTAAGGTCCATCGACCCATAACTGGAGTTTTACAAGGAGTTAGGAGGACTTCTTTATATCATCAGAAAGGTGAGGAAATTTCCTATCCAATGGAAGTGATTTAGGGAATTTTTAATGAGTTAAGTGTGAGAAAAATCAAATTGAAACTCTGAGCCTGTTAGAGAGTGAGTATGGGGATAAATTACCCCGAACCTAACTGAAACTTCTAACCCTAAAATTTGGACCTTGTGACCCTTGATAATTGTTAATAAAAGAAAAGTATGTTCTAATAGATTAAACTCATTCCATAACCTCGTTAGTGTCATTTGTTGTCTTGTAACCTAGTTATGAACACTTCTAATAAAAAAATTATTCCATAATTTTCCTAACTAACCCTAGGTTGTTTCTTGGGTCTCAAGTGGGTTGTTTTAACGGGCATCACACATAATGTGTATTGTAGGTTCAAATGTGATTGTTCTTAATGGAAGTGAATTTATTTCATGTGTTATGACCTATGATTCTTGATCATCATTCTCATTTTCATCTGTTTTCATTCTTAGGCAGAAAATATTGTTCAACACCCCTTTTATTGGTGCTATAACCACCCCTTAGTGTAAGATTTCCAATTTTATGCATCTCCCTTTATCCCTGTTGTGTTCAAGAATTATTTAGCTATGCAAATAAAATCAAGAATAACACCTAATAGCCTTAATACAATGTCAAACTAAAATATATGCACCATCATTCTAAGAGCTAAACAAGTAATAAACATCAACACTATGCATTAAAACCTTGAAAATAAAACCTCAAGCTAACATGCTAACATTTATTGTTCTACTCTTTAGAAATATAAATAAGTGAAATAGACCTAGGTAGATCCTATATCTATCAAAGGGTTAATAGTTGTTTCTTCATCCAAGAGGATTGGGGATGGAGGTTCATCAAGTCATGGAAACAAGGCTTTTCTTGATTAAATCAATTATGATTGAATGCAATGGATGATGCCTAGCTCCACTCTAAGGAAGAATGCCCTAGGATGATGAAATGGCTATAGTATAGGCTCTATGCTCATTTAGGTGTAAGTAGAAAGGTAGGAGGAGGGATCCTTATATAGCCTAATGGATAAAATAATCTCTACATCCCTTTACATGTGGGATAATAGAGAGATTGGGTTAGTTGTGGATAAAGAAGGTTTAGGGAGGGTTTAGTCAACCCCAGGAGAGTTTAATTTGTCCTTTAATGACCCATGGGAATTAGGGGTGCATATAATTAATCAAAGGTGATTAATTAATAAGGAGATGAGCCTATTAGACTATCTTAGAAGAGAATTGACATATTTTCACCCATTAGACTATTAGACTATTAGACTATCTTAGAAGTAAATTGTCATATTTTCACCCACCTCTTTATTGTGCTTTGGAGAATGGAATTTGTCCTTGGTTTTGGAATTGAGGATGTGTGAAGTGGCATCCTACATGGATCCACATCATACACTTTTCTTCCCTCTTCTATAAAATTTAAACTCTTTGCCTTGTTTTGGGTTGTTGAACTTTTGCATACTTCGTTTTGGGGTGGATTTTCTTGCTGTTTGGGAGCTCTTGCTTGGAGAAGATTTGGAGAAATTTGCATGCTTGTTGGTTACTAATTTTGGGACTATGTTTTACAATTGAAAGCTTGTTATTGGGAAACAAAAGCTATCATGGAGAGGTAGGATCTTAGCTCTTCTTTTATGTTGTTATTTCTTGTTTTTGTTTGTTTGTTAGATTTTTGGGTAGACTGCCATAGGAATGGTGTAGAAGAAGGCTATGGGGAATATATGTGGGGGCATAAGGGAATGCCAGTGGCATCAAAATTCTTGTGGAGGGAGTTTGGGTTTGGGATCCACCATGGAAAAGAAATAGCTTGCATTTCTTACTTTGTGGGGGCATAAGGAAATCTGTGGGGGGCATAAGGAGGGATTGTGGGGGGCATAAGGATGTGTGTGATGAATTATTTTGGTGGTTTATTATAGGTGGATTCCCAATTCCCATTGGGAGGCATAAGTAGCTTCCCCCATAGTCCTTTCTCCTTTGGCTTGCATGATCAAGCCTGAGTTCTGTTTGAATGTTTTTCAAATGCAGTTGTAAACTACTTGTCTTGTGTTGAACTGTGTTTTTGGAATTAAAATGTGCATGTTGAAAGAATGTTGTGTGTTGTGGAAGCCTGTTATTGCCATGGGTTGATATCCATTTCTTATTGCATTGTGGTTGGGGCTCGGGGGCCAATGATGAAGGATGGCTTCTCCTTTCATTGGATGTCTTGGTTGGGTGGAGAGCGTTGCCTTTCCCCCACTTTTGTTGTGATCAAATTGGAAGAAAAAGGAAACTTGCATGTTGCTATTCTGGAGCAGAAGAAGATAGTTTTGCCAGTCCTTTGTGAAAAAAATTTATTTGTAACCTTTCCCAGTTTGATGTGGATGAAATTGTAATAATTTTTGCAAAGATAAGATGTATGTAATCTGGTTATGAAAGTTGTATAATCGAAATGTGAAAGATATTTATATTTTGTTCTGTACATTTGAAAGAAAGAAAGTGAAATCTGCTAATTGCATTCAAGGAAGGGAAGAATGTAAAGATGTATTTATTTTAGAATTAATAAATAATTGCAAGACCTTCCCTCATTTGCATTGTTGATTTAAATTGGAATATCAGATTGTGAATGAAATCCTCTGTTTGGAAAAATGGAAAAAGGAAGAAACACGTGAGATGTAATTGTATTATTCTGCCTTGTTTCAAATATATGATTTTGGGAAAGATAGAAACTGGATTCTTGTTTTAATGATTGCTTGAAGAAGGAAAACACTTAAGTATAGCATGGAATGAATTCAATGTTTCATTGTATGGCAAAGAGATAATTAAATCTCTATTTGAAAGGAAGAAATGTATGTGGGAATAATACAGTATTTTGTATCTTTTGGAAGTGTATAAAATTGAAATCAGAGTTGTATTTTGGGTTTAGAATAGTTGATTTAAATCATTTAAATGTGTTAGAATAGACGAGAAATGAAAGTTCATATATGGATGATGAAATTGATATCCAGATCCTTTAGGAAATTGATCTGTCTTGAATTTAAAACTGGCAAATATTTTAATTAAAATGCACAGTTCGAACCTGTAATTAAAATTCAACATTGAGATGTTAAAATTTATCATGCTATGACATCAATGAACTCAAATTGATAGAAACACTTAAGGAAATAATTCAAAACATTGCAAAATCGAGCCCAAACCGTTCACAGTCATTTTGTAGTCTTTGTTTCTTTCAATTGTTGGAAAAATTCAAATTGGAATCAATTGAGAAAATTTACCTTCCTAAAACATCCTAAATACTTCTCGGAGTAATTCTCCATGTACTGTTTGACATGTTGAGTGAAGGAGGAGATCAAATTGGACCAAAATTATAAGTTAAAATTTACCAATTGGCTTTTAAAAGTCTTGCAGAACATTTTCTTAAAAATGACCCCTCAAACTTTATCAAAATGTAAAATTTATGATTCATGTACAAAGAGGGCGTCGAGAGCTTTCCAGAAATTCCTTGTTTGCCCAAAACTGAGCTTCCTAGAAAAAGTTATGGCCCTTTGAAGTTTTCTTTACCAAATTTTTCCACTGCCGGGCCCGTGACCCAAAAATTTCCCTTAGAAACTTAGAATTTTTTTGAATTTCTTTTGGGGATAATTTTGAAATTTCCCCACCACCCTATTGGTCTATAGCCAATTAGAGGCTGCCATGTGGCATGACGAGAGGGGTGGGACGCTCGCAGATTTTGTCCATTTTGAATTTTTTTGTTTTGGAAAATTTTTGATTTTCCTCCCGCGGCCCCGCACTCCCACCCTCGCCCGGTGAGAACTTTCCACGGATGCACGGACCAACTTACACCATTTACCCCTTTTGCTTCCCTTTGTAAAATTTTTCCAACTAACCCCACCACCCCGCTCGTCCCTCTCTTTCTCCCAGCCGGATCATTGAGCGCCACTTGTCCTTGGTGGACCGCTGCCCACGGTGCAATTTGGATTTTTCCTCCGTGCAAGAATAAAATTTCAAGCCACCCCATGACCCACCAACCTAAAAATGGACTTTCTTCCCCACTCGACATGTGTCCCTTTGGGGGAAAATTTGACTCCCAAAGCTCGCCGGTCCATAACTGGAGTTTTACAAGGAGTTAGGAGGACTTATTTATATCATTGAAAAGGTGAGAAAATTTCCTATCCAATGGGAATGATTTAGGGAAATTTTGAACATGCTTAGTGTGAGAAAAATCAAGTTGAATCTCTAATCTGTTTAAGAATGGGTATGATGTTAATTTACCCCCTGAACCCAACTGAAACTTCTAACCCTAGAATTTGGACCTTGTGACCTCTGATAATTGCTAATAAAAGAAAAGTATGTTCTAGTAGATTAAAATTGTTCCAGAACTTATTAGTGTCAACTGTTGTCTTGCAACCTAGTTGTGGACACTTCTAATAAAAAAATTATTCCATAATTTTCCTAACTAACCCTAGGTTGTTTCTTAGGTCTCAAGTGGGTTATTTTAACGAGAATCACACTTGGTATCAGAACAGTGGTTCAAAAGCTTGGACCATTGGGCACACTAGAAAACTTGGGACATGAAACTTAAACCTAACACATTTTTAAATCTAGAAAACAACTTAGTTTAGAAATTACATATTTTAGTAAACATGGAAATTGAATAAAACTTAGAAAAATGAACTAACTCTTGCTTTGGTCTGTGTAGGAGGTGTAGATGGGGTGGGGAAATTTTCACATAGACTCAGACTTACCACCACCATCACCACCACCACCAGATCAGGGTGTAGCAGCTATCCTACCCTAAATTTTGTAGACTCTTTAGGATGTTAATGCTGCTCTATGTGGAGGATTAGGAGGAGGACATGCAACTAGTCATGACAGAGCCCCTTCCATTGAGGGTCAGGTATCTCCTTGACCTAACGAGGAGCATAGAGGAGAGAACTCCCATGCGGAGTCAGCTAGAGTTGAGTCACCACAGAGGGGACATGGTGATTGAGTTTTAGAGCATAGAGAGAGGTCTCGAGCCCTAGGCTTAGGAATGAGCCTATAGAGAGACCTAGAGGCCGTGTCGACCATAGCTCTAGATCACATCGGGAGATCTTGAAGCTTGGTCATCACATTACTCGGGTGACATAGAGTGGATTTCAAGTAGAGGCTTGGCTAGTGAGTTTGAGTGATTACTTCAAGCTTTGCCCTTATTCTAGAAACATGAAATCTTGTGTTGTGATCCATCTATTGAGGGATGGAGCAAGAGTATGGTGGAGGACAGAGGAGTAGAAGCTCCATGTAGATTCTGAGATAGTGACCTGGGATCTATTTGAGGAGAGATTCAGGAGTAGATATTTGTCATGAAGGTTCATACAACAAAGGATCGATGAGTTCCATGACCTTCGGTAGGTATCTCTTTCAGTAGCAGAGTATGAGAGTAGATTTCTAGATATACTCCAGTATGTTAAGTACATGCAAGATGAGCAGGTGTAAATTCATAGGTTCATCCAGGGCTTGAATTTAGACATTGGAGGTGCAGTGCAGATCCATTGCCCATAGACATTACCTAAGGTTGTTGAGAGGGCCTATATAGCAAAGGATACTGGGGAAGACCCAAAGCAGCTAGAGACCGAGTCCTGGAGCCGCATACAACGATTGCATGATAGACGGGGTTTAGCCCAATCATAATTTAGACCACAACAACAACAACAACAATCCTAACCACCTCATAGACCTCCACAGAGAGCTGATGCATAGAGAGGTTAGAGTATGGGGCCTCCTCCTAGGGGTCCCATCAAGACACAAGGTGGACCTAGAGCTCGGTCGGCCGGGAGATCACCACCAGAGACCTCAACAGACCGCGGCCGGATCATCGAGATCCATGCCACGAGACTTCAGGGGACCTATTGGAGGTGCTACTCATTAGGGAAGATCGGGAGGATATTTTAGTTGTGGATTTACTATACACTTTTGGAGAGACTACCCCACGTAACCCTAATAATAAGTGTAATACACAGATCTCAAAGCCGATTGTTGGTGACATGGGGCGTAACCACGGGATTTATGAAGTGGTTGAGAACCGTAAGGCGAGCATCAAAGAATTGTCATTGAGACTACAAGTAGCATTGGGGGTATTCCTACCTCTATATTGTTTGATTCTAGCTCTTCCGCCTCTTTCATTAAACCATATTTAGTAGAGCAATGTAGGTTGGTGGTAGTTAGGCGGGGTCATAGTTGGGATGTTGAGATGCCTTCTAGAGCCAAGATCTCTGTAGACTATTTAGTTAAGGAGTGTGTAGTGGATTTGAGACCTTTCACCACTACCTCGATCTCGTATCCTTCCTTTGGGCTTATATGTAGTCATTTTGGGGTAGGATGGATTGTTATCACAAGACTATATCTTATGTAAATGATTTGGGAGTTGAGTCAGTTATTTCAGGGGTAAAGAGATCCATTTCTATTTGCACCATCTCCGCTATATAGCTTAAGCGGTGTGTGCAATAGGGTTGTCAGATGTATGCTGTTACAGTCAGTGACTAATTAGAGGATGGGTCTAGTGGACCATCACTAGATGATCATCCCATTTTGAGAGAGTTTGCAGATGTCTTTCCAGAGGAGCTACCAAGGTTACCACCCCCACATGAGATTGATTTTCATATAGATCTAGTTCCTGGAGTAGAGCCTATCTCACGAGCACCTTATCGGATGACCACCCCAAAGCTCTATGAGCTCAAGTTACAGCTTGAGGGCATTTTGGAGAAAGGCCTTATCCATCCTAGTGTATCCCCTTAGGGTGCACCGGTGATATTGTGAAGAAGGATGGATCCTTATGGTTTTGTATTAATTACTGCCAACTGAATAAGGTAACGATTAAGAATCGTTATCCCCTTCCGCGTATTGATCACTTATTTGATTAGATGAAGGGAGCCATAGTTTTCTCTAAGATTGATCTTAAGTCAGGCTATCATCAGCTGAGGATTTTGGAGGTGGACATTTATAAGACCACCTTCTGTATGAGATATGGGCACTATGAGTTCACATTGGTGCCTTTTGGTTTGACTCTTGCGCTCCGCAATATTAATGAGTTTGATGAATGGGGTATTCATGACCTTCTTAGACTGCTTCATGCTCATATTCCTAGATGACATTTTTATTTACTCATGTATGCGTGAGGAGCATGAGGGGCACCTTGCGCGATTCTTCGGTGTCTTCGGGAGCAAAAGCTTTATGGGAACTTGGAGAAGTGTGCATTCTTTCGACATGAGGTATAGTATTTGGGTCATATCATTTATGGGGAAGGTATCACAGTTGATCCTTCCAAGATTAGAGCCATTATGGATTAGCCAACACCCACTATGGTGACGAAGTGGTGCGCAACTTCATGGGATTAGCAGTAACTACTAGAAATTGTTTAGGACTTCTCTCAGATTACACACCCTATCACTTCCCTTTAGTGGAAAGGGAAGAAGTTTTTTTGGTCGACAGATGCGAGAAGGCCTTCAGACACTGAAGGAGTGCCTCACTACAACACCTATCCTTGCAGTGCCAGATCCATAGGGTGAGTTCTTTGTTTACACAAATGCTTCTTTAGCAGGGCTTAGAGGTGTGTTGATGCAGGAGGGTAGAGTAGTGGCTTTTGAGTCTCGAAAACTCAAGGATTATGAGCTCAATTATTTGACTCATGATCTTGAGCTTATGGTAGTTGTGCACACCTTAGTTCAATGGAGGAACTTTCTTCTTGGTCGGAGATTCACACTTAGGATAGATCACTTGAGTCTTCATCACCTCTTCATGCAACCCAATCTCAACGCTCATCAGTGGTGTTGGATGGAGTTGCTTTGTGAGTATGACATGGAGATAGATCATGTGAAGGGGAAGGAGAATGTGGTAGTATATGCTCTCAGTAGATAGAGACAAGTGGCTATGGCCACCTTAGTGAGCACATATTTGTGTAACATGATTCTTTAGTAGCTTCCTCTTGATCGCTTCTACATTGCGGTGACGAGAAGAGATTGAGTATCGAGACCCCTTGAGGGTAAGTCGATGGTTTTTCTTTAGAGCGAGATGGTCTTCTCGGGCATAGAGGTGGATGTATTTTCCTAGAGATGGAGGCTTGAGGAAGGACATTTTGGTAGAGGCACATCGTGCACCCTATTCAACCCATCTCGGGGTGAAGAAGATGCACGCTACCTTGCGAAAGTTGTATCATTGGAGAGGACTTCGTAGAGACATGGCCCAATTCGTGTCTCAATGTTTAGAGTGTCACAGAGTTAAGACTAAGCATTAACATCTAGTTGGCCTTCTTTATCCTTATGCTATACTAGAATGGAAGTGGGACACCATTTCCATGGATTTCATTATTGGGCTACCGATGTCAAGATATCACCATGATGCCATCATGGTTATGGTTGATAAATTGAAAAAAGTGGCTCACTTTTCTCCGGTGAAGACCACTTATACAGCTAGAGTAGTGGCACAGATTATATTTGGATGAGATTGTCAGGTTACACGGGATTTCACAGAAGATCATTTGTGACCATGATCCTTTGTATACTTCACATTTCTAGACTACCATGCAGTATGTCCTTGGGATGAGGATCAACTTCAGCACAACATATCACCCCAAGACATATGGACAGACTGAGTGGGTGAATTATATTTTAGAGGACATGCTCAGGATGTATGTGATGGATCAACAGTCTAGATGGGAGGAGTACCTATACTTGGTGGAGTTTTCCTACAATAATAGTTTTCAGAGTTCTATAGGCATGGCTCCTTTTCAGGATTTGTATGGTAGAGAGTGCAGGACACCTCTTAGCTGGGACAAGTTAGAGGACAAAGTATCTCTTGGACCAGCTCTTTTACAAGACATGGAGCAGCAGGTGGTGTTGATCAGGCAGAGATTGCAGGAGGCACAAGACAGGTAGAAGAAGTATGCAGATCAACATAGGATCGACTATAGTTTTGATGTGGGCATGAAGGTGTTCCTTCGTGTCAGGCCACACAAGAGCCCTATCTGTTATGGAAAAGGTTCTAAGTTAGCTCCTAGATTCGTTGGTCCTTTTGAGATCTTGGAGCGTATCAACCCTTTGGCCTACCGTCTAGCATTGCCACCTAGCTTGTCTCACATACATGATGTTTTTCATGTTTCAGTTCTCAGGAGATATGTTGTAGATCCTTCTCATGTGTTAGATTGGACATCATTGTAGGTGCAAGATCAAGGGCAGGTGATGGTGGAGCCCGTTCACATCCTAGATTGTAGGACCTTGGGCCTTTGAGGCTAGAGAGGTTGATCAGGTTTGGGTGTAGTGGGACAGATATATGATGAGACTGTAGCTACATGGGAGGATGCTACCTTATTACGAGTTTAGTTTCCACATTTGTTCTAGTGATTTCTAGGAGGAAGTCGAGTCTAAGGGAGGGGGATGTAGTGCCCACTTCCCTTTGACACCTTTTTGATACTTATTTTTATATTTTTGATTACATTATGGACATTATTATGCTTTGATTTAGTATGATGTTAGATGTGGGACCATAGATTAGTGTGATCTTGATTTGGTTATGATGCACAATGATTATTAGAGTCACTCGTATGTGGATGATGATATATTATTTTACATGGATATATTGTGAATGTTGTTCGAGCATGTGATTTTTGGATATTGTGAGTAGAATAGAAAATGGACATAATATGATGATGATATAGTTGTGGATATAGATTGTATGTGAAAATGTTGAGTTCTGAATGTTGTTGTGATTCATATGTATAGATGATTTTGTGATTTTATTTATATCATTTTGGATGTTTTGATATGGCCATGAGGCTGACAGAGGTATTTGTGTTTTGCAAGTTAAATATCACAAAAACATCGGGGATTGGAGACCAACCACATTGGAATTCTAGGTGAATTCAACATGGTCACCATGGCAACATGTTTTGTGTGTGTGTGTCGCTTTTGTTAGGAATTCCCATTAGGGGAATCACCTTGAATGTGACAAAGGGGTTTTGTATATTTGTTAATGTGTTTCCTTTTTATTATTATTTTATGTATTTTATTAGTGATGTGTCCCTTTATTTTATTTAATTAAATTGTGGTAGATTAATGTGAGAAAACATATGGTTAAAATTTAATTAATTAAATTTGGATATAAGAAAGTAATAATGGAAGTTGTTGGATATTTGTATTAAATATGTAAGGGATGTGTAAGAGTTGTGTAAGTCAGATTTTTGGAGTGTGAAACACTCCACCTTCTTAGAAATTCGAAATTGTCCTTGGGGGCTGTTTTTGGAGGCTTGTGGGACAAGTAAAACTTGTCCCATACCTCTTAAGTTTGTTTACCAACCATACCTATGGTTGGAGGGTTGATTTTAGCCCCTTTTAATGCATTTTTATTAATCATGTTGCATGTTTTGATTGCACTTTCTTCATGTTTTAAATTTGCAGTCCTTTGGGGTGTGGGCTTTTTGGAGTGTGAAAGTAAATTGTCATATTTTCACCCACCTCTTTATTGTGCTTTGGAGAATGGAATTTGTCCTTGGTGTTGGAATTGAGGATGTGTGAAGTGGCATCCTACATGGATCCACCTCATCCCCTTCTCTACCTTATTCTATAAAATTCAAAATATTTGCCTTGTTTTGGGTTGTTGAACTTTTGCATACTTCCTTTTGGGGTGCATTATCTTGCTATTGGGAGCTCTTGCTTGGATAATATTGGGTGAATTTTGCATGTTTGTTGTTGCTGATTTTAGGACTGTGTTTTGGCATTGAAATATTGTTGTTTGGAAACAAAAGCTACCATGGAGAGGTAGGAGCTTAGCTCTTCTTTTATGTTGTTATTTATTTTGTGTATGTATGAATGGTGCATGTTTTTGTGTGTTTGTTGGCTATTTGGGTAGACTGCCATAGGAATGGTGTAGGAGAAGGCTATGGGGAATTCATGTGGGGGGCATAAGGGAATGCCAATGGCATTAGAATTCTTGTGGAGGGAGTTTGGGTTTGGGATCCACCATGGAAAAGAAATAGCTTGCATTTCTTACTTTGTGGGGGGCATAAGGAAATCTGTGGGGGCATAAGGAGGGATTGTGGGGGCATAAGGATGTGTGTGATGAATTATTTTGGTAGTTTGTTACAGGTGGATGCCCAATTCCCATTAGGAGGCATAAGTAGCTTCCCCCATAGTCCTTTCTCCTTTGGCTTGCATGATCAAGCTTGAGTTCTGTTTGAATATTTTTCAAATGCGATTGTAAATCATTGTCTTGTGTTGAATCGTGTTTTGGAATTAAAATGTGCATGTTGAAAAACTATTGTGTTGTGGAAGCCTATTGTTGCCATGGGTTTATATCTATTTCTTATTGTATTGTGGTTGGGGCTCAGGGGCCAATGATGAAGGATGGATTCTCCTTTCATTGGATGTCTTGGTTGGGTGGAGAGTGTTGCCTTTCCCCCACTTTTGTTGTGATCAAATTGGAAGAAAGAGGAAACTTGCATGTTGCTATTCTAGAGCAGAAGAAGATAGTTTTGCCAGTCCCTTGTGAAACAAATTCATTTGTAACCTTTCCCACTTTGATGTGGATGAAATTGTAATATTTTTGTGAAGAAAAGATGTATGTAATTGGTTATGAAAGTTGCATATTCGAAATGTGAAAGATATTTATATTCTGTTATGTACATTTGAAAGAAAGAAAGTGAAATCTGTTAATTGCATTCAAGGAATGGAAGAATGTAAAGATGTATTTATTTTAGAATTAATAAAGAATTGCAAGACCTTTCCTCATTTGCATTGTTGATTTAAATTGGAATATCAGATTGTGAATGAAATCCTGTTTGGAAAAATGGAAAAAGGAAGAAACATGTGAGATGTAATTGTATTATTCTGCCTTGTTTCAAATATATGATTTTGGGAAAGATAGAAACTGGATTCTTGTTTTAATGATTGATTGAAGAAGGAAAACACTTAAGTCTAGCATGGAATGAATTCAATGTTTCATTGTATGGAAAAAGAGATAATTAAATCTCTATTTGAAAGGAAGAAATGTATGTGGGAATAATACAATATTTTGTATCTTTTGGAAGTGTATAAAATTGAAATCAGAGTTGCATTTTGGGTTTATAATAGTTGATTTAAATCATTTAAATGTGTTAAACTAGATGAGAAATGAAAGTTCATATATGGATGATGAAATTGATATCCAGATCCTTTAGGAAATTGATCTCTGTCTTGAATTTAAAACTGGAAAATATTTTAATTAAAATGCACAGTTCGAACCTGTAATTAAAATTCAACATTGAGATGTTAAAATTTAGCATGCTATGACATCAATGAACTCAAATTGATAGAAACACTTAAGGAAATAATTCAAAACATTGCAAAATCGGGCCTAAACCATTCACAGTCATTTTGTAGTCTTTGTTTCTATCAATTGTTGGAAAAATTCAAATTGGAATCAATTGAGCAAATTTACCTTCCTAAAACATCCTAAATCCTTCTCGAGTAATCCTCCATGTCTGTTTGGCATGTTGAGTGAAGGAGGAGATCAAATTGGACAAAAATATAAGTTAAAATTTACTAGTTGGCTTTTAAAATCCTCTGAACATTTTCTTAAAAATGGACCCTCAAAATTTATCAAAATGTAAAATTTATGATTCTTGTGCAAAGAGGGTGTCGAGAGATTTCCAGAAAGTCCTCGTATTCCCAAAACCGGGCTTCTTAGCTAAAGTTATGGCCCTTTGAAGCTTCCTCATGGCGGGAAATTTTACCTGGTGGGCCGCGTCCGAAAATTTCCCTTAGAAACTTAGAAAAATTTTGAATTTTTTTTGGGGAAAATTTTGAAATTTCCCCGCCCGCCATTGCCCGTAGCCAATTAGAGGATGCCACATGGCATGGCAAGAGGGTGGGACCCCACAGACTTTGTCCCTTTTGAATTCTTTTGTTTTGGAAAATTTTTATTTTCCTCCCACAGCCCCACACTCCCGCCCTCGCCCTAGTGAGACCTTTCCATGGATGCATGGACCCGCATGTGCCATTTACCCTTTTCCCTCCCTTTGGAAAATTTCACTAACTAACCCCACCGCCCTACCCGTCCCTCTCTTTCTCCCCGCTTTGGCTCGTTGAGAACCACGTGTCCTTGGTAGACCCGTGGGTATCCGGCCGCAATTTTGAATTTTCATCCAATGCAAGAATAAAATTTCAAGCCGCCCTGCACGCCAACCTGAAAAAATGGACTTTCTTCCCCACTCGACACGTGTCCCTTTGGGGGAAAATTTGACTGCTAAAGCTCACCGGTCCATAAATGGAGTTTCAAGGAGTTAGGGGACTTCTTTATATTAACAGAATGGTGAGAAAATTTCCTATCCAATGGGAAGGATTTAGGGAAATTTTTAATGAATTTAGTGTGAGAAAATCAAGTTGAAACTCTAATCCTATTTGAGAGTGGGTATGATGTTAATTTACCCCCGAACCCAACCGAAACTTCTAACCCTAGAATTTGGACCTTGTGACCTCTAATAATTTCTAATAAAAGAAAAGTATGTTCTAGTAGATTAAAATTGTTTGAAACATGTTAGTGTCAACTATTGTCTTGCAACACAGTTGTGGACACTTATAATAAAAAAATTATTCCATAATTTTCCTAACTAACCCTCGATTGTTTCTTGGGTCTCAAATGGGTTGTTTTAATGGGCATCACAAGTATAGGCTCTATTCTCATTTATGTGTAAGTAGAAGGGTAGGAGGAGGGATCCTTATATAGCCTAATGGATAAAAGAATCTCTACATCCCTTTACGTGTGGGATAGTAGAGAGGTTGGGTTAGTTGTGGATAAGGAGGTTTAGGGAGGGTTTAGTCAACCTCGGGAGAGTTTAATTTGTCCTTTAGTGACCCATGGGAATTAGGGGTGCATATAATTAATCAAAGGTGATTAATTAATAAGGATATGAGCCTATTAGGCTAGCTTAGAAGAGAATTAACATGATTTAGGGGATAGGAAGGATTAAATTAGATAAATGAAAGTTTATTTATCTAATAGAGGAGGAAACTTAATTAATTAGAATTAATTAATTAATCTAGATAGAATGGGGTTTAATTAATAGAAGGTCGTTAATCATCATTTTTCCTTGATAGATGAGTCAGTTAACTAGTGTAATGTAGTTAATTGATGACGACAGAAGATAGAATGAATGTCATTTGACGATTTGTCATCAAATTGCTAGGAAGAGTATAATTAGTGCAATTTAAGTATTTAAATTTCTTGGGCTAGATTATAGGTGTCTATAGCTGTCCCCTTCAAAGTGTTAGAGTAGGATTAATTAGGTGTTTTTATGCATTTAGGAGTATTTGTTGCACTAGTTGGGAAAGAGGAAGCCAACCTTCTCTAGAGGGTCATCCCAACTGTAAGGTCCCACACCTTGGGATAATCCCATGTTATCCAATCACACCAAATACCTCAGTTACATGAGCTAGCAATTTAAGGCATCTTTGTAATTCGGTGATAATTGGGTGGCTATGACATAAAAGGATGGGTTATCTGAAATTTGAAAATTTGGTCAAGATTAGTGCCAAAAATTGTGTAAGGAACAAGCTGAAAATTAGAATACCTACAAGTAAATTGTGTAAAACATGCCAACATGGAAAGAAAACTAGGAGGAATTTCAAATCCAAGGAATACTCCACCTCAGGACCTCTAGAGTTGATACATATTGATCTATGTGGACCTACCAAGGTTCAAATTATTTAAGGAGATAGTTATTTCATGTTGCTTATAGATGATTACACAAGGATGACTTGTGTTGATCGAGAGAATACTTGTTAGAGATTACACAAGATATCCATGCGGGAAAGAAGACCAGGATCAAGGGAGCAGAGGGAAAGGAAGAACCCATGCGTGGAGGAAAGTTCAACATTCAGGACTTAGCCTATTTTGAGCATGAAGAGATATTTTAGAAGATGGTGTGTGGAACACACCAACAATGCAGGATGTACACACCACACATTGTCTATCTTTACAGGATCGAGATTGAATCATTTTGCATGGAGACGAGCTAAGAATAGGATTGTCACTTCAGTTAACTATAAGAGGTCTATAGATAACACAATTACATGTGTGGCTATGCCTGTAAACAACACGTGGCTATTAATAGCATGTGGCCTATTTTGGAATAGATAAGCGGTGAAGGGCAAGTCCCCACCCTATATATATGATATGAAGAACATAGTAGAATATACACAGAGAGAGATGGATGTATGAAGGTATAGAGGTATGCACATATGATTGGATTATTGTATCGGATCCATGCGCACATTGGTATAGATTGCCATTATTGTAAGGAGCTTCTGTGTTATTAATAGATGGAAGATATTGGCCGAACCTAAGTGTCATTTATGTGCGTAAATGAGTAGTGCATGTTCTTGATTCAATCATGATTCTTTGTTTAAACTTTTTCTTTCCTAAATCTAAATGTAACATGCATTGTAGAATGATGGATTAGTTATGGATCTATATGTTTCTTCCTTCATCACGATAACATCCCGCTACAACAACCCTAAAGAGGGACTGGTAAATTTGCGCACTTCGAGTGAGCACTCATTCTAGCCGAGTGATGTGCCAAGTAGCGACTAGGGTGTTATCTAGTAAATTCTAGGCTACATCATTGGTTATGTTATGGGACCTCTTTTTCAGTTGTTTTCAGGATGGTTCGCGATGAAGATGTACCGGTTAACTCTAGCAAGTATTGAGGAATGGATACATAATCTGGAGGAAGAATATACATGGCGATTTAGCAGTGGATCTGAGTTTAATGCACACACTTGGGTAGAACAAAATCTATATGATAGCTTAAATGAGAGATTCTTCACCATCTTTCTAGTATAATTATACAAGTGGCTTACTTCTTATGCATCTCAATGGAATTGGAGTTATCACACACTTGTGTAGACACAAGAAGAATTTTAGGCCCTTTATGATGCTGACTTGATATGGAATCAAGTTGTGGATACGTGGTTTTGTGGTGTTCTAAACAATTATATTTTGGAATATTCAATTTTGACGTATTCTTTCCTGGAGGTAGTTGAATTCCAATTTTTGTGGTATCCAAGAGGATTATATCTGTAAGGTATTCCACTGGCAATCAAGATCTTGATGGTAACTTTGAACTTGGAGAGTAAACCGATGGCTAACTAAACTTCACCATGTGTGAGGGTAGGAACAAGTTTGGTGAAAGATGGCAAACCTAGTGGCAGAGAGGCAGAGAGAGGAAAGGTGGCTTAAGTATAATGAGGTACAAAGAGGGATATAGAGAAGTAATGTTCTATTACGAGAAAGTATGGCGTTGAGGAGAGAGATGACTTGTGAAGGATTTACAGCTCACGTAGAAGACGTGGAGCCAGAGCATCAGGAGCTCCCCCATCTTAGAAAACATGATAGAGATCCCCACTTGGCCTCCCATAGAAGTGCACTAGCAAAGACTACCTAGGCCATGGGCGTGCATCTTAATCTACTGTGTAACCTAGCCCTTGTGCTTGGTTTTCCAAAGTATCTATTACGATAAGTAACCAAAAATCTAAATTGGGAAGTAGAAGAGCGGGAGTAAGTTAGGGAGAAAGTACATTAGTGGCGGGACATATGACTTCAATGATATTTGGAGGAAAATTCTTAGGCGCATCATCTGCACACATAACGTAAGCATGCGAATGTTAGATTTACCTCTGGAAGTGGAAATACCTCATAGACTATATGGGTTCAAGTATAGTACTACTATCGAGCATAGGGGAGTACATCTACGAGTCCTATTCCAACTACAAGTGGAGGATCTTGAGGTATAGGTGGTTTTAGTTCCAAAGTGGATCGGTGGTTACGGAGGTAGAGGGAACACATGAGGTTTTGGATCGGGTGGTCAAGGTACACAACAACCACATAATATCTATATGGAAATGTCTCTTCATCTCCCAAACTATAGAGGTATAAAGGATGCTACCAGACATGTATATGTGTGAGATCTTGTGGCACGCTAAATGGATCACGAAAGCATAGTGCAAGGAAATTCAATTCAATACTACCTTGTAGGGACGAGAAAACAAGCTGGTATAAGAAGTTTGACCCTAATCAAACTTGCGTGGATTATGCGGTGTTGAAGGATGCTTTCTTAAAAGAGTTCTATATCCTAGAATTTGAGTATAAAAGTATCAACACGCTCAAAGATATCAAGCGAGGTACCACCGAGAGTGTACGTGAGTATGATTCCCATTTTAAGACACTTCTATCTAATCTATCTTATGATATTCACGCAAGCCAAACATGTACAATGGTTTGTTGGAGGATTGATTACACCATTGAGAAGAGCATTATCATATAAGACGAAGATTTTCATGCCGAGGTAGTTGGGAGCATTAACACTTGCGTTAGTCCATTCTTAGAGGCACATATTGTAGCTATGGCCAAACAATTAGAGAAGCTATCAATGAATTCAGCCCATGAAATGCACTCAAGAATTTGGTGTATAGATTGTGAAGTAGAATGTCACACCAAGGATAGTTGTCCTCGCAGAATAGTACACTCATTACTGTTGGATTGTGAGATTTGTCATTTGAATCATGATGCTATTCACTATCCTTTGTTACATCGCATGATAAGAAAGAATGTATCCAACTTTTACAAAATTTGTAGGTCCACGACCTATGACATCTGAAGACTATTGGTTGATTGGTCGGATCCAGGATGCTATAGACATTAGGGTATGACATACAAGTGCTGTTGATAATTTTAAGGGTAAGAATAAGCACCAAGATCGAATCATAATCAAACACACTATGACATGAATGAGGGGAATTTTGAAGGAGGTTGTGGATATCATGGAGGATATGGAGGATGATGTCGTGGTGGAGGAAGAGGTGAGTTCCTTCATGGAACATGTTATATGTGTGGATCTCCGACCACTATAGGAAAAAATGTCCTCAGAATATTACATGTTCTTTATGTGGAAAGAACCATAGCTATGAAGAATGCTTGGAATTATATGAGCATCTAAGTAAGTAGCATAAGCAAGAAAACAAAGGCATTAGGATGGTTAAAATCCAACGTGCGGTAGAAGATCAGTGGATGCCCAAGATAGTAGAAGGACCTGAGGTATTAATAAGTGAATATTACTACACGAGATGAAGTTGTGCACGTAAGAGAGGCATTGCACCAGAAGTCTACAATCACCAAGGAGGAGGTTTTACATGTAAGGTACCTAGATCCGGCTCATCGAAGGAGGTTTATCGGATACCATGGAATTTCTAAGGAATCTTCACGGTGAAATACAATACTTAAAGGGGTAGAAGAAAGCATCGAGGCAGGTCAAACCGATATCGATGATCTAAGAGAAATATGCAAAATGTTGTGCCAGGAGAACATCATTCCACTATTAGGAAGTTGGTTAAAAGGGAACACTCTGCGCACAAGTATTAAGACCAGAAAAATATTTTGCATGAAAATATCCACCCCGATAGCATTGACTATGACAAACAAATTACTATAAATGCTATTATGGATGGATGATATTTGTTGAGCAATATTCGATAGATACGGTGTGGAAGTAAATGTGCTTACATTAGATGCATGGGTACAAATGGGGAGGCCTCCATTATAGCCATCATCTAATGTGTTGTTTATGGTAAACTAGACTAAGGCCACCCCATAGGAGTTATGAAGGATCCATCTATAACCATACAAGGGGCCAAGTTCATTGGGGATTTTGAAGTATTAGCACTTGCAGAAGTAGATAGTATTCCAGCCTTTCTTAGATGCCCTTGGTGTTATGCGAATAATGCTAACTTGAGATATATCGATTTGAGAACAAGGAGGAAAGAGTTGTGATACCTCCAATAGATGGGAAGTCTACACCATATGTTGAGCCTCTCGGTGAGGAGGACTTAAACATAATTTATGTACGCGCTATTCATGACCCGAGAGGTTAATGAGACATCAAAAGAAGGTATCCTGTAATAGGAGGATTCTCATCCTATTAGTGATACTATGAGTATTGCTTGTGACAATTGGGCTCATCGTACATATGAACTAGTATGGCGTGAGGTGAAAAGTGTGGTTGCATGCAAGAAGGGGCTTCATTCTATTCTACGAGATAGGTGGCGTAGTACCTTGGTATATAGGAGCGAGAAGATCTTCATATATTTTTGGAAGCCATAGAGGCACAATGCATAGACCAGTTAGGAGAAGAGACATGTTTGCATATGTCTTACACAGACAACAACATGTTGGTGGGTAGTCCATAGAGATAATCTTATAAAATGGGAAGAGATTGGAGTCACCTTATTTATTAGGTTTGTAAGGAACAATGCACCTACGTAGATATGCACTTATCATGGTGATCAACCTGTTCAACATCACATTCAATAGTGTGAGAGATTCTGGATAATAAGATAGGAAACATTACCGCCTTCACTCGAGAGACTAAGAAGTGGAAAACTTTGACTATAGGAACGATCCAGACCTTTGACTATTTTTCTTCCCAACCTCCAATAGAAGAGGCATTAAAATTTGTCAAGTGGTTAACCATGGGAGATAGTGCAAAAGCTAAAGAGCATATTTAGGAATTATTTGGTGAGACAGAGTATGGAGCACATTTTGAAAGGGAAGAAGAAATGGACTCCATACTACTTGAATGCGCTTTCCTTGAGAAAGAGAAAGGTAAGATGGTGTACATTGTGGATGATGAGGAAGTTGAAAATTTGGATATTGAACATTTCACAAGGGGTGCGTGACATCTTAGATAGTTTAGAAAAAGATACACGTGCCTATCATGAACCAACGAAGAAAAAGAAGGTGAATATAGGTTCGGGAGGTGAGCCTAAGGAGGCCATCATTGGAGACTCTTTGGTTAGACTTAGAGGTAGCAAAGATCATTGAGTTACTCAGGGATTATCAGGACTTATTCCCTCAAGGGTATCATGAACTTAAAGGCGTGCATAAATCACTTGGGGAAATGAAGATAAAACTTAAGGATGGTGCATGACTAGTTAGGAAGCGACCTTATAGAATGAACCCTAATTTGCATGAAAAGGTAAAAGAAGAAATTGATAAAATGTTGAAATCTGGAATTATCAAGCCCCTTGATGAGTCAGAATGGGTTAGCCCAATGGTGATCAATATCAAGAAGGATGGATGAATTAGAATATGTGTGGACTATAGGGAGCTAAATGCTACATGCATAACAGACCCATTCCCTACACCATTCACTGAGGAAATACTAGAAGTGGCAGGGCACGAAATATATTCTTTCACATATGGGTTTTCTAGGTATCATCAGGTTAGGATTGCTCAGGAGGATCAAGAAAAGATAACATTTACTACTGAATGGGGTAGTTTTTCCTATATTGTGATGCCTTTTGGATTGAAAAATACACCTGTTGTATTCTCGTGCATAGTTGTTCAGGAATTCAAAGATTTTATTCACAACTTCTTACAGGTATACCTAGACGATTGGACAGTATATGGGCTTGTGAAAGATCATTGTGACAATCTACGCTTGATGCTTGAACAATGCAGAAAATTGAGTATCTCTTTAAACATCAAGAAGTGCATATTTTATACACCTTTTAGAATAATTTTAGGGCATATAATTTGCAAGGAAGGGTTCTTTGGTTGATCCATTAAGGTCATAGATCATTCTAGGCCTGAAAGCACCTACTAGTCAAAGTGAGGTGCATGGATTTTCAGGTCATACATGTTACTATCAAAATTTCATCGAATGGTATGCTGAAATTGCTACACCCTTGGAAGAATTATTAAAAGGGAAAGGTACATTTTATTGGCGAGAACTGCAATGTGATTCGTGTTTGAGATATTAAAAGAGAAACTTACTACCACACCCATTCTCGCATTTTCCCTCATGGGATAAACCATTTCATGTGCATGTGGATGCTTTGTCATGGAAATTGGAGTGTGTTAGCTCAACCTAGCAAATGTATTATGGATCATCTAATTTTTTTTGCTAGTAGGAAGTGACTCTATTGAAAGGAATTATACTGACTACAAACCTGCAAAGCTTTATCAATGATCTATGCACTACACAAGATTTGACAATACTTGTTAGCAACACCATTTTTGTTTTATACAAATCACATGGCATTAAAGTATTTGGTGAACAAACTGGTCTTGTAAGGGCACATATGCAGATGGGTACTCCTATTTCAAGAGTTTGACTTCACAGTTGTGGTGAAGCCAGGGAAAAGTAATTCTGGACTAGACCACTTGTCTAGAATTCACTCAATAGAAGAAACACAAAATATTGAAGAAACCATACGAGATGCACAATTATATAGGTTTCAATGTGGGCCCACATAATTAGAAGATATTACTATCTTTCTACGGACTAGTTTGGAACCAGAAGGAATGAAGGCATTAGAAAAGAAACAACTTGCTATACGTGCGGCACCGTTTATGTTAATAAGTGGTGTTCTCTACAAGTTAGGCAGAGATGAAGTACTACACTGTTGTGTATTAGAGCATGAGCGTAAGGATATTATGGAAGAAGTCCATGGTGGTATTGTAGGTGGCCACTATGCAGGTGATGTGACTGCCTGAAAGATCCTACTTACTAGATTATGGTGGGAGACATTGTATAAAGACTGTAAAGAACATTGTAAGGTGTGTGATCATTGTCAGTGCCTAGGAAAACCAAGGCAAAGAGATGAGATGTGTTTGAGACCAATAACTAGTGCCAAACCATTTGAGAAATGGGCCATTGAATTTGTAGGACCTATTTTGCCAGCCACGCGTAGGAGTAGATCATGCTATATCATTACTTGCACATATTATCTCACATGGTGGGAAGAAGTAGCACATATGAAGGACTCTGATAATAGCTACAAAAATTAGATTTCTATGGGAGAATGTTCTTACAAAGTATGGATTTCCTTTAAGATTGACAAGTGATAGGGGTACACACTTTTAAATGAGACAATCGGGATCATATTAGATGGGTTTATGGTTGTACACCATAAAACTACACCCTATCATCCTCGAGTAAATGGAAATCTTGAGGATTTTAACAAGATTTTGAGCAGACTTTGACAAAAATTTGTGGCGTTGGAAGAAAGGATTCAGATGACAAAGTGTCGGCTATTATTTGGGCATATAGAACAACTTATAAGAGATTGAACAAAGCCACACCATTTCAGTTGGTGTTTGGTGTAGAAGCCATTCTCCCTATAGAATTTATGTTACCTACTTTGCGCATATGCGCGTCTTTGGCCGGAGGTCTAGCTAATGAGGAGGATTTAGAAGAGCGTATTGAGAAGATGATTCAACCTGGATGAGTGATGAGCCATATCACGCTGGAGTCGAAGTAGGAAAAATCCAAACATGAAGCATGGTATGATAGAAACATAAGGGATAAGAAGTTTGAGATTGGAAAAGTGGTAATTCTTTATCACTCAAAGTTCTTGTGCCATCTAGGCAAGCTCAAAGTACATTGGTTGGGGCCATATGTCATCACTTACAAACTTGAATCAGGTGCTTGCCACTTATAAGCACTTGATGGAACACAACTACCCAGTTAATTTAAGGGGAGTAGGCTGAAGCCCTAATATAAATAAGTCTTTTTGGTGTTTGTAATAAGGTAGTATTGCCATTTAGATTAGGTTTTCAATTCTTTATTTCCTTCATTGTCGCTATGCTTTGTTAATTTAGTTGTTTTTGTGTAATAAGCACGCTTGCACTCATGAAGCTAATTAATATGTGAATAATGTTTATGCACAAAGGAGTTGACATACCTTTAGTGTGGGGTGGTTATAGTTATCCAAGTAAAAGACTATGAGAATTGAAAGGTGAAAGGAATAAGCTACTACGGGTGTGCTTTAAGTCAAAAGAAGATTTATTCTCAAAAGTGACCAAAGATGGAGATGAGTGAAAGCATAATATAATGTGAGGTAAGAAGAGGCCATGATAACTAATAGGAGAAGGTAGAGTGATGAGGTACTCAAGTGTAAGAGCACGTGATGAAGAGAATTTTGTGACTAGAGGGTAGGAAGGAGCGTTAGAAGGTTATATTTGGGAACAAAAATGTCTTTGCGTGGGGAATGAACGAATTTTTCTCAATGAATGAGAGGATATTTGGTAGGTGAAGGAGTAATAAATACATCAAAATTTGAAAAATCTATATAAGGATGGGATGCGAATTCATTTTTAGCATTGTGATTAATATTATTTGAAAGAAGCCAAGTGCAAAGTGCCAAGTGATCGTTTTAAGGTGCGAGAGGGGAGAATTTTTGAAAGTTTGCTAAAACATCCCTAAATGGTGTCGAGTGTAGAAAATCATTTTGAGAGCTTTCCATCGACTGTGAGAACATGACAAACGAACATCGGGAGCTCTAGATATGTCTGGTCAAAGTTCAGTCAATGGGAAAGTCAACTCTAGTCAGCTAGTCAATATTGGCCCAATGGCACTGTGACATGTGGTGAAAAGCCAAAGGGAGTCATTTTTTTATTTTGATCTCTCGGTCTTTGACAGTGTACAAGATTCCTCATTGGAACAAGAGGCTCAACTTTTGTTACAAAGGGGATCCCGGCCACCGTGTGGAGTATGGTATTATCATCGATGTGGTGGGTCCACAAGCCACCATGAATTGAATATGATTGATTTTCCTATCAAGGGTCGACATTGAGCTAATTATTTGAGTCATACATGGACCGAGTTACATTTTACTTTGTAATTATTTTCCATACTTATTTCCAAATGCCACACACACACACACACACACACACACACACACACACACACACACACACACACACACACACACACACACACACACACACACACACACATATATGTGAAAACATTAGTATAACCACATAAACCAACCGACCACACATAACCGCCAACATGCTAGGTTATGTACACGTGGTGAAGGCATGCATGTCATGCGTGGAAGATTCCACGTGAGGAGAGGGAGGTGAAGCGGTGTTGGGGGCTAGGCCCATGCATGGTAAGCTCCACATGAATAATGGAGTGGGTAAGGGTTATTAAAACCTTACCTAAAGATAAGTGGTGCCAAATGTGGGATCTTATCCCTTTATTCAAAACCGCTCCCACTCACCTTAGCCGCTAAAATGGATTTTGATTCCATTAAAATATGCAATCTGCTCCATTTGGGTTTTAATCCCATTTATTTAGAAAATTTGCTAAATTTGGGATTATATCCCACTTCACATGCTATGCTACGGTAAGGCTAAAATTAATGCATTGTATAAGGGCCCTAATTTCTGTATAAATAGGGAACCCATTTCATTGTCACACACACACACACAACACAATGGATAAGATCATTCCTAGAGCTCGGAAAGGCGAAGAGCGAGCCAAGAGGAGAGTTAGTTGCCATGGGCATAGTTGTGTGAAGGCCTAATTTATTCGGGGATTATTATTTTAATTATTATTGACCTATTATTTTTAGGCAATAGTAAATTAAAATTATTGTGGCTAGGAGTTATTAATCCTACCTAGTCGGTCCATAGCTCCACACCAAATTATTGTGAATCTTGGAATATTGACAGGAGTGCCATAGGGCATTATGAAGCATCTGGAAGAATGATCAAGAACCAGAGGATTCCGAACAGTGGAGCTGGTGCCTTCGAGCTTGCTGAATATGCCAAGAAAGGGGAAGTTGGGTGTTATTTTTCACGCTTATCTTCTGAAGGTCTGGTTATTCTTCTAAGCAAGTTCTTAATAGTTTCCATTAGGTTTTCTTGTGAAAGTACTATTGTAACTTACAAGTTTTGACTAGTGGAATGGTTTGAAAGAACTCAGAGACATAGGCAATTGCCAAACTCGTAATCAATTTTTGTGTAATTTTATTTATTGTCTTGCATTAATTTTTAAATTGATTACTTAAAAAGAGTGAATTGTCATAGCAATAATTAAAGCCTACAAGGGTCCGAGATCAGGTAGATAAAAACTTGATTATTTTTGGATCGGGGTATGAAGGCGTGCTAGAAGGTTATAGCTAGGGTGTGAAGATGTCTTTGCATGAGAATGAATTTTTTTGTTAATGAATGAGAGGATATTTGGTAGGTGAAGGAGCAATAAATGCATAAAAATTTGAAAAATCTATATACGGATGAGATGTGAATTCATTTTTACCATTGTGATTAAGAGTATTTGAAAGAAGCCAAGTGCGAAGAGCCGAGTGATCATTTTAAGGTGCGAGAGGTGTGTAACCAGTTGTGACAAAGAGATCTGTGTGCAGAAGAAGCTTGTGTCCCGGTGGTGAAGGGTTTGAGCAAAGCAAGGTGACAGAGATGAGTTAGGGGCACGTAATTTCACCTAGGGCATGCTGAATTGAACTAGGGTTTTCTTCACACATTGTAGAATTTGAACAGCAAGGATCTACAAAGGATTGCAAGGTAAAAATGGCACCCACGAAGGCAGCTGTAACAACAACAAAAGGAAAGAAGAAGATGGATCTTCTAGAAGGAAGAATGGCATCAATGTACAATGTTGTATTGGTTTTGTAGAATGAAAAAGGAGAGATTGTGAGGGATGAGTTGGAATCCATTCTTTGTGGAAATTCTAGAGAAAGTAGAACAAGCAATCACTAAATGATAGGCCTTAGAGGCCAAAATAAAGGTAGAGTATCCGAGTTGATACTTCAAATTGATACGTAAGAGGTTGCTTCATAGCCTCTTGAATATTCTTTATTTATCTAAATTATTTCATTCTTATTCTTTCCATTCTTCTATTCTTACTGCAATTTTTGGAGATACCCATTATCGGGACAACAATGAGATTAGTGTGGGGTAATGTTGATCAGAGAATACTTGTTAGAGATCACACAAGAAATATGCATGGGAAAGTAGGTCGGGATCAAGGGCGCGGAGGGACAAGAAGAACCCACGTGTGGAGGGAAAGTTCAACATTTGGGACTTAGCCTATTTTGAGCATGAAGACCTATTTTTAGAATATGGCGTGTGTAACACACCAACGATGCGAGGGACGTGCGTGACACACATTGTCTATCTTTAGAGCATTAGATTGAAGCATTTTGCATAGAGATGAGCTGAGAATAGGATTGTCACTTTAGTTAACTATAAGAGGTCTATAGATAGCAAATGATGTGTGGCTATTAATAGAATACGACCTATTTTTGAAATAGATAAGTGGTGAAGGGAAAGTCCCCACCCTATATATATGATATGAAGAACATAGTAGAATATACATAGAGAGAGATGGATGTATAAAAGTATAGAGGTATGCACATATGATTGGATTACTGTATCAGATCCATGCACGCACCGGTATAGATTTGCATTATTGTAAGGAGCTTCTGTGTTATTAATAGATGGAAGATATTGGCCGAACCTAAGTGTCATTCTTGTGTGTAATTGAGTAGTGCATGTTCTTAATTCATTCATGTTGTATATATCTTCCCCCCGGGTAGATATAGACAAGCGGAAGAATATGGAAACCAAAGAAATTCAAACCTCAGCCCATGGCGCACAAAAGGGGCGCACGACAATGAGTGTCGACAGCAAAATGGATGCGCCCATGGCGCACAAAAGGGGCGCATGACAATGAGTGTCGACAGCAAAATGGATGCGCCCATGGCACACAAAAGGGGCGCACGACAATGAGTGTCGACAGCAAAATGGATGCGCCCATGGCGCATAAGAGGCGCACAGAAATGAGTGTCGACATAAGAAAGAATGCGCCCATGGCGCACAGAAGTGGCGCATGACAATGAGTGTCAATGGGGAAAAAGTTGCTCCTTGGCGCACGTAAGAAGATGTCGACACACACATGGATGCGCCTATGGCGCACCTTCAGGAGGCGCAACATTCTGAGTGCTGACAGGAAGCAGACCCTGACCCAGATATTCAGATGGCCATAACTTTTGACTGGGAGCTCCGATTCACACAAGGTTGGACTTTTCGGAAATCCTACAGCGTCCTCTACCTAACTACGACTGGATATCTTTAATTGGGTGGGAAAAAGTTCTTAAAAATGAAAAATACAGTTTTCCACTTTTGGGGTTTGATATGGTCCTCACCTACCACCATAATGAGATGAATTAAATACAACCTGAGGTGGTTGGGGTAGATTTGGACTTTCTCTCTCTTCTCTCTCTCATTCTTCCTATAAATTGTAAGGAGGGGCTTCTTTCTAAAGGTTGGACATTCTTGTTTTGGCCCCTCCCTTCTTCTCTTTGGCAGGTAGAGTTGTGGAGCTCAAACCTCCCATCTGAAACTGTAATGCACCTTTGCCTCTGGGCATTTTTGCAGTGTATTGTATCAACCTTCAGAGAAAATAAATGCATGACTGTGGATGTTTCTCAACCCTCTATGTGTTTCATTTTGCATCCTCCTGATCTTTCACTGTGAATATGTTTATCTGTGCATGATTTTGCATTGCATTTCTGTGGTCTGTGTTTAATTGGCAAAACGTATGTTCTTCATTCCTCGGTGCATCACCTCCTTAGCTTAGGTTTGTTTTTATGCATTTCTCTCTCCCTGTCTCCTTGGTAGTTAGATTAGGTTTTAGTAGACTCTCTGCATTTTATTGGTGCATCTGAACAGAGGAATAGGAGCCGGCCTTCATCCGGAGAGCTTTTCCGATTTCGCAAGGTCCCACACTTGGGAAAAGCTCCATGTTGTGCAATTGCACTGAGATTCTCAACCCATCGAGTTGCAGAGTCCTGAAGTGCGTGATTCGACACCAACAATTCATGATTACTTGTTTAAACTTGTTCTTTCATAAATCTAAATGTAGCATGCATTGTAGAATGATGGATTAGTTATGGATATAAATGTTTCTTCCTTCATCATGCTAACATCCCGCTACAACAACCCTAAAGAGGACACTGGTACCTTTGCGTACTTTGGGTGAGCACTCGGTCTAGAAGGAGTAATGTGCTAGCGTGACTAGGGTGTTATTTGGTAAATTCTAGGCTGCATCAACTTGGGTGACATTCTTGAAGGAAAAATCAAAGGCACATGACAAGTGCAAAATATTCAATGTCAGAAATCAATTATTAGTGCTTACATTAATAAGTTAGTAAGCTATATTTTTTTGTTATTACTTGTATTTATTGTTAAAACAACATTTGTTACACCCGTAATATTATAAATGGGTCAGTATTTTCCTATTTTGTAGGAGGTAGTTTTCCTACCTCCACGGATATATAATAGCCATTTTAATATGCAACTTATAGAGAATAAATTATATATTTCCTATGTCAATCTCTTGCTCCACTTTCATCTTGTATCATATATGGTATGGTTATGTGAAAGTAATTATAGGGTTGTAGCATTGTGCTTCACCTCTGAAGATGAGAAAATATTATTATCTATGAGATTATGTGTGGATAGATTCATTGACTCCACATCCTTGTAATCAGTTTTTACGTATATTATCCATACTTGATTTGTGCATGCACAAAAATTTAGGCCACCATTCTGTTATTGTGGAGGATCGTTTGAAAGGGTTGTTATGAAGGCACATGTGCTTACTAATATTTGATGGTTGTGTAAACCTTCCATCACCAAATCTGACAAGGAGACTCATGAGGACATGTTTTTGTAAAGGAGACATTTTTAGATAGTTGTGCACATTGCATCTCTAGTGAATTCTTTCCAAGGTTCAAAATTCCAAAACCCAGTTGTATTTTATTTGGCATAGTTGTTTCATTTTGTATTATGTCAGATTTCTTTTTCCAGATCATACTCATCATAGTAGAAGCATGGAATTGCATGTCATTATTTTCCATGCATTCACATTATAACCTCGATCAACAAATGGTTGACGCCCACCGTATCGAGAGAATACCATGCCCAATAATCATTTACTAATTAAACACAAAGATCTCCTAATATTTAGTCAACTCTACCCATGCAACACATGTGCATATTTACGCACGGGTTTAACATATTAAAAATAACCCATGCTTTGTTGAAAAATTGATTAAAAGTACTCGTTGGTAGATTCTACATCCGAACATCATTCCGTACACCAATCTCAATCCCATCAACATACAGTCATTCAATAGATGACATCATTTTTGTAAGATTACTCACATTTATTTGTGTGTTTAAATTTTTTGATAGAGTCCAAAATTTTATTTGTCTCTCTTTTGTGAAAAGTGTAGGTTTTGTTATAAAATTATTTTTGTATGTAGTGAGTAATTTTAAGTGTCTTGTTTTTGTTTAAAATTTAATCTTTTATGTCAATGACCAAGTATTGTTAAAAGTTTTTTGTTATTTTCAATTGTTGATAAGTTTTATTTTCTTTATAAGGGTTAGAGTCATTATCAAAAGTATTAATTGGTTAAATGAGTGAAATTATATTATCAAGTCTTAATAGTCAAGTTTGTAAAAGAGTCAACTATTGTGTTATTAGATTCAAAAGACGTAAGTTGTCAAAATATCGTCATTAATGTCAAAGTCCATTATCAAGTTGTTATCAAGTATTTTTGGGTCCATTTTCAAAAATTCAAAGAGTCAAAATATTATAAAAATAACAAAATTTTCCTTAAAGATGCATTTTAGGTGTTATCCGATGTCCTGACAACCATTGATCCTAAAAATCCAAATTCACCGAGTTAGAAACATCTAACTAGAGGACAAAGGCATTGGAGGTTGGAATTCAATCAATGAACTCTTATTAGTCACCAACGATGGGGTCACATTTTTCTATGGTGGCAATTTTTGGTGTGAGTATTTGCTCTAAGTTTTGCAAAGGTGCGTTTATTTTTAGAGTTCCCTGTTTTGAGTGGTTATGGATCTTTGTAAAAAGAGTTGTGTTGGAGTGCGAGATGACTATCAGGAATCCTCTCGATTGAAATGATCCTCCGATTCCCATACATTTTGGAATATGGTTTGTGTGTGAATATGTTTACTTGCAATGGTGACCATGTGCAATAAGATCTAACTAGTAAGTTCTAGTCAGTTCTATGTCTTTGATATGATTTACTTCTCGGTGGTTGTGTATGGAAATTTCATATTGTGGGGGGAACATGACACCAATGTTGCATTTTCATTCTCACGTGCCCAAAATGACTAAAGTCAAAGGTGACTTCCAGTGGTAGTGGCAATTTCCTATGTTGTTTGAGATAGAGTGGAAGTGATTGACAACAAGTGGCTACAATTAAGAACATTGCAATTCTTATAGGAATTAATGGGAAATATATTTTATGTATATTTTCTATTGTGTAATTTTGTAATAAGCGAGCTACGATTCCTATATACTTCCTTGATGTACAAGCATAGTAGTGAACAAAAGCACCAGAGTAAGTTAGTTCATGGATCTTGAAAGGGTTTGTGGGAGGATCCTAAAAAACCACATGAGGTGGATAGTTGATGGGGCATGTTCATGTCAAGGTTTGTGGTAAACTTGTTTAAAACCATAGAAGGAGATATCATTTATTTTGATCAAGATTATGAGTTACATAGTAGGAAATTTTTCACAGGGGTGATCATAATGTAGATGAGTGTGTGTATGTTTTTTTACCATGTTCGCACTAAGGGGAGAATTTTAGGAAATGAATTATTAGTGCTTACATAAATAAGTTAGTAAGTTATATTGTTTTGTTGTTAGTTGTATTTATTGTTGAATGTTTTTGTTACACCCATAATATTATAAACGGGTCATTTGTTTCCTATTTTGTAGGAGGTAGTTTTCCTACCTCCATGGCTATATAATAATCGTTGTAATATGTAACATATATAGAAGAAATTAATAATTTCCTTTGTCAATCTATTGTTCTATTTTAAATCAAAGCACTAGTTGAGAATGAGAATATTGTGAAGATTAAATGTCTGAGATCTGATAGAGGAGGTGAGTTTTGGTCCAATGCATTTGATGATTAATGTGAAGAACATAGTATAAGAAGAATTTTTCAGCTGCTAGGACACCCTAGCAGAATGGGTTGTGAAAATAAAAATAGGACTACCCAAGAAATGAGAAGGACTATCTTTGAATGATTCAAAAATAACTTATAGTTATTGGAGAGAGGCAACAAGCACACCTTTACATATCTTGAATAGAGGTCAAATAAGGGTTAATAAAAATCATACTCCTATGAGCTATGGAAGGGAAGATATGCCAATGTAGAACAATTTAGGGTATTTGGGAGTAAGTGTTTCATCAAGAGAGATGAAGAAGATATAGGAAAATTTGACTCAAGAGCTAATGAAGGGATATTTTTGGGATATTCAGGAGTAAGATCAACTTATAGGTGTTATAACAAGAGATTACAAAAGATAGTAGAAAGCACAAATGTCAAAGTTGATGAGACATGCTCAATAAGCTCAAAGAATGCTCCATAGGATGTGAACTCCAACAATAAGGAAGAATTCATAGAATCAGATGGATAAGAAGAGGAAGCCAAGGAGAGAAAAGAATCTAAGGGAACTACAAGGAAGATTCAAAGAGATCATAATGTAATATAGATAATTGGTGTTAGGAATGCAAGCTTAATGACAAGAAGAAAATTGGTAAGCAATTCTAATCAAGACAATATTGCTCTTTTGTCTAAAATAGAACCTAAAAACATTCAAGAAGCAAACAAAGACAAATATTGGATAAATTCCATGAATGAGGAGCTAGATCAGATAGAAAATAATGAAACATGGGAACTAGTGCCTAGACCTAAAGATTAAAAATGTCATTGGCACCAAATGGGTGTATAGAAACAAGCTAAATGAAAAAGAAGAGGTTACTAGAACAAATATAGATTGGTGTGTAAGGGCTATGATCGAGTGGATTTTGAGGAAACATTTTCTCTTATAGCAAGACTAGAGGAAATCAGGTTATTTCTTGCATATGTAGGTTTCAAAGGTTTTAAGGTATATCAAATGGATGTAAAGTCAACTTTCTTGAATGGACATTTGGAAGAAGTATACATAGAGAAACTTAAAGGTTTCTCTCTTTTAGATAATCAAGACTATGTATGTAGATAAAAACTTTATGGTCTAAACAAGGATCCTAGAGCTTGGTATGATAGGTTAGAAAAGTATCTATTGGATCAAGGTTTCAAGAGAGGAGAAGCAGATAAAAACTTGTATGTAAAGACTGAGGGTGATAAAAAATTGATAGTTTTTGTTTATGTAGATGATATTATCTTTAGAGGGAATTATGATAAGATGAACAAGGAATTTGTAGAAGAAATGAAGGAGGAGTTTGAAATGTCTATTCTTGGTGAGTTATCCTTCTTTCTTGGGTTGTAAATTTCTCAATATGAGAAATCTATCTTCATCTCACAAACCAAATACATAAGGGAAATGTTGAATAATTTTGATATGGAGGATTACATGGTTGTTAGTAATCCTATGATTACTGGATGCAAGTTGAGTAAGGAGGACAAGTCTCCTAAAGTTGACCAAACATCATACATGTCAATGATTGGGAGCCTATTGTATACAACTTCTTCTAGGCCTGACATCATGCAAGTAGTAGGGTTGGTAGGAAGATTTCAAGTTGATCCCAAGAACTCTCATCTACAAGAGTCAAGATAATTTTTAGGTATCTTAAAGGGACTATGGATTTTTGGTTATGGTACCCAAGAAGAAAGGATTTCAAGTTGGTAGTTTATACAGATGCAAATTGGACAAGAAGCCTAGATGATAGGAAAAACACTAGTGGAGGAGACTTCTTCTTAGGAGGGTGTCTTGTCTCATGGATCAGAAAAAATAAATCATCCGGGTCCTTATCAAGCTATGAAGTTGAATACATTGCTGCAATAACCTTTTGCACTTAAACCTTATGGATGAGACAAACTCTAAAAGACTATAAGGTAGAGTTTAATGATCCTACTCCCATTTACTGTGATAATACAAGTGCAATTAGTGTCTCAAAAAAATCATGTCATGCATTCAAGGACCAAGCATATTCCTATTAGGTATCACTTTATAAGAGAAAAAGTTAATGAGAAAAGTATTAGGTTGGAATATGTGTCTACTAAGGATCAAATTGTTGATATTTTGACCAAGCCACTACCAAAGAATTTTTTGAATATCTTATGTAGGAATTGAGTGTGATTCCTATATCCAACAATCGTTAATTGAGTGAAGGACTCGGGGGGATAAAAAGTAATATTTTAGCTTCAAGTGCAGGAAAGAAGTATAGAAGATGTGTGCATAAAGACAAGGGGGAAAAATCAAGAAGGTATACATGAACATAAGGGGAGAATGTGTTGAGTTCAGGATCAAATGGCAATATTTTAAAGGTGACAACTTTGAAGACCCTTTGTTATTAATGTCAAAATGGGGAGAAGGATTAGATTGAGGAGTGTTTTCCATCAATGAAAAATGGGGACATTGTTGGTATTGTGTTATCATTGATGTCAAAGTGTGATGATGAAGGTGTTGAGTTATCAGTGGTCATGGAGTGTTGTCATTGATGTGGCCAAGAGTCATAGGTCATTAATGACAAAGATGGATGTTTGAGGTGTCAAGATGATGTCAAAAGGAGTGTGATGCCATATCATGTGAAGGTTGATTGGTAGTAAAGAAAACGTTTTATCTTTGTGTGTTGTGTTGCATGAATGGTCTCATGTATGATAGCTATTAGATGGTATGTCATGATGGATCATAGGTATGTTGAAGCTGGTTAAGAATAGTAAGAGCATTTATAATTTGGAGATAAAGTGTAGAGACACTCATGTATGTCTTAGAGTGTACTTATGAGGATAAGTTATGTTTTCTAGGTTTGTACCTAGACCTATCTTAAGCCCTAAGTAGCCTAATGAAGTAGGATGATATGATTCTGAGCTAAGTGTGTAAAGGTGAGCATTGGGAAATGTGTAGTAGGTTTTCTTAGAAGCGTGGATAAATTTTCAGGCCCTAGTTAAAAGGAAGAAGCATGAAAATGTGTTTTAGCCTCTAACAAGCTCGTAAAATTGAGAACCCAATCCCGAGAAGCACTTTCTTGTGCTCATTAGAATGTGTAACCTCTGCATGGGAGGCTAATATCTTCATGGTAGATGGGTAAGGGTCCTAGCTCAATATTCATGGCATTATTTTTTGGTTTAAGGGGTAGATATTTATGAACAATCGTTAAGAAGGTAAAATGGTCTAAAACCATCCTAAATCCTACTAAGGTAGTGATGGAGAATGTATTGATCAAAATGGCCCAAAATATATTGGTTTAACTTGATTGAGGATAGGATGTTGTAAAGGAATCTCTTAGGTATCTCTAGGTGGCATTGATGTGTCATGAAAGTGAGTGGACCCCATAATAAATTACAAATTTTTGAAGAAATTTCTTTTTTCTCTCAAGTTTTACACTATATAGAGTGTGTAAATGGATGGTATAGGGGTATGGAATCCATACTACATTTTTATGATTTTCTTGGATGTGGTATATCCCTTAGGAGGTCTATGGAAGTCATTCTTGCAAGACTAGTTTTTAGGGTGTAATGGCAGATTTTGGTGACATGGTTGTAGAGATGTTCTTGGGCCTCTAAACCCCGAGTTGTGGTGTATTATGAATTTTAAGGTATAATTAATGAATTTAAGGGAATTTATGTTATTTTGATAAGATCTGCGCTCCGTCAAATGAGGTGAAGTGGTGTGCACAAGTGACTATTTTTTTCTACTTTTGGGTCAGGCGATTAGGGTGAAGAGATTGGTCTGCAAGACCAATATTGGCCATTGGACCATGTTTATTTTTCTTCCGAGGATGTTCATGGATGTTCTAAGGACCATGTAAAAGAATTATAATATTTTTAATGGGTCATTAAATGTTTTGTATGGTCAAGCCCTCTTGACTAGGTGTTCATGGTGCGAGGACAGATTTAAGGTATGCTTAGTAAAAAAATGTTCTCAAGAATTTGTGCCTTGAGTGATGGTGTTACAAGAATATGACGATGAAATTGATGTCATGTAGTGTCATTTATTGCTTTATTATGGAATTACTAAGTGTTTTGATGAGTGGTTCAACTTCATGTGTGAATAATAGGTTTTAGGTCACATACCTAATGAGGATAACCGATCCTAATGATCACTTCATAGTATGATATGATGGTGCCAAGTTTCCATATGCTATTGCTGACCTAGATAGGTGAATACATGACATGTTCATTCTTTATTAATATTTTTGTAAGTGAATTTAATCTATGAAGTCCGAATGAGATGGTGTGTATGATATTGAGTCATGTATATAATGTAAGTGAAGAAGAACTATTTGGTATTTGAGGAAGTAATAGATGTGAGTAAGAGTGTTGGGCCCCTAAAATATTTAATAAGTAAAAGAAGGTGCATGGGTGCACAAGACCTATTTGAAGAAGGGCACGTAAGGATAAAGCACGTAGGAAAGGGTTTTAGGAGGGTTTAGTAGAACTAGTGGTGCGCGTGCACAAGGAAGAGAAAAGGTTTTGGGACTTAGCCATATTTGACATATCGGGTAGAACATGAGGAAAACATGACCCACTATGCATGCGAGTGGATAAGGTGCCATCCTAGAAACTTGGTGCCCACGAAAGGAATATACCTTGCGATAGAAGATTCCAGAAGGTCATCATGGCGAAGGATGGAGAGCTCACATCGAAGGAGCATGCTCCCATGGAGGACCACTTGGACACTTGGAAATCGATCTACAAATTTAGAAAGGCATAACAAAGGTGCTTTCTATGGCTATATATACGAGTGCCCGGTAAAAGAAAGATATAGATATATAGAGATATATACTTGGGAGAATGGAAAAGAGGTGAAGCAATACAAAGATACTATGAGATTTCTATGGGATGGGTTTAGAGGATCTGTAGGAGTATGTTGTATCAAGGGATGTGTCGAATATGTTTTTATACAATGAAGGGGCTTAAGTCTTTTCGATGTGTGACACTGTCCGCACTATTATGTGGATATGTGATTTCCTCAGTAAATGTAATGTGGTTATCAACATACTCAATATGAATATATGTGTGGTTCTAGTTTTTACTTATATCTATATGGATTGGTTTCATATATATTTCATATGAGTGGGTGTAAACCCCTATGCATTTCCTTTCTGTTATGATTCAGATCTATGTTCTATAATGCTTTTCTTATTTGAATGAATACATTGGTCTAGAATCCCGTTCTGAGCTCTAAGATGAATGTATGGTTCATTTCCATTCTCTTCACTTAATTTTCTATCATAAATAATGAATTCTCACAAAAATCACATAAAGGAGGGGCTCAACACCCGCGCATGCCTTGGGTGAGTGCCTGAGACCTGTTGGGTGATAGTACGATGCATATGGGATTTTCTTGTTCTTTGGAAGGGTATAAAAATGAATACATCTTGGTTCTATTGTCGGGACCTATTTTTGAAGTTGTTGTGAGAAATGACATGCATCTTTATCTTTGTGATGTGTAATGATAGAGTGCATGACTTTAGAAAGTGTTGAAATGTGGTTCAAGAGCACGGAGGATGAGTTTTCTCAAAGATTCAATAATGGAACTAATTTCAGTGCACGTAGATGGGTAGAAGAGAAAATATACCATGAGCTATATGAGACATTCTTTTATTGCTTCCTTGTAGAAATTTATGAATGGATTTTAACATACGCATCCAGATCAAGCTAGTTCTATCGATTGCACATGTGGACCAAAGATGACTATCAGAGGTTATAGGATGTAGATCTGACTTGGATGCGTGCTATTGATCATTGGTGGAAGGGAGTGCTAGCCAGTTACACTTTAGAATATGGCATTTCAACGTATTCTTACCCAGAAGTTTCTAAGTTTGAGTTTCTGAGGGAGCCTAGACGGTCATTTTTGAGTGCTATTCCCTTAGCTATAAAGATCTTAGTCGTTAATTTGAGTTTAGAAGCATTCCCCATGGATTGCTAAGGTACTTTGAGAAATGGGAGAGGAAGCTAGGGTAGAGGAAGATGGCAGACATTAAGATTGAAAAGGAAAGGGAGGAGAGATGACTCAAGTATAACGAATCTCGTGAAAGGGAGATGACTAGACAACATGAGGTTGCAAGTGTGATAGATCTATGGAGGCAGACATTGTGAGAGGGTGTTAAAGTTCACACGGAGTACATGGTTCTTGAGTAGTCTGTGCTACCCCATCTTGGAAAGTATGGAAGAGAGGCCCCTTTAGCTTCAAATGATAGTTCATCACATGGAGAAAGAAGAGCCGTCTACGTGCATTTGAACCCCCTAGTGACCAACCCCTAGCACTTGGTTTTCTAAATCAAGGGAGAAGTATTGATAACAATTTTTGGTATCAATGGGAGGACCGTTCAGCACCCAGGAGGTATAATTTTTCATTGAACATCCATGGCTGCACATACCATCCCAGTTTTTGGAGAAATTTTTGGGCAAAGTGCAAGTACGCAAGGTTTAGGAAATGTGTTTGGGAGTGGTGTGGGATACACTTCTGGCAGTGGAGAAATCTCATAGACCATTGGTTCATAGTTCAGTGGAACATTGGGGACACTAAGCATGGCCACTTCAGGCCCATTTCCGGTTACAGGAGGATCTAGAGGTGGAACTGGTGGATCGGGAGGCACATGACCTAGTGGATCCAATGGATCTGGTGGAGGGAACATCAGAGGAAACACCAGAGGAAACTAAGGATCTGGATCAGGAAGATAAGGGCCTTAGCCACCTCCTCAAGTGTTCTTTGAGATGTCTTTACACTTTCCAGATTACCTAGGTATAGAGGATACTATAGAAAATGTGCACAATTGTGAATTACTATGGTGCGCAAAGCAAATCACTACCCCTGGAGCGGAAGGCAAGTTAGTTTTCAACAATGTTGCAAGGGCATGTGCATAGATGGTATATGAAGTATGACCCCTATCAGATAGTGGTAGAATATACCACATTGAAGAATTCCTTCCTAGTAGAGTTCCATATACCGAAGTTTGAGCTAGAAGAGCATCAACACTTTGAAGGAGATCTAGCAAGGAATGACAGAGAGTGTGTGGGAGTATGATGCATGGTTTAAAAATCTCTTGTCAAAACTATCATATGACATTCACCCTTCACAACATGCTCAATGGTTTTTTGGAGGGTTGATCACTCCATTTAGGAGGGCATTGTCACATAAAAAATTTACTGACCCGTGCGAGGATCTAGAGGCTGCCTTACGCACTAAAGTAGTTGGGAGCGTTGATACTAGTGTGAGCCATTTTTCGAAGGCTCAAATATCTACCATGGCCAAATAGTTAGAGAGGTTATCGAAAACTCTGCACATGAGACTTGTAGTGGTCTTTGGTGTGTGGATTGTGAAGTATAGGGGCATGCCAAGGATAGTTCCACCCGTAGTGAGTACGCACCATAGTAGTATATTGTGAAATCTATCACTAGGACCATGATGCGAGTAGATTTCCCTTATTACAAATGCATAATATGGAAGAATGTGTCTTTCTACTATAAGATTTACACTGTACAACCCATGATACTAAGCATTATAGGCTTATTGAACAAATTCATGAGGCTATTGATCATGGTGTGCACTAGACCAGCCTTGCTAGTAGTTCCGAGGAAGATGATCACTGTTATGAAGGATGTGTGTATGGAGGGGCATGTGAGAGAGGTTCGTATGAGAGGATTCCATGGTCACAGTAACCACGGAAGAGGAAGAAGTGAGTTCCCACAAGGAACTTGCTATAACTGTGGATCTATAGAACATTATAGGCATGAGTGTCAGATTTATTGTAGTGCTCATGGTGCGAGAAGAAGCATAAGTATGAGGAGTGCCCTGAGTTGTTTGAGCACATTTAGCCAATGAGTATCGGAAGGAAAAAGGCACTGGGATGGTGAGTATAAAGAATTCGACACATAGTGGATGCCTAGAGTGGCACGTGAGTTAGGGTTAGAACCTATTTTGGTGACAACATGAGTAGAATTCTGTGTATGCAAAGGAAGTACCAAGGAAGTACCAAAGAAGATGCCACACATCATAGTAGAGCGTGATAGGTGTTGCATGCAAACCTTCCCCCATAGCATTGACTATGAAAAAGAAATCACACCTGAATGTAGTTTTGGATGGTTCGCTCTTGAGTAACATATTGATTGACATGAGAGCAGAAGTCAATGTTCTTACATTGGATGCCTGACATCAAATGGGAAGGCCCACATTATAGCCATCTTCGAATGTGCTATATATGGAAAAAAACTAAGGCAATGCCCATTAGAGTATTAAAGGATGTAGTGATCACCATTTAGGGGGCCAAGTTTACTGGAGACTTCAAAGTCTTGGTGCTCACCGAGGCAAACAATTTTCCAGCATTGCTTGGGTGCCCATGGTGTTATAAGAACAACGTTGACCTAAGGTTCAACAAAGGATATATCAGTTTCAAGAACAAGGAAGAATGGGTCATCATCCCTTTGATGGATGGGAAGTTGGTGCCTTACACTAAACCTTTGGGAGAAGAGGTCCTTGATATAATTTATGTGTGCTCCATCAGAGACCCGAGAGATAATTCACCCTATAAAAGGAGTTATCCAATTTGAGGATGCTCAAGTCTGTGAGTGATACAACAAGCATGGCATGTGATAATTGGGTGCATAGGACCTATGAGTTAATTGGGTGACAATTGAGGGGGTTTGTAACAAGAGTGACCAAGGTGCGCTCACTCAAGTGCCTAGGAGGAAAGAAGTTGCCAAGTTACTCTGGAGGAGCATACCCTAAAATTTTCTTACGGGACATGGAAGCTTAGTGGAGGAGTGAGGATGAAAGAAGGGGGATGTTGAACTATATCCTTCTCAAGAATGTAGCACAATGGTGGGCTACACACCATGAGAGTCTTTTAGAATGGTGTGAAGTGAGAATTTCCTTCTTTTTCATATTCTCTAGAAGCAATGCGCCCATTGTCATCCAAGAATATCATGGCAAGGAGCCCGCCTCGCTCCACATCCAAGCTTGTGAGAAGGCCTGGATAGGAGGCACAGAGGCCTTTCCACCATCATTATGGGTGCATAAGTTGTATTCCACACTACAAGGTTGTGTGCACGCATGGTATATCCACTTAGAAACACACTGCCAGATGGGAAATTGGTAAGAGATGACAACTGATCTCATCCAAGCTTTTGAATATCGGAGCACAAAGCCATTAGTGGATAAGGCATTACAAGTTATCAAGCACCTTACGATGGGGGATAGTGCCATGGAAAAAGACATGCTACTAGATTTTCTAGGTGAGCCCATTTTAGAGGCATGCTTAGATAAAGATGAATATGAGAAGATACAAATTAAGCACATGTCCATAGAAAAGGAAAAATGAAAGATGGTTTATGTCATAGATGGTGAAGAGATCAAAATTCTAGATGTTAACTACTCTATAGGTATGCATGATGTTATAGATAGCACTAATGAAAGGATACACGCCTACCATGAGCCCCTAAAAATGAAGAAGGTTAACATTGGGTCAGAAGTAGAACCCAAGGAAGCTATCATTGGAGACTATTGGTTAGAGAAGGAGGTCTCAAAGATCATTGATCTGTTATGTGAGTTCCAATATTTGTTCCCACGTGGGTATCATGAACTTAAAGGCATCCACCATTCCTTGGGGGAGATGAGGATAAAATTGAAGGAAGGTGTGCACCAAATTTAGAAGAGGCCATATTGGATGAACCCAAATTTGTGTGTACGGGTCAAGGAGGAGATAGAAAAAATGGTAGCGTCAGGTATCATTGAGGTTGTTGAAGAGTCAGAATGGATAAGCCCAATGGTCATCAACATCAAGAAAGATGGGAGGATAAGGATCTATGTTGACTACAAGGACCTGAATGTAGTATGTGTCATTGATCCCTTCCCAACCCCATTTACTAAAGAAATCTTAGAGGGAGTGGTGGGCGTGAATTCTACTCTTTCATGGATGGGTTCTCAGGGTACCACCAGGTGAGGATTACAAAGGAAGACTAGAGAAAGATAACTTTTTCCACTGAATGGGGAAGTTTTTCCTATACGGTCATGCCTTTTGGATTGAAGAATACACATGCTATGTTCTCATGCATTGTAGTATAAGCCTTTTAGGACTTCATCCATAAATTTCTTTAGGTCTATTTGGATGATTGGACTATGTATGGTCTAGTCAAAGACCATTGTGATAACTTAAGAATAATGTTTGAAAGGTGTCAATAGTTGAGAATATCCCTCAACATCAAGAAGTGTGTCTTTGCTACCCCATTTGGAACCTTATTGGGGCATATCATATGCAAGGAAGGCTTACTAGTAGATCCCGCCAAGGTTGCAATCATTGTGGGTTTAGGGGAGCCTACTAGCCAAAGCGCCATGCACGGATTCCTTGGGCATACATGTTACTATAGGAAGTTCATCAAGGGATATGCCAAGATCACTATGCCCTTGGAGGAATTTCTTAGACACAAGAGTTCCTTTCATTGGGGAGAGGCATAGCAGAGGGCATTCAAAACTTTGAAGGATAGGCTTGTCACAACACCCATACTCCATTTCCCCATTTGGGATAAGCCTTTCCATGTTCATGTGGATGCCTCTAGTACAACTGTTGGAGCAGTACTGGCACAACCTGGTGAAGGGATTATTGACCATCCCTTGTGTTTTGCAAGTAGAAAGTTAACATCAGCGAAAAAAATTACACCACTATCGAGTGTGAAGCACTATCCATGATTTATGTGCTGCACAAGATTAGGAAATATCTACTGACAACACCATTTATATTCTACACAGACCACATGGCATTAAAATAATTAGTAAACAAGCCCATTTTGTAAGGGCACATATGTCGATGTGTCTTGCTATTCCAAGAATTTGAGTTCTGATTGTTGTCAAGCCGGGGTAGAGTAATTCTAGACTCGATCACTTGTCTAGATTTGACTCAGGAGAGGACACACAAAGCATTGAGGATAGCATGCTAGACATGAAGCTATTTAGGTTGTGGTGCACACCCTCAGACTTAAAGGATATTGCGGTGTTTCTCAAAATAGGTGTGGTGCCAGAAGGGATGAAAGCATTAGAGAGGAAGAAGTTAGCCATATGCACCGCACCCTACATGCTAGTTAATGGTGATTTATAATAGCTAGGATGTGATGAAGTGTTACACGATGTGTGCTAGAACATGAGCACCTAGCTATTATGGAGGAGGTGCATGGAGGAAGTGCAGGTGGACATTATGTAGGGGATGCCACTGCACATAAGATATTACAAGATGGGTTATGGTGGGAGACCCTATATCAAGATTGCAAAGAGTATTGCAAGGCATGTGATCATTGTCAGCACCTTGGAAAACTAGGGTGGAGGGATGAAATGCCTTTGCACCCTATTCCAAGTACAGATCCATTTGAAAAGTGGGCCATAGATTTTTAGGTCCCATTTTTCCAGCCACACATAGGATGGTAGCATGCTATGTCATCACTTTCATGGACTATTTGACAAGATGGGTAGAAGCAACGCCTACCAAGGATTGTATAGTGGCTACAAAAGAGCCGTGTTTCTATGGGAAAATATTATTACAAGGTATGGATTCTGTTGAGCTTAACTAGTGATAGGGGTACACATTTCCTAAATGAGACCATCAGGATTCTATTAGCATAGTTCATGGTGGCTCATCATAAGACTACCCCTTACCATCCATAAGAAAATGGGACTACTAAGGCATTTAATAAAATACTGAGTCATACCCTGACAAAAATTTGTGACGTTGGTAGACAAGATTGGGATGAAAAAGTATCAACAGTTCTATGGGCATATAGGACAACCTACAAGAGGTTGAATAAAGCCACACCATTCCAATTGGTGTTTGGCGCGAAGGCTGTCCTACCCATTGAATTCATGTTACCTTCTCTACGTATAGTGCGTGTAGGAGGATTGGCCGATGAACAAGCACTGGAGGAAAGGATTGACAAATTGATGAAATTAGATGAGAGACGATCATTGGCCAGGTGGAGTAAAAAGGCTGAAAAGGCTAAACAAAAAGCATGGCATGATCACCACATCAAAAACAAACAATTTGAGGTTGGGCAGATGGTATTGTTATATGATTGAAAGTTTCGTGCCATCCATAAAGTTGAAATTCCATTGGTTTGAGCCCGATATCATCTCAGAAATCCTTGATTAAGGTGCGTACGATTGAGAGCGTTGGATGGGATGAGATTTTCTTGGTGTTTGTAATAAGGAAATATTGCCAGTTAGTTTAGAAACTTCCCTTTATGCAATTTCCTTTCTTGTGTTTCCATTTCTCATTGTTTGTTTTGCTATTTATTTTGTGCCTTGGTTTCAAGTAACCACATTAATTTTTGAAGGTTATGCATGTGCAAAGGACTGCACATCTATTTTAGTGTGGGGTGGAGTGATGTGAAGTATAGGCCCGTAATACAAGTTGAAATGGCGAGAAGTTGCGGTGAATGGCCCGGTTTATGGATAAAAATGTGTAGGGATAAAGGAAGTGCATGGAAGAAGAGGTGGATGAAAAGGTTGATGTCGGGTAAGACTTCAGAGAAACCACATACATAGGAGGAAGAAGTGCAGGAATAACACGAGGTAGGTGAGAGCAAAAATCAGGTGGACAGAAGAAGTGCCTTTAGTGCTGTTGACATGCGCGTAAGGGTCTTCTGTCAGGATGGATTTTTTACACACAAGAAGGATATAGAATATTTTATGCAAGATTGTTGTGAGAGTGAAGGTGCGTAAGGCCAGCTTGGTGAAAAATCCACATTTAGTGTTAAGTATGGTGGTAGGTAAAATAACATTTAATGCTTTGGAAAGAAGGAAAAGCTATAAATAAGAAGTCAGGAACTTCATTATTTTACCTTGCATTTATGAAGTGAAAATATCTCTCATGAACTAGGGCATCCAAAGGCGATCATGACGAAGAAAAATATAATAAATCTAAGAGGACGTGACTAGAGTAGATCTGCAAACTAGTAGGAAAGGAGTACACGGGTGTGGAGGAAGTTGTTGAGAAGCACCATCTTATGGAAGAATTGTTCCAGTTAGGGTTTGATGGCTAGGGCATGGTGTTAGGAGGGTTTCTTCACAAGATTAAGTCTTGGGGTTAGATAAAGTTATAGAGCGAGAGAAAGGATAATACATTTGAAGTGTAACCAAACCTAAAGAATGACACCAAATAAAGCAACCATATCACCTAAAAAGAATAAGGGAAAGGGCAAGGGGAAGAAAATGACTGCCGTTGTAAGCACAAATGAAGAGTGGTACGCAGAGATGCAATACCCAGATGGGGTATTGCTAGGAAAAGAATGGGAGTCTCATTTGTGGAAAATGACTATGAGTGACTATAATCATCACACCAACATGACAGAGAAATAAATGGCTTTAGAGTTGGTTCACCCAACAAACAAGAGGACACCAGAGGGCATGCCCATATACAATGATGAAGTAAAAGTTAAATTAGAGAAGGCAGGGTTACTACAACTTTACGAATTACCCTACTTTGGAAAACCTGAGCACCTCTATTAGTGGCTAATGGCACACATTCACGAAGACCATTTTTATTTCATGGGGTGTAAGATGCGCATAAATCCCAGTTGATTTCCAAGTTCATAGGCCTTATCTGTGAGGGGGTATAACATTGATGATGACCTAAGCGACAAAGAGGCCATCAAGGAAACAATAGCCGAGTATGACTAAAAGAAAGGATTGTCATACTTTCACATCATAGAGATCTAAGACCCCATAATGAGGATGGCCGTGTGCTTGGTAACCAAGCTCAATGATCAAGAAAGATGGAATCAAGTGAACAAGGCATGGCTAAACATATTCCAGAAAATATCTGAGGGGACCATCTACAACTTGTTCGCTTTGAATGTGGATGAAATCATTAGTTGTGCACAAGAAGGTGAGAAGAAAATATTTGGAAATGTCCTCCTCACAATTGTTTTCTCGAGATCAAATTTCTCGATGGGTTGGAAAATTTTGTTTGGGAGTACGAGAAGAGGATCCTTACTTGCGAAGAGGTTCGCGAAATATGCTTTTGAGACCATGATAACCAATCACAAGGTGCGCTTAGAGAAGTGGTAAAAGCGTATGAGAGATGTGCTTAGGGTGGAATGGAGGATTCTAGAGAATTTACGGGTAAGTGCAAAGAAGTTGGGGGGACAAAAAGGGGGTCATAAGTGGACGTCATATTGTAAATAACAACATAATATCAACTTGTAGGGATTATTAACAATACATACACTCAAATTTAGAAAAAATTATATTAATATGAATCGTAGCATCCGAATCTAGTTTCTAAAATACTATTTTTTTTTTAAAATGGACAAGATTAGCTATATTAAACACTCAAAATTCAATGACTTGGTATTTTTTTAAAAACGCCTATAAAATTATAGTCCGTTTGCCCACGATTTGGATGACCAAAAATTGATATATATTTTTCTCCTTTGGTGAGAAGTTAGATGCCACTATCTATCTTGGGATGGATTTTATTTTTTATTTTTTTGAGTAATATTTTATTTTTTATGATTTTTTCCGTGAAAGTGGTATGAAAACATAAAGAAAACAGAGCACTTTCCATTTGCCTGCCATAACTTCATCAAAAATATTGAAATCAAATAATTTTTTTTTAACATGTGTATAATTTCACCACGGTTGGGATGGTATAAGTTTTATCACATTCTAATAAGTGAAACAAAATTTACAGTCTTAAACCTAGACATAAACATTCACGGGAAAAAGTGTCTTAAAGACCTACTATTAGTAAAAAATTATAAAATGATATTTATCCTATTCTATTCACTTTAAAATCAGTATTTATACAAAGCTAACAGTCTCCCCTACACAATGGTACCATTTTTATGACATATTTTTTACTTTTTGGCATGGTTCAAGTCCGTGGAAGACTAAATTTGATGTTTTGCTGTTTTTAATGTAAAATTCAGGATTTGATGTCCACTTAATTGTCCCCCAACTTGGTGCACTTACCCTTACCCATGCTCGTGAAGGGAGAAACACAATTGCGCAGTGTATCAACACTTCTGCATTGGTAGATTTAGGTTGAAAAATGACACAATGAGAACCTAGTGCAAGACTCCCTTCTCCTTCACCGTGCAATACTTCTTAGTGGGGGTGAATAGGATCAAAGAGGCCTAGAGACTAAGGTTTGACCTTAGTAAGGTGAATAAAGACCACAGAGAGCTACGCATGAAGTTAGTCTACCCCAAGAAGCACACATACGTGGAGAGATATGTCTCCCATGAGATACAAATGATGATGCCTGTAACATTGCCAATCAATGGAAGGGTTGCGAAAGGATATACATTTGCATAAGGTCAAAATTTGAAAAGGGCGCATACTTGGAAAATAATGTATCCATCCTTAAGGACCCCACAGAAGAAAGAAGCCCATGCCAAAGAAGAGGGAAAGAGAAGAGGTGCAGAAAGCACCAAGTGTTCAGATTACACAAGGGGTAAGCGTCATTGGGAGACAAGTGCTAATCTTAGTACTTAAGCATAGAGAAAAAATTCCCCAATGAAAGGAAATACTCTAGAAGAAGAAGTGCTAGAGCATGAAGAACCCATCACTCAGGAGAAGTCACCAGAGGAGGAGGAAAAGGAAGTAGAATCTCCTATCAGGAAGAAGTAGAAGGTGACAAAGGAGGATGAATTGGAGGGTACAAAGAGCTTGGAGGCCTATAGAGGTGAAAGAGATGATGATGATGATGATGAACTTGAGGTAGTTCAAGGCCCTCCCATATTTGAAGTACATGACTCGAAGGAGGAAGGAGAGGAAGAAGAAAATGAGTACATCTTTGTCAAGAGGAAGAATGACAAGGAAGAGGAGGATACTCAAGACAAAGGGGTAAGTGAAGAAATTACAAAAGAAAAAAGGACCCCAAGCCTCACAAAGGAACAGGTAGATGAGGCCGTAGAGAAATAGGTAGTAAAAATCATTGAAGACTTGGTAGAGAAAGAGATGAAACATAGCGCAAACATAGTGATGAAGGAAGAAGAGGAGGAGAGAAAAGAACAGAATATGGCAACATGGGAGGAGATCCTAGTTTGGTTGTAAGATTTCCTAAGGTCACGCGCATGGGGAGAAAGAGCACATAAGCATCACAAGTTCAGAGGATGGGCTACATTGATGATCCAAACAAGGTGTTGCATGCGCAATTTCAAAGCACCATGCCAATGGAGCAACTCTTAGCTATGACATCATTTGATGAGGAAGGTGCATACCCTCGAACAAGGAAAATGATTTCTTGGGAATTTGAGTCCCACATTGATGAGCCAGAATTCAAAGTAAGCCAAGGGGAAATAATGAAGGTACCGGAGTCAAAAGGAGACAACCCCTTGGTAAATGCTCAATGGCTATTAGATGAAAAAATCTGCAATGTGCTGAATAAGGTTTTGGTTGAAGTAGAAGCCAAGATCTTTAGGAGGAATGACAGGGTGAAGTTCCTAGAGGAAAAACTAGAGAAGAAGGAAGAAGAGCTCAAGGAAAGAACCAAGGACTTAAATTGGGAGGAACTAATCAATGCTCAACTAAGGCATGAGTTAAAAGAAGAGAAGGAAAGGGTGCATGAGGTTTACAAGAAATTAGAGATGATCACAAATGCCATTATCTTGAAGCATCTAGATCTAACACCACCAGTGAAGAAGTATGGATCCACCCTAGAGTGCCTAGAGGACTTGACTCGTGTCCTTACAATGGAAAGGTGACCACTGGCCTTGGAGTTTACAGAGGAGGCATCGACGTACAAAGAGAAGGAGGACAAGATGAAGGTTATGGCAATTATTGCTTAGTACAAGAAAGTCCTCACTAATGTGAAATCCACCACCCAAGTCACTGAGGCTGCCTATGAAAACTGCACCGATAGAGATAGAGTTGCGAGAATTCTAGTCGCCACTCATGAAGCAGAGCTCAAGGAGTTCCAAGATAAGAACAAGGGGAATAGAGTGGAACGTGACATAATTCTAGCCAAGGTTGAGAAGAAATTAGAGGCTATTGAGACCTTCATGGGCTGAATCAAAACCGGATGAAGGATTTATATCCCCATATCACTCGAAGAAGGACGAATGCACTTGAGGATTTTGGAAAACAATAGAGGGGATCATTGAAATAATGAATACCCAAGGAGAAGGGCTAATATTTGAAGAAGTGAGTGCCCTAGTCAGTGACCTTTGTCAACAGCCACGAGAATGAAGTCACTTCTGGAATAAGTTGGAGGAATCTTTGGATGAAAGATTTCCCTCTCCTCTTGCAGAAGTAATCATAGTTTCCCCATTATTTCATTCTTCCCCAAATTCTTCATTCCTTTATTCTTTCTCTAAACTATTCAAGGACAATCATTCTTTATTCATTGAGAAGATGTTCTCAAGGGAAGAGAACAGGCGTAGTGTGGGGTGATGTTGGGCCCCTAAAATATTGACTAAGTATAAGAAGGTGCATGGGCACACAAGGCCTATTTGAAGAAGGGCACGCAAGGAGAAAGCGCACAGGACAGGGTTTTAGGATGGTTTAGTAGAACCAGTGGCATGCGCACAAGGCAAAGAAAAGTTTTGGGACTTAGCCATATTTGGAATATTGGGTAGAACATGAGGAAAGCATGACTTGGCTACACATGCGGAGTGGATAAGGTGCTAACCTAGTAACTTGGTGCCCACAAAAGGAATATACCTTGTGATAGAAGATTCTAGAAGGTCATCATGGCGAAGGATGGAGAGCTTGCATATGAAGGAGCATGCTCCCATGGAGGACCACTTGGACACATGGAAATTGATCTACAACTTCAGAAAGGCATGGCGGTGCTTGTTGAGGCTATATATACAAGCGTTTGGTAGAAAAAATATATAGATATATAGAGATATATACCGGGAGAATGGAAAAGAGGCGAAGCTATACAAAGATATTGTGAGATTTTTATGGGATGGGTTTAGATGATCAGTAGCAGTATGTTGTATCAAGGGGATGGGTCGAATATTTTGTTTTTACTATGAAGGGGCTTAATTTCATTTTGATGCATGACACCTGAGTCCGCACTATTATGTGGATCTATGATTTCCTTAGTAAATGTAAGGTGGTTATCAACATACTCAATATGAATATATGTGTGGTTCCAATTTTTACATATATATGTATGGATTAGTTACATATATATTTCATATGAATGGGTGTAAACCCCTATGAATTTCTTTTTCGTTATGATTCGATCTATAATTTGTAATGCTTTTCTTATCTAAATGAATACATTGGTCTAGAATCCATTTCTTAGCTATAAGATTAATGTATGGTTCATTTCCATTCTATTCCCTTAAGTTTCTATCATATATAATGCATTCTCACACAAATAACATAAAGGAGGGGCTCAAAGCCCACATGTGCCTTAGAGAGCACCCGGTGCCGCCATTTGGGTGATAGGCCAATGTGAATGGGATTTCCTTGTTCTTTGGAAGGGCATGAAAATGACTACAAAGAGGGAAGTGTGTAGAGGTGTATAAGGTCTTAACGAAAACCAAGGAAGATCATAAGATAGTTCATGATGATCTAAGTGGTGTTCTACTTTTAGAGAGATAGGTCATTTGACCGATCAACTTAGTGAAGAAGCCTAAAAAGGTAGATTTGAAGAAGATAGAAGAAAGGAGAGATGAATAGGTGTCATCATCAATTATTGTGGAAACATTCTATAGGTGAAAAAAGTTATGTGGTTGAGTTGGTGCTTATTGTTGAGGTGTGGAGCCTATTTTGGGTATCTCAAATCAAGTATTAAAGTATTGGATTTTGAAAAGTTAAGTTTGGAACTTCAGAGCATTATGTAGTTATCTGCTATGACATTGTTGTGCCATTCTTTGTTAATATGCTATTAATTGGATGTTAACATCATGAAATTTTTTTCCAGCCATGGGAAGTCGAAAGGTTGCGACTTTCAAACTTCTAGGGTCGTCTTTAGGAATTCATAAAAGGATTGTAATCCTATAAATAGAGGTTTAATGATATCTTGAGTCTTAGTGATCAAGAGGTGATCAAGGTTAAGTAATTGGGTGTCAATTGTGGTTTAGATGTGGTTTGACATCTTTGGAATTCTGTTGTGAGTAATTGAGAGAAGATAGTGAGAGTTGTTTTACTCTTGTTGATAATAAAAACTGAGCAAGTTCTTGGTGGACGTAGCCCACATTGGGTGAACCATGTTAAATCTTGTCTTGTCTTTTTGAGTTCATAATTGAGAGAAGACTGTGAGAGTTGTTTTACTCTTGTTGATAATAAAATCTGAGAAAGTTCTTGGTGGACCTAGCCCACATTGGTTGAACCATGTTAAATCTTGTCTTGTCTTCTTTTGTGCATTATTTATTTATGTTGTTATATTTTTGCTAGTATAATTTTGCTATATAGTTTCCTCCGATGTGATTTGAGGAATTGTTTCCACATATATTTTTTCTAATTCCTAACAATTGGTATCATAGCTTTGGTGGTTCTTTGCTGAAGTGGTAAATCAAAGGGAAAGTTTAGCTTGAGTGGGAGCTATGGCGAGACTAGGGTAGATTGGGGGTTGAGAAGTTCAATGGGCGAGAACATTGGTTTGTTGAAGAAGATGCAAATGGAGGATTACTTATATCAAAAGGACCTCCATGTTCCTTTAGCTGGAAAAGCAAAGAAACCTACAACCATGTTGGATGAGGATTGAGAGTTGTTGGATAGAAAGGTACTCGGGGCAATTCATTTATGCCTTACATCTTTGGTTGCTTTCGCATATTGCAGAGAAGACCATGGAAGGTCTCATGAGTGCATTGGGGAAGTTATATGAAAAATCTCCGCATCTAATAAAATATTTTTGATGAAAAATTTATTTAATATGAAGATGTCTAAGAATGGTTTAGTTGCTAATCATTTGAATGAATTTAATACAGTTGTGAGTATTTTAAACTTGATAAAAATTGACTTTGATGATGAGGTCAGGGCTTTGTTGATTTTGTGCTCCTTGCCAGATAGTTGGGACAACTTGGTTATGGCTGTAAGTAATTCAATCTCTAATAATTCAAATCTGAAGTTTGAGGATGTAATAGATGTGATCCTAAGTGAGGAAATATGAAGGAAGAGCACTAGAGATTCTTCTACTTCTAGAAATGCTTTGACGGTGGAGAGTAGAGGGAGACAAAAGAACAAAGGGAAAGGTAATCGTGGGAAGTTGAATGATCGTGGAAGGTCAAAGTCCAAGAGTAAGTTAGAATGTTGACACTGTGGGAAGATTGGTCATGCTAAGAAATATTGCTAGGCTCTTCAGGATAAGAAGAACAAGAAGGAAGAAACTAAAGAGGTAAATTTGGCAATAGGTGATGTTTATCGGGATACCTTAATTCTTTCTTTAGATAATATTGCTAAAGCTTAGGTGTTAGATTCGGGGCTTCTTTCCATGCCACCCCACATAGACATTACTTTACTGATTTTGTTTAAGGTTATTTTGGACATGTATATCTTGGTGATGATGAACTGTGCAACATAGTAGGGAAAGGTTGTGTTCGGGTAAAAATGTAGAATAAGAACACATGACCACTTAAGGATGTCGGGCATGTGCTTAAGTTGAGGTGAAACTTGATACCAATGGGTTAATTGGGTAGTTATGGGCATGTACGGTTAGTTTTACAACAAATTCTTGGAAGGTTACCAAGGGAAATCTTGTGGTTAAGAGGTAAGAAAACCGGTACTTTGTATTTAACCAAAGTGGTGTTGATTATTGCAATTTAGTTGTTGTAGATAGAGATGTAACTATATGGAACCAGATACTTGGTAATATGAGTCATAAGGGCATGCAGATTATAAAGGAGAGGTTGCTTGGATTAAAGGGGTTATATTTGGACTTCTGTGAGGACTGTGTTTATGGGAAATAGAGGCGGGTGATATTCCTCAAGGTTGGACCTACTAGGAAGGAGGGTAAGTTGGAGTTAGTGCATATAGATGTATGGGGGCTAGCTAAGGTAAACTCTATTGGTGGTTCATGTTATTATGTCACTTTCATTGATGATGAAACTAGAAAAGTTTGGGTATATTGCATTAGAAAGAAATTTGATGTTTTTAAAAATTTTAAAATATGGAAAGCCTTGGTGAGAGAATGAAACAGGTCTCAATGAAATGTTTCAAGTCGATAATGGAGAGGAATATTACAGCAATGAATTTCTTGATTACTATTCGGAAAATTGGATCCACAGCAAAGAATGGTTCAAAATACTCCACAAGAAAATGGAGTATTAGAGAGAATGAATAGGACAATCATGGAGCGAGCTAGGTGCATGAGGTTACATGCGGGGCTGCCACTCATGTTTTGGGTGGAAGAGGTAAGTACAACTATTTATCTGATTAACAGAGGACCCTCTATGGCTTTGGATGGAGGTATACCTGAGGAGGATTGGTTTGGTAAGAAAATTGATTACTCATTTGTTAGAGTATTTGGATGTGAGGTATTTTTCACATTGATAAAGAAGATAGGACAAATTTAGAGGCTAAGTCGAGAAATGCACCTTTGTTGGTTATGGTGAAGATGACTTTGGTTTCCGTGTTTGGAGTCTTAAAGATAAGAAAATATTTCGGTCTAGAGATATTGTCTTTAATGAAAAAATCATGTATAAAGATTAGTTGCAGGAATAGAAAGAGGAATCAAAGAAAGAATACACAGTGTTAGAGGACATTGTGGAAATCAAGGTGTCTAAGGGGCTTGTTTAGGTACAACATGTTCCGACATGACAACAGTTCAGTACCTACTCATCAAGAACCCTAAAATCTTGAGGTGAGAAGGTATTCTAGGGTAAGAAGGGAACCTGAATGATTTACTCCATATTTGAATTATTTATTGCTCACTGATAGTGGAGAGATAGAGTGCTTTGAGGAAGCAGTGCAGGTGGATGCTAGGAAGAAGTGGGAGTAGGCCATGGATGAAGAGCATAGATTTCTTATGGAAAACTAGACTTGGGATCTGGTGGAGCTACCCAAGGGAAAGAGAGCATTACAAAACAAGTGGGTGTATAGAATCAAAGAGGAAGATGGAGGCAAGTAACGATACAAGGCTTGATTGGAGGTCAAGGGATTTGCATAGAAGAAAGGTATAGACTTTGATGAAAATTTTTCTCCTGTTGTTAAAATGACTTCTATCAGGAATGTTCTTGGTTTAGTTGTAATAGAAGACTTGCACTTAGAACAGTTGGATGAGAAGACTGCATTCCTTCATGGTGAGTTGGAGGAGGAATTATACATGTAACAACCATAGGGTTATGAGGTCAAAGGGAAGGAGAGGTTAGTGTGCAAATTAAAGAAGAGCTTGTATGGCCTAAAACAAGCTCCACGACAATGGTACAAGAAGTTTGACAGTTTTATGCAGATCGGGGTTACTTCAAGTATCACTCAAACCATCATGTGTACATCAAGAAGTTTCTTAATGGTAGTTATATTATTATGTGCCTGTATGTGGATGATATGCTTGTTGCAGGGAAGAACATGCAGGAAATAAAGGTACTCAAGAAGCAACTAGGTGACTCCTTTGCTATGAAGGATTTGGGGGCAACAAAACAAATCCTTGGTATGAGAATAACTCAGAACAAGAAGGAGAGGAAGCTAGTATTATCTCAAGAAGAGTACATAAAGAAGGTCTTAGAGAGGTTTAATATGTAGGATGCTAAACCGGTTGGTACTCCTTTGGAAGGTCACTTTAAATTATCAAAGGAGCAAAGTCCCAAGACTGAGGAGGATAGAATCCATATGTCCAAGGTATTGTACTCATCAACAGTTGGTAGTTTGATGTATGCTATGGTATGCACTAAGCTAGACATTTCCCATGTAGTGGGAGTAGTGAGTAGGTTTATGAGTGATCCAGGTAGAGAGAATTGGCAGGTAGTAAAGTAGATCCTTTGGTACTTGAGAGGGACCAAGGGAGAAGAATTGTGTTTTAGTGTATTAGACACTACATTATGTGGCTATGTAGATTTAGACATGGCAGGAGATTTGGATAGTAGGAGGAGCATGATAGGTTATGTATTTACGGTTGGTGATACAATGGTGAGTTGGATTTCACAGTTACAAAAGGTTGTGGCTTTCACAACCACGAGAGGCAAACAAGGAGATAATTTGGCTACAACAATTACTTGATGAGTTGGGTCCTAAGCCAGAATTTGGGAGACAACACGGTGATATTTAGAGTGATATTCATTTGGTGAAGAACTCTGATTTCCACTATAGGATGAAGCACATTTAGTTGAGATATCATTTCATCAAGGTAGCTTTGGAAGAAGATAAGTTGAAGCTGGAAAATATTCATACTAGTCAAGAATCCTACGGATATGATGACCAAGGTGGTCACAAGGGAGAATTTGAAGTTGTGTTCAACTTTGATTAGATTTCATGGTTGATAATGAAGCGTTAATAACTTTTCTCAAAGTGGAAAAAATATCCAAGTGGGAGATTTTTGGGGTGTGGAGCCTGTTTTTAGGTCTTCTCGAATCGGTGTTAGAGTGTTGGAGTTCGAATGGTTAAGTTTGGAAACTTCGGGAGCATTATGCGGTTGTCTTAGGTGTTAGGGTATCTTGAAGATATCTTGAGTCTTAGTGATCAAGAGGTGATCAAGAGTGAGTGATCAAGGTTAAGTAATTGGGTGTCAATTGTGGTTTAGATGTGGTTTAGCATCTTTGGAATTTGTTGTGAGTTCATAATTGAGAGAAGATTGTGAGAGTTGTTTTACTCTTGTTGATAATAAAATCTAAGCAAGTTCTTGGTGGACGTAGCCCACATTAGGTGAACCACGTTAAATCTTGTCTTGTCTTCTTTTGTGCATTATTTATTTATGTTGTTATATTTCTGCAAATATAATTTTGTTATATAGTTTTTGCTTCTTTGTGATTTGAGGAATTATTTCTGCATATTTGTTCTCTAATTCCTAACACTTATTTATCTAGGGGTTGGTTCTCCTTATGGGGTTAGTGCCTCATTAAATTTAGGGGTTGGTGATCCTTTTAGGGTTGGGACTCTACTAAATTGTTAAGGGTTGGTGCTCTTTATTGGGTTGGTGGTCAACTAAATTTGATTCATTTCTGTATAGGAAATTTTTTCCAAGATGTGTTTTAGTGGGTTTTCTTCCCTTGAGGGTTTCCCACTTATATCTAGTGTTCATGTGTTCTTATGTTAATTTTCTTATGTGTATGGTTGTAACAATGCTTAACTAATTCATGTTGTTTAAGTTGAATTAAATGTGTTGAATGATAAATACATAATTGAAGTAAAAGGTTTTAAGGTCTCACTAATTCACTCCTCTCTCAATAAGTGTGCTTCCAATAAACACTACTCCCTTACATGGAAAATAAGAAAGTGAAAATCACCATGGACTATAGTAAAAACAACGAGGTAATTTTGGGATTCTTGCATGCATACATTGATCTTACGAACCGACCAAAAGAGAGTTTTTTCTCTCATCCCCCATCCTTCATTTTCCTTCGAATAAAAATGGATCTTATTCCCCCCTCTCAATATTTTGAAATGTATGAAGTAAAGGAGGAACTGTCAAAATTCCCCTACACCTTTGGAGTTTGAAGAAGGAAATGCCTCTTTAATAGAAGACATGATTGATATTAACATTAGAATAGACACAAACCATAAGATTTTGAATCTTGGTTCTTTGATATCTAGTAGGGAAGTGGAGGTGAAAACTAAAATTCTTAGGGATCATGTATGCGCCTTTGCATTCACCTATAAGGACATGTCGAGTCAACCCAAGTGTTAGGTTTCACAACTTGGTAGCCAAACCAAATGTCAAAACCATCAAGAAAAAGTCAAGACTAATTAATCCAAAGGTCACTTTAATGGTGAAAGTGGAGGTGATGAAACTCATATATCTAGGGTTTATAAAACCATTTTCTTACTTGATATGGTTATTCTACATCATTTTGGTCCTAAGAAAAATGATAAGATCAAAATTTGTATTGAATTAGAGGATATTAACAAGGCTTGTCTAAAAGATGATTTCCCATTACCATATATAGATCTCACTATTGATGCAACTGTTGGATATGAGTTATTGTCCCTTATGGATGCATTCTTGGGATAAAATCAAATAAGGATCTATAATGAACATCAAATTAAAATTACTTGTACTACACCATGGGATACCTTATGTTACACAATCATGCCTTTCAATATGGAAAATGTCAACACTAATTACTAGAGAGAAATGAATTACATATTCCATGACCTTATCCATAGAATCATTAAAACATATGTGGATAACCTACCAATAAATTCTAGAAATAGGGGCAATCATCTTTAAGTACTTTGTATTATTATCTCTCGCTTAATCAAACATGGTGTCACCTTGTACCCTAAGAAGTATGCCTTTAAAGTCACAAGAGAAAGCTCTGGATTACATCATTTCCGCAAGGAATGTATGTAGAACCTACAAAAAGTGTGTAGTTCTTGAGATGAATCCACCCACGGATGAGTCTAATATTAGGTTTTTATTGGGTAAAATTGGGGCAAATGGAAGGTTTGTCCATGACCTCACCTAAGATATAGATAACATCAATGGTCTACTAATTAAATCATATTTAAATACTTAGATGAAGGAATGCAGGATGCATTCAAATCAGTAAAATTATTCCTTCCTTCCACACCCACACTTATGCCACCTAAGTCCATTCATCCTTTAATTATTTATTATAGGGCCACAAATGTGTTAATTTCATATATGTTGACACAAAAATACAATATACCGTAAGCGTACTATTTATTTAATTATTTGTGTCCTTATCATTTTTGAAACCTAATACACTCGGGTAGAGAAAGAGTGTATTGCCATTATTTTGAAACTAAACAATTGAGAAACTACATGCTCAATAGGAGATAAGAGTCATTTATAAGTCCGAGTAGTTATGTACCTACCAAACCCAATAATCCTTATCTAAGAAAGTCAGTAATGTTCATAACGCTCATGAAAAAAATTGAGCTTACTTATGTAAATCAAAATTCAGTCAAGGGAAAATCATAATTGATCTGGTTGGATGACAATCCCTTGAATGTCGAGTGAGCAGTCAATCTAGAATTCCCTGACGAGTGCATTTTCCATATTGAAAAAATTGTAATTTCATTGCACCTATGGTCCTTCAACATAATAAACTATATTATGGAATGAACTTACGAGAAGGTTCTAACTCATAGAAAAGGTGAAGACTCGTGTTAAAACCACTAAGTATGTCATCATAGATGAATTACTATATTGAAAGGTTTTTGATGGCCTATTACTCATGTGTGTAAATAAATAAGAAGCATATAAAATCATTTTTGAATCACACACTGGATTTTGTGGTGGAAATTTTGGTGGTTTGACCACCTAAAAAATTCACCGGATGGGGATGCTTTTGGTCTACCCTTGAGCATGATGTTGTGGAATATATATGAATATTTCATAAATGTAAATAGTTTTCACATGCCATACATATCCCATCTCAAGCTCTGCAACCTATATTTACACCGTGGCCTTTCTCTACTTGGGGTTTGTACTTGATAGGAAAATTTTCTCCCACTTCTACTGATGGTCTCATAACTTCATCATCACAAAAACCAAATATTTTACAAATTGGGTTGAGGAAATGCCCTCAACCAAGGTGTTGGGTCCTGTCATATCCAAATTCATCCTAAACTAGATTATTTTTAGGTAGGTCATCCCACAAGTCATTATATTTGATAATGACTCATAATTTAAGAATGAAAAAGTACGTGAGATGTGTGAAATATTTAAAATATCTCAACCCATTACCTCTCTGTACTACCCTCAAGACAATAGTCGAGGATGGGACAAAAAATACAATGTTAAAGTCTATCCTCCTCAAAATGGCAAAGAAGAACAAGATGGATTTAAATATTAAGTTGTTCCCAACCTTATGGGCCTATAGGAATTCCATTCATACACCAACAGGGGAAACTTCATTTTCCCTAGTTTTTGGTTCAAAAGTTTTTCTACCTTTAAAGGTGGAACTCCCTAGTCTTTATATGTCCCGCAAGGTGTATTAGACAAAGATGAGTATAGGAATGAGCACTTAATATATTTAGAAAACCTAGATGAGAAAATATGAGCTAAGTAACATCACATGGTTTATGTAGACAATATGTTTCAATAATATAATAAGAAGGTATATGAATGTTCAATCGGGTGGGTGACCTTATTTTAAAAATTTATAGTCAGATAGATAAGAAAGTTGGAAAAGGTCATAAGTTTAGACCTAAATCTCTTGGCCCTTATTAACTAACTAAATATTTCAAAAATGATGGATATTGTTTGTGAAATTTGGAGGGTGAGGAGTTCCGTGAATCTGTGAACTCACTTTACCTAAAACATTTCTACATATAGAAATATAGTATCTCCACATTGTCCTTGTTACATTTCACCCTTTGTGTCATTTTCATTATCACCATGTTTAGATGGGTATGCAAGTTTACTTCTTTGATAATAATTTTAAACTTTTCTTACATTGGAAAATGTTTAAATCTTGATATCTTCACGATTTCAGCGTACTCTTGATTTATATAATCAAATTATCCACTTATGATTACGATATGGAAGTTAATATTTATTATATTAGATTTTTATACTTCACCCATTTTATGGTTTCTCCCACTTCAGATGTTTTCACCTATGGTTTTATTTATATGATTCCTAATGAAATATCATCCTTCCAAATAGTTCTCAACTTAATAAGAAATATCTAAAAATATTCACCCGGATATTATCTCTACCCATATCAATCTTAGGTGGCCATGTGGGGCTGATATTAGAGAGAAACATTCCTTTCCAATAAGTATAATGTAAAAATAAGGAAAAATAGATAAAAAACATACATATATCCACACATTACAAATAAATACACCACTCATACTCCCAATTTTTGGTGATGAGCCCACACTTCTTGGTAGTTTGAGGTGGGAAAGGAGAGAGCTTCCCTTACCCACCTATGTTTTGTCTTTAGTGATGAGCCCTTACTTCTTACTTTGGTACCATGGGGCAAGACATAAGGGTCATTCAAAAAAAAAGGAAAATAAATCCTTAAGATAATACGAAAAAGGTGCTTGAATATATTAAATATAAGGAGATAATTTAGATTCCAATGTTAATAGAGATAACTATTCCTAAACCAGATCTTTCTAATTAGCAAGCCACCCACAAGTCTAAGTTCAGCCGTAACTCCGTGAATTGAAGATTGTTTTGGATTTAGTTAGATAAATTCAATTGGTATGAGCCAAAATTTCTAAAATAGATCATTGTTAAGTATTGTGTATTTCAATTCATCATTTTCATCTATGCACCACCCACTCATGTATATGTTATCAAATTTTACATCCCATACAAATTAGCTAACTTGACAAACTCGACTAGGGTAGTATGATGGGGCCTCAATGAAGAAAATAGTGAAAACATGTAATTTAAATTTTTACGACACTTGCATTTGTTTGATGCATTCCTCTCCTTATCTTCAAGCTTCAAAAATCCATAAACTTAGAAAAATTTGAGAAATTTGGGTCATCTCTAGTATTTTGTGGATTTTATGGGTGTAGGAGGAACAAGAGGAACTTTTCCTTAGTTCCTCATGTTCCTCAATTTTCTGATTTGGATGCAAAACAAAGGATTTGGGGTGGGGATAATACATTGTGGAAATGTAGGTGGCAAAAGAAATTACGAACTAGTTCTCATGGGTCAAAGGTTCTCTGCATTGGCTTTCAAACGTAGAGTGAAGGAGATAGTGTAATTTGGTTTTTAAGTTAGGAAGAATAGTTCATGCCGGGGTTTAGGTTCCTCACATTTGTGTTTGAGCCACTTTGGGTGAGGTGAATGTGTGTTGTGGAGTATGGAGTAAGAGGAGGAACCAAATATAATGTGGATGTCGAATGGTGCAGAGGAATGAAGCGTGAGTGGAAAAATTCCACGTAACGAAGAGTTCTCAAAGACAATCTTGTTGACCAACCAACAAAGCAAAAATGGTGGAGAAAATATGTTGTGGATGAGGGGAGTGATGCAAGAATAAAGAGCCTAGATGGAAAAGTTCGAAGTTCCACACGGGAGCCGATTATCCGACCAACACGCCAATTCCAAACCTTGTGGACAATGTGGGTCTATAAGGAAAGGAGGGAACAATTCATTAGTTCTATGAGTTCCCCAAATGTCCGATCCACCCACATTACAAGTAAAAGATTTATTAAAAGAAGACTATAGCTATGCATTGGGAACCCTGTGTTCCTCCTTAACCCCCGGGACCCCTATGACCATATCTTTTACCCAGGTACTCCAAATTTGACAAAATTAGTACTGTTGGAAAGGCCTCTCCATTATATACGTCGTGAAAAGCGGAAATATTGAATTAGGTGAGGTTATGTGAGTGAAAAAGAGGAAAACGTCTCTAGAATTTAAGAACACAGTTCCAATCTACTCAACAACAAGATTTAATGAGGTTTTGTGCCCATTTCTTATCCCACAAGAAAAATATCATTGGGGAATGGATTTGTAAGGATTCCCATACCCAATTTCAGAGATGTAATGCATGTTGTTGGTGGGCGGAAGCCAAAATTTGAGTTCCCTCTATTTTCCCTCCTATCTCTCTCCCATTTTCTATAAATTGTAAAGTGATGCTCATTTGTTATGTTGGACCTTCTTGTAATGTTATTACATCCTTTTATAAGTGTTACATGTGCATATTGAAATGCATGCCTTAGATTTGGACATTTGCGCAGGTTATTATTTCCTTCATCATTGATTGTAATAAAGTGTGCATTTATTTGAAGAAATAAAATACTTGTTTTATGGCTATCATCTGCCCTAGCTTGTGTTCTATTGCATTTCTTGCTTTTCATTACATTTACAAGTATATTGTGCATATCTTACTCTTCTTCCAAGGTTTGAATTTATTGTGCTTCAAGGAAATGGTGGTTTGAATTTTTTTGGAATATGGAAATCATGTCTACACTCTCCTTTCTCATATTTCTTCCATTTTCCCTCATTTGAGATTTAATTTCCCCCTCTTATTGGTTCTATCACCTCTATTTAGTCTAGGATTTCCCATTTTAATACACTTTTCTCTCTCCTGGTCCCTTGGAAACATAGATTATAATTAGATATTTGTATTTTATTAGGATAATTTTAGCATTAGGAATAGGTAAAGGAACAAACCTTATCTAAAGGTTTATCTCGGTTCAAGTCCCAAAAATTGGAGACAATCCCATGTTGCCTCAAAATTCTAGGTTGTCTATGACTCAGGGAAAGGTGCAATTTTGAGCTCGGTAAGTATCTCACATCCTTTTTGGCTCTAGGTTTTGATCCTTCACATCTTACCATTTGCATGGGGTTAAGAACAAAGTGATATATCTCATCACTATATCATCTAGAATATATTCTTCCAAAGGAATGGAATGCTTAAAATTATTTGAAAATTGAGTTTTCTATGTATAAATTACAAACATGTGTGTTTTCATATCTCAATCTATCCCTCATATTACATTATCATCCATAACATTATCTAAAAACCCTAAAAACATCTAACATTCCTAACATTTAAAAGTTCATAAATGAGGTAGATCATGAAGACAATTTTTACAAGGAGTACCGAGCCAAAATAAATCATATGTATATGTATACACCAAGGTTTTAATACATTTACATCACATCAAAAGAAAAGTGTGATAAAAACTCAACCACGAGAGCCAAAAATTCAAAAATGATATATACAAAAAAATGGACCAAGTAATAAAGAAAGTTTGCCTATCCATACCTTTGAGACCCCCGTGAATTTTAGGTTAATTATGCATACTATAATATAAATTGATTATTTAATTAATTTTATTAATTAAATAATAATGTTATATGGTTATATTATAAACCATATTATTGTTGTATGTTGTTATATGGTTTTTAAACCATATTTGTCTTTTATTCTCATAGGCATAATTGTTATAACAATTTATGTGCTTCTCGGATGTATTTTGGAAGTTGTTGTGAGTTTAGTTTTACCTGTGCAACCTATTTCTTTGTCTGCACATGGCTGTTCAATTCCTATAAGAATTGCAGCACTCCTTTGTAATTTCGGTTGATTGAGTTTAATACAATAGTTAGGCTTCTACTCCTGTTATTCAATTTACATTTGGTAATAGAGTGAGAATTTGGACCTATGAGCTTGTGAAGGTGTGGAAAGAGAGAGCAGCCGAGATAGAGGAGTTTTGGAGAAGAATTTGCAGCATTAGAGAGCCTGTACAACCTTCTGCAACCTCCCAACCCCATCCCTGCCTCCTCACATCCTCCTATTTGTTCTAGGTGTTTGGAACACAAATTATTTTTTTACACTGGTGTACCCAGCACTAGGAAAAAATTACCGTAGGAATAGAATTAAAAAAAAAAATTTAATTTTCCCGTTAGGGGTTTCTCCACTAAAATTAGTGGATATTATATTCTCTGCTAAAATAGTAGACTGCTAGTTTTGGAGGACTCTCAGTCATTACCCTATAGTGTGTTGCTTTGTTGGAGTTATTCAACCACTGAGTTACATTGTGGTAAGCCGGGCTATCGACAAGTCTCCCACCGACTCTATCCACTTCAAAGGTCGACCCCTTCATTAAAAGGTGAGCTCCTACATACATGAGTTGAGCTATACACTGGATTGGGTTATATATCTCCTGTACCAAGCAGATCATTGGATCGGGTCGGTCATTGGTGAGCAATATCAACGACAAAAGAAAAAGAAGTGGTGGACCAAAAAATCACCAAAAAAAAGAAAACAACGGCTCCATTTGCTAAACAGTGGAGAAATAAACAAAATGGGTTTATCAAAGCCAAACACGACTAAGAGGATTCAGATCTTCCTTTCGTAGAAAAATTAATCTGCATACACCTCCAGGAAGTCCACGTGGAGATCCAACACTTGCCAAGTCGCCATTTTAAAAGGTGAGTTCAAGATTCATCTTCTTTATATAAAAGGTTGTACTTTTCATATACTAAGCACTCATAGAGCCTATGTGGATAGAGGAAAAGACTTAGAAGTGTGAGATGCCTGGTTCGAATCACACAAAACATAACAAGTTTTTCAATTTTGAAATTTGGAGGAAAATTTAGAGAAATCGCCAACTCTGGAGAAGGATTTAGTAGAAAAACTACAGCTAAACCATTTAGTGATAACTAAATAGGTCTCTAAAATTTTAGCGGGAAAAACCCTAAATTTAGGGTAATTTTTTTCTCCACTAGGCCTATTTTTTCATTCCGGACATTTTTGAAAAAGGAGGCCTATCCATAAATTGCATTTTCTACTATATTTTTGTAATTTTTGGCATAATGGGTCATATTGGGCCGGAGGCCAACAGGCCCATAAAACAAATTTTTTTACCCGCCATTCAATTTTTCTAGATTTTTGAATGTAATTGCATGTTGCAATATATTGTACTAATTACGAGTTGCCATAAGTTAACTAAAAACTTTGTAATTGATCGTAAACCCACGTAATTGTAATAAAAAACAACAAAAAAATTGGTTTCGTAACACTCACGAGATCCTAAATCTCATTCATAGCGTTCGGTATATACGATGCCTTTGGGAAGCACTTACGAGGTAAATTTGTTGTGACTACTACCGCACTTAATGCCTAATATAGCAATGCAACAAATCAGGCATAAACCCTTTAAATCGATGGGGAGTAATAAGGTCACAGTGTACACACTATGAGCCATCCCATTAAATCTCGTGAATGATTGCATGACATAAATCTAGACCGAGAAATTATCCAAGTATATAGTGAATTTACGCTCGCGTATGAGGATATTTCTTGAGGTGGTGTCAATAATCACATAGACCCTTTTAGTTTCAAGATCTTGTCTTGGTACCATGTATTGAATTATTTCACGTACCACCGGTATATAGAAAGGGTGAGATTATTCCACGCATCACTGGGTATATCAGAAAGGGTGCGCATATAGAAAGGTTCAAAGATATCAAACCGAAAGTATATAGATTGGGAGACCTTATACCTGGAGTGATAAGAGCCAAACCCTGTTAGTGTTTTCTACAAAATGGGCACCAATGCCCCCAATTTTTTTCTTCCGGATTCACAACTACTTAGAGGAAACAAATATGTTGCATGGAAGAAAAAAATCAAGACACAACTTGATTTTGAAGAGATCTGGCCTGTTGTGAATGGTACTATGATGAGATCAACTACTGATACAACACAACAATGACAACTTGATAAAGCAAATTAGAAGGCCAAAATCATCATCTTGTTTGGAGTGTCTGACGATGTGCAACCCCACATTTGAGATGCGAAACAACCAAAGAAGCGTGGGATAAGTTGAGCAGAATAGACAATGCCAAGAACAAGAATGTCATACTAAATTTGCAGAGTTAGTTACACACATTGAAGTTCAAGCAAAATGAAAAAATAGAATCTTTCTTAAGAAGAGTTGCAAAATTGAGGGCTTCACTTCTAGCCCTAGGAGAAGCGGTCAAAGATGATGATCTCATTCCCATTGTTTTGAGAGCACTCCCTTCTTCATACCGTATTTTTGTAACAACACTAAACTTGTCGATATACAGTTATTTTTGACAAATTGGTAAACTTACTGCAACAAGAGGAAGCAATGCACAATAAGGATGATGAAGAAGAACAAGAAATTTCTTCACATCAAAAATGGAAAGGAAAAGGTAAAGGAAAACCTAATTCCTATCAAAGTCCCAAAATCAAAATCAGTATCAAGGGGATAGACAACAGAAGAAGCAATGTCCTATCTGTAAAAGAGGACATGACCTCAAAGATTGTTGGTACAATACTTACAAGAAAGGTTCATCAAGAAACTCTGGACCTCCACAACAATCTCACAAGGGACATTCTAACTACAATCAAGGGTAGAAAAAGGGGAACTGGAAAAGAAGACCCCATCAACAAGGAAATATTGCTGAGCAACAAGAATAGTTAGACAATGAAGACTACTTGTTCACTTCTCGATCAAGTGAACCATCCACGTCATCTAGTGATGTTTGGTATGTTGATTGGGGGCCACTCAACACATGACTGGCCACAAAGACTGGTTTATTTCAATGAGGGACACGCCATCAAAAAATCATGTTTTGTTGGGAGATGATTCTTCATATACAGTTCAGGGGATTGGGAACATTTCTCTACCCCTTGGTTCACACAACTATAGACTTTCAGATGTCTTATATTTCCTTGGGTTGACAAATAATCTACTTCTAGTCTAGTCAACTCCTTGATCACAATATAAAAATTGACTTTGATAGTCATTCGGCAAGAAAACATGTTTAATTTGAGATAAATCACAAGGCTTGAAAATAGTTGTGAAAGCCTCTAATGTGGGACGCATGTTCCAACTTGATTTTTTCCATAGAGATGATTAGACACTTATGGATAAGAACTCTACCTTAGCACAATTGTGGCATTAGAGACTTGGTCATGTAAGTTTCAAGTATCTCAAGACACTTTTCCGACGCAATATGGTATATGGGCTACCATCTCTTCAGAAGGATACAGACAAGTGTCCTCACTTCCTAACAGGAAAACAACATAGAGCTTTGTTCTAGAAGAGTACATTTCAAGCTCATGAGAAACTTGACTGGTTCATACCAATCTTTGTGGTCTGATGTAACCAATTCATTTTGGGTTCCAGTACTTCATGCTTTGTGTTGACGACTACTCAAGAAAAATGTGGATTTTTTGTCTTCACAAGAAAAGTGAAGCTTTTGAAACTTTCAAGAAGTTCAAAGTAGCAGTTGAGAATGAAACTGGTCATCACATCAGAACTCTCCACTTAGATCGAGGGGGAATTCACCAATAATGAGTTCAAAGACTACCTACAAACTCACAGATTCGTAGACAAATTTCTCCTCCACACACACCACAACAAAATGGTGTTGTTGAGAGAAGAAATCATACTATCATGGAAATGTTGCAATGCATGATTGATGACTCTGGACTTGTAAAGACATTCTGGGCAGAAGCAACAAAGATAATAATGTATTTTTAAACAGAGTGCCCATAGTTTCTCTTGCCGGAGTAACACCACAAGAAACATGGTCAAAGAGGAAACCATCTATTGCACACCTTAGAGTATTCGGTGTAAAAAAGCATGCACATACCCAAGCGAGAAAATAAAGAAACTAGACATGAAGTCATAGAAACTCATCTTCATTGGGTATAATAAAGAGACTCTTGGGTACAGATTGATGGATCCTAAAACTAGAAAAGTATACACCAGCAGAGATGTTGAGTTTTTTGAGAATAAGGAAGCAGAGACTCCTCCGGAATCACAAGATGTAGATTTTTCTCCAGTTGTAAAAATTGAAGCTAATTTTCCTTAGAAGATAAAAGTGATGAGGGGGATGATGGTGTTGATTAGATAGAACCACAACCCATGGGAATAGTTCAGCGTATGCCCAAGTGGTGTACTAACACATTATGAGATGCAAGAATGGATGCTCCACTGGATACATCCACCCCTGGACCATAGACTCGCAGTAAAGAAAGAGAATAAGTTAACTTTGCTTTGATGAGTAGATTTATTGAATTTGATGAGCCCTCTATAGTCCAAGAATCCCTACAGTCATAAGATTGGAAAGATGCCATGGATTCTGAATATCAATCAGTGATGAAGAATAAAACTTGGTAGCTTGTTGATCTTCCACCATGAAAGAAACCCATTGGATGCAGATGGGATAGTGGAAAAGTATAAAATGAGACTAGTAGAAAAGGGGTATGCACAAAAAGAAGGCATAGACTATGAGGAGACATTTTCTCCCACATCTAAGATTAAAACAATTAGAATGATCTTTGCTCTAGCTGCACAGTTTGGCTGGAAAGTCCACCAAATTGACGTAAAAAGTGCCTTCCTAAACGGAGATTTACAAGAAGAAGTCTACATGATTCAACTTGAGGGATAAATAGTACTGGTCAAGAAGTGCAAAGGTATGGAGAATCGGAAATCTCTATATGGCCTTAAATGGGCACCCCATGCATGGGACATTAAGATTAATTAGCATCTCGTACAACATGGATTTGTTAGAAATCCATATGATCCTAATATTTACCTCAAAAAGCAAGGGGGGATATTGTGATTATTTTTGTCTATGTCGATGATCTAGTTATCACTAGAAGTTTAGTGAAGATGATCGATGTAATGAAGAAAGATCTTAATTGATCGTTCAACATGGCAGATCTCGGGCTAATGCATTATTGTCTTGGATTGGAAGGATGGCAAAAAGAGAATCACATCTTTGTTTCTTAGATGAAATATACCAAGAAAATGCTCGAGAAGTTTAGGATGATGGATTTCACACCAATTTCTACACCTATAGAGAACATATTGCAGTTATCTCATTCAGATCCATCTCCTGAGGTAAGTACCACTCTTTATCGATAGTTGATTGGGAGTCTCATTTACGACCTACACTAGACCGAGATATCGGACTTTACCGTAAGCTATCTATCTAGGTTCATGCAGGAACCCAAAGCGTGTCATTGGAAAGTAGCAAGGTGCATCTTGAGATATCTCAAAGGTTCAATATATCTTGGTCTAGAATACAAGAAGAATGACAACTTCTTCTTGTCTGGATATTCAGATTTAGATCATGCAGGAAATATTGATGACATAAAATTCACTTCAAGATTTGTGTTCTTTATGGGATCTGGACCAATATCATGGGGAAGTAAGAAAAAACACTTCATTTCTCGTTCTTCCATAGAATCCAAGTATCATTCTGCAGGAGAAGCTGTCTGTGAAGTGATATGGCTACGTCACATACTAGAAGGACTTGGAATACCACAAGACAAACCGACCACCATGTATGTTGACAATGAAGGTGTTCTCAAACTTGTTTACAATCTAGTTTTTCATGAGAGAACAAAGCACATTGAGGTACAAGTTCATTTCATATGCGAACATGTGTTGAAGCACAACATCCAACTTCAATTTTGTCTAACAACTGAACAACGAGCATATATTTTCACGAAGTCACTTGCACGTGACAAGTTTGAGTTGTTCAGAGAATTCCTCTCCTCATCCCTTGAGACAATGCACAATTAAGGGGGGGAATGTTAGGTTAATTATGCATAATATAATATAAATTGATTATTTAATTAATTTTATTAATTAAATAATAATGTTATATGGTTATATTATAAACCATATTATTGTTGTATGTTGTTATATGGTTTTTAAACCATATTTGTCTTTTATTCTCATAGGCATAATTGTTATAATTGTTATAACAATTTATGTGCTTCCGGATGTATTTTGGAAGCTATTGTGAGTTTATTTTTACCTGTGTAACCTATTTCTTTGTCTGCACATGGTTGTTCAATTCCTATAAGAATTGTAGCACTCCATTGTATTTTTTGTTGATTGAGTTTAATACAATATTCGGGCTTTCGCGCTCCCGTTGTTCAATTTTTACTGTGAAGTATTGGGTCAAGGATTGTACTATGACTTATATGTCATAACCTACTAGGTCTTACATGGGAACCTACATGTGTTGAACGTTGAGAGTGTCTATGGGAGTGTCCATGCAAAGATGCAATATCACTCTCCATACTATGAGTAGTGTTGTTTCCCTCAAATTCCCCCTCATATTTTAAGCCAAATTCAAAAATTTTGAACTCACTCCCTCTAGAAGTATCCAAGTAAAGTTGGACATACGGAAAGATAGATAAATTCATGCTTTGAAGTTGTTTAAACTCTCTAGTCTACACATTTTGGTAAATTTTCCATTTTCCTATCTGGACGCATGAAAATTTTATTGTTGTCCTCATTTGAATGAAATTTTCAGTCTTTCTATGGCCATGGATCGTTGAACCTTGTATTTTTTTCAATTCCTTGGTTTGCAAAAGAAATTTGAAAATCAAGAGTGAAATGGTGGAGTTTTCTTCTTCTCTACATTTTTCCACAGTTGTGAATGATGGGCATTTTCTTCCCCGTCAAATTTTGGCCCCATTATCCATGGGTACGTGGACATATCTAATTAGATGTGGTAAGGTAGATCCTTTTTGCATTTTGAGGCATTGTGGTGAAAAGGAGAAAAGTTGTAAAAGTGAAGCGCAACCCGTGGGCATCCAAGTGATGCCACATGTTGATGCCTGCATTGAAAAGTAAAAGTGGGGAAGGGTGTTGGTAGAGAACTTTGAGGTTTTGAGCCTTATTGAAAAAGGGCTAAAACTCATTAAGTGGCCCACAACCCCGATCATGCTTTGTAAGGGAGAAAGTCAAATATTAATCCTACATTGAAATTCAAAGTGGGGAAGCAAACCATTGAGGAGATTTGAGAATTTGAGTCTTGTTTTCATTATAGGGGCTTAAAGTTAAAAAGTGACATGCAGCCCCGCCAACGCCAAGGAAAAAGTCAAATATTAATCCCACATCGAAGGTCAAACCGAGTGGAGCTATTTGTTCTTTTGAGCTGAATTAGAAAAAGGTAAAATGATAAAAGTGACCTCGAATCCTTCTCCACTCAAGTAAGGCCACATGTCAAGACCATATCAAAAGCAGGAGAGTGAGCCAAAATGTTCCAAAATACCAAATCTCTATAAAGTCACAAAATGCAAAAGGAAACCTCCACTCCCTGGCCTAATAAATTTCTCCCACATGGATGCCTCTGGTTTAAAGTTTCAAAGGCAATATGAACATTTCAAATTAAAAGTTACAAAATGAGTGTAATGGATGCATTATGAAAGGTCTGGTTTTTTCCGCCATTGGCATTTCTTCACAAATCAAGAATATGAATCGACACAAAGGATTCAAGAAGTCAGAATCGCTGTTTTTGATAACAAAGAAGAAGAAGTTGTAGCCATTTATTGCAATATATTTAATGGCTTATTCATGCATTATACCGGGGTGGGCAAATCGATCTTGTAAACTTAAGAGTGCATTGTACCTAGAGAAATCAAACGAGATAGCTAATTTTCTTCTACTTTCCTCCATTCTCAAATTTCTTCCTCTCGCACATTATGTACAATCTCTATTTAAGCATCAATAAAAGAAGAAGGATTTTGTAGCCTCTTCGATGAGGAGATTTTAGAAACTTTGAGTTCACAATATTATCTCATCTTGTTGCCATTTGCAGGGTTGTTTCTTCTCATGAATGCATGTGTTGAAGTTTCTAACTAGTGCGTGCAGGAATCTAATTTTCTACCTATGAAATTAGTTCTCCTACATCTTTTCTCACTCCATTTCCCACCTTCATAGCAAATTCTCCCCTTGTAGATAACTACAAGCATTTTCTGTAAGGTTAGTGGAGTGCCCCTATTAGATCCTCAGGTGAAAGACCACCATAGAAATCCATGCTTTCTCGTGCATTCATACATGACATCTGCACCGGTTAAGTAGAGGGAATTAGATTCCCAGAGCATTGGAAAGGAATTCAAAAATTTTTCCACCTAAAAAAATCCCTCGCTAATAGGTTTTTGCACCCATCGTAGGGTAGATTTAGTAGCATCTACACCGAATGCGATCGTAAGTTCGAAAATTCAAAATTCAAAAAAGAATTTTTTTTCTAGAAGTTGAATGGCTATATGAGCCACATGGGTTCAAATCATGGCTATTTCGAGAAACCCTCATGTTAAAAGACCTGAATTTGTCTTCCATATCCAAGAAGATGTTGCTTCAAATTTGAGGGAAGCTATCTGGTATAATAGACAAAGTGCCAATCACTACTTCATTACCACGAGAATTATGGACCTTAAAGAAGAACACACTGCTGAATTAGAGAGGCAAAGAAAAATTCCAACACCACAAAGAAGAGCATAGATTTTCAAGTTGGTGGATAGAAGATACACCCGACAACAAAGACAAGGAGGAAAAAATGACCCCATTTTTGAGGAACTTCAAAGGAGACAAGAGCTACTTGGAATCCAGAGGCTTCCTTTTCAAGCAACCAGACATGTTGGGAACCTGAGTGTTGCCAATCCTTTGAACGGTGAATTTCCATACATCAATGAGAACCTTGAATATTTCACCAAGTGTGAAGACTGAAGAAGAAGCTAGAGAAAGAGAGGGAGAGCTGACGATGAAATAAGAGCTCAACTTGAAGAAATCGAGAGACTTCAAGTCGAGGCGGATAAAAGAGCAGCAACAGAAGCCACAACCTTAGCAAGGTTGGAAGATAGAAACAAAAATATAATGGGGGATCGTGATCGTGATTTTGAGCATGAACGTGATCATGATTGTGAGGCTCATAGGCATAATGTACCATGGGGAGGAAACACTAGTCCACTGGCTCTTTCTCAACCACTCCATGAGCTACTAAGAGGCTCAAGAAAAAACTTCCTAAAATTCAGAGGGGATGGTTCTCAACTCCCATAAGAGCATGTAGCAACATTTATCTATACTTGCAGTGTGTTGGGTGTTGAGGATGAAGATGTGTCAGTCCGACTCTTTGTGGAGTCACTTCAAGAGAAAGCTTACAAATGGTTCTACATGTTACCACCGAGGTCCGTCACCTATTGGGAGGATATAAGAAGTGCATTCGAACACGGAGTTCAAGAGCACATAAGATTTTTAGGATCTTCTGGTCTGTTGGTGAGAAAATTTGTCTTGTGGAAAAATTTGTGGATTTCAAGCCAATGCTATGGGAATCTAAGTCCCTCTACATTTGAATGGTGCAGCTACCATTGTTTAGCATGTAAAACCAAAGTGGATTTATGGTGGGTTTTCAACCAGAGATCCACAGGAATAATCCACTGTCCCTATGGCAATAATAAAAACTCCTTGCTATAGCAGAAATCAATCTAAGAGACGGGAGGGAGTGAGAATGAAGGAGGGGTAAATCAATGTTGTGGGTAGAGTATCAAATTCCCACACACATTAACTGGAAGTTTCATTACATGCATTAATTAATAGAAGAAAGACAAATTTGCAATTTTTGAGCACAAGACAAAATAAAACACGTTGGTCACAAAGCACTAATCGATTTTTCCATCGAGGGGACATAAAATTCCTTTCTTTTTTATTGATCTCAGAGTTGAAACTTGTACAATGAGTGGGAATAGAAAAAAAAATGTAGAGGAGGAGAATAGAAGAAGACTAACAATTGGTTTTTGTCCTCTGTTCACAAAAATGTGCTTCTCATTTCCAAATTCAAAAACCATTAAATCGTTCAACCCAAAGTTATTACAAAAAATTTGATCATTTCCCCTCTTCTAGATTCCTCTGCCACAAAGAAAACACTTCTAACGAGCCCAAAAAGAGCTTCTACGTGCAAAAATGCATTTTATATTTCAATTTTCTAGTTCGCATATGAACCATTCAATCCTTTGCCCTAATTTCTTTGAAATCAGGCCATCCACGTGGCAGGAGAACATTGGAGTGGAGTCGGGGGAAACTTTTTGCATTTTTTGCATGCCAAAGATGTTTTCTCAATTTTCTCCCACAAAAATCCATCAAAATTTAAAATTGAAGTGTCCATTATGTGGATAATTTCACCAACTTTCCATTAATACCAAAAACGTGAAAATTCAAGCTCTAGATCGAAAGATATGGCCTCTTGAAGATTTAGGGCAAAATTGGCAAAATTAGGGAAAAATTCGGGTCTATGGGCCAAAATTTGACCTTTTCCCTCTTTTTTCAAATTGGGAAAATTTTCCCCAAAATCTCTGTGCCCCCGCCAACCCAATGACACGTGGCACTTTCTGGTTCATTCACGGGCTTCAGAATAACATTTCACCCTTTTTGCTCACAAGGGAAAATTTTACCAAAGTCCTACATTGGCCCAACCTCCGCTGCTGATGTGGACATATGGAACCTTCTGATTCGATGTAGAGATGCGGTCCAACATTTCACCTTTGCACTTTTATGGTTTTGGCAAAAAACCAAAAATACTTTCGATGCCTCGATCCCGCCGATGAATGGACACGTGGTGCCTTGTGATTAAACGCGAGGACTTAATCAATTTTTCTCCATTCTCCTTTGTGGGCTTGTGGGTGAACTTTTTACCTTTGAGTTTTTTATCCAAAAGGCTAAGTGTTAAATTTATCTCTGCGCCTCCACCAACCCGCCAATTTCCTTGGAAAAATTTCCTCCTTACCTCCATGGGCCCGCCAAGGAAAATTTCCCCTCCAAACTCTGTCGAGCCATAACTTGCAAAATACAAGGAGTTAGGAGGACTTCCTTACCTTTCTGGAAAGGGGAAAGAATTATCTATCTGATGAAGTAATACCTAGAAAATTTGAGTGCCTGAAATGTGTAAAAATTTGACTGAGGCACAAAAGGAAGCTAGTTAACCCAAAATAAGAGGGAGCTTATTTTGGTTAACAAGTATGATCAAAACATGGAAACTTTGAGATAGGAGAAAGTTGTCTTGCTTGAAAACTTGCAATTTTCCCCTTTACACATTTGCAAGACAACAACTAGCTCTAGCTTGGGGACATGGCGTGGATTGAGCAAGGTGAAGACATGACATGAGGATCCAAAATCACAGGTTTCAAAACATATAACATTGACCAGTGCCTTATCCATTGGGCCTTGCAGAGTCATGTACAATACTGAAGGAAGGAAGAAGGAAGGAGGGGAAAACACAACAAACCAAAACCACACCAAAATAGAAAACAAACCAAAACACACACAACAGAAAAGGGAAACAACAAAAAATATGGTACAGGTGAGGGACAACTCACTTTTACTGATGGTACACTTCAAATATTGCCCACTTCTAGGCAATCCCAATGGAGTTCCATCCAAGTATGATAAGAGAAAGGCATTCTCACCACAAGCTTCCTGAATTTGAAATGGACCCAACCACAAAGAATCTAACTTACCATGACTGCCCTTTGGCTCTCTCCTCTTGTCCCAAAGTAAGACCAAATCTCCAACTCGAACTCCCATGCTTTGGCTCTTCACAAAGAGATTCTTCACTTTTAGCTGATGTTCTTTGATTCTATCCACTACCTGGGATCTGCTCTCTTCTAGCTTCTCAAGGAAAAGGATCCTCTTGTCAATTGAATCTCTGTATTGGCTATCTTCCACTATTTGAAGCAGCTTGAGAGCTGACATTTCAATTGTAATAGGAATCTCTACTTCAACTCCATATAGCAGCTGAAAAGGTGACATGCCTATTTCCTTCTTAGGAGTGATCCTATCAGCCCACAATGCATCATACAATTTTTGTGCCAATTCTTCTAATTCTCATCAACAAGCTTACAGATAATGGTCACAATATTTTTGTTGCTTGACTTAACTTGACCATTCCCTTGAGGATAGTAGTCAGAAGAATGAGCAAGAGAAATCCCAAAGCCATAACAGAATTCTGTCAATTCCTTCAAAGAGAAATAAGTAGCGTTGTCTACTACAATCTTTTAAGGAACTCCAAAACAAACAATGATATTCTCTTTTATGAAATTGTAGACAACTTCAGAGCTAGCTTGTTTGGTTGGAATGGCCTCCACCCACTTAGTGAAGTAATCTATGGTGGTGAGCACGTAGGAATGCCCTGCACTTGAATGAGGGTTCAGAACACCGATAAAGTCCAGCCCCCATTGTTGAAATGGTTCTTCAATCACCACGGGTCTGAGTGGCAAGGCAGCTAGCTAAGGCTTTCCAACAAATCACTGGCATGCTTTGCATTTAGAAACCCAATTCTATGCATCAACAAAGAGAGAAGGCCAATAGTACCTACCTCTGAGAATTTTGTGGGCAGTCACCATGGCTGAAAATTTTCCACCACAAGCTTGATCATGATAGGATTTGAGGAGTTTTTTTGCTATTCCTTATCAACACACTTGAGAAAACAACCATCTATCCCTTTCTTGTAGAGTGCATGATTCCAAATCACATATTTGGCTACTTTCAGCCTAAGAGTTCTTCGCTGCTTGTAATCTAAATGAGGAGGGAAGTCCTAATAGGTAAGAAAGAAAGCGATGTTTGCATACCATTCCTCTATAGTGTTCACAAAGAGAACTTGTGGGCAATATTCGAGCAAGTTGGGCAAGTGTCATCTCATTCTCCAAGATGAACTTTGAGAGATTCATCTTTAGTGATCAACTTGCACAAACCATTTCCTCTAACTAGATTAGAGGGCTTAATCTCTAGGTCATACTCTTGGATCCTTGCAATCCAATTTCCTCTTTTGGCTCCAGGATCTTGTTGTGTCAAAATGGACTTGATTGCACTTCGGGGACCATCACCACGGTGTGAGAGTTGAGTATGTAAAATATGAAATTCTTCATGGCCTTAACCACTACATATGCATGCTTCTCCAATTGACTGTAATTTAGTTCATGCTTCTTCAAAGGGCAGCTCATGAAAGCAATAGGTGCTTCCAATCCTTCATCATTCTTCTGAACTAGGACAACAGAAAGAGTGTGCTCTGAGGCATAACAATACATGATGAATTCCTTGCTGAAATCTGGAGATACCAGCATTGGAGCTTTGGAAATGGCCTTCTTGATTTCTTCAAATGTTGATTTTCCTTCACTACTCCATTTGAAACCTATTTGAGGCTTCATCATAGAGGTGATATGCTTTGTTAGTTCAGAAAATTTGGGGACAAAGTGATGAAGAAAATTTACCTTCTTAAAGAATGAATGCACTCCTTTCTTATTAGTGGGAAGAGATAGTACTTGAATAGAACTTACCCTCTCAGGGTCAATATGTGCTCCATGCTTATTCACGATGTGTCCCAACAGCTTGCCTTTTGTGACTCCAAAGATACACTTCTTGGGATTTAGAGAAATTCCATGTTTTCTACATCTTGCAAGAATCTGCTCCAAGTGGAAGATATGCTCACTTCTCTTCTTTGAAAACACGGTTAAGTCATCAAGGTATATGCCAATGCAATGATTGAGATATTTGAGAGCTAGGTCCATGGCTCTTTGGAAGGTGGCTCGCACATTGATTAGGCCAAAAGGCATCCTGCTATAAGAAAAAGTTC